>OY986046.1:7135151-7735151 GCA_963920215.1 Nineta flava
TTGGGCTTGGAGTAATTCTTTCACAGCCACACTTTGTCTTAATCGATCGAGAGTTAATATACTCTCAACGGCACTAACTCCCCGTGTATATTTTTCTGAAACAAATCGAAATTGATTTAATCGATTCGATTCGAAACAAATTCAATCAAACTTACCGATATAAGTTTCTCCATCGCTTAACGATGTATCTTCGCCGGTGGCAGCAATTTGTGCTAATGATTCACGATCTTCTAACTCTTCACTAGCTTTTGGAATGTTTGAAACTACTTCGTATGTAACACCCGATTCAGTAAGATAATCGCTGCGTACAATACGTCGTTTGATTCGATCCGTTAAACTTTGTCGTTTATAAATATTTAACGTTAAACGTTTTCGTAATACTAGATCCATTTGGGCCGGATGTGATAAGCGTACCGTTGTTTTTAATATCAAATAAACTCGTTCATTTGCTGCAAACAAAAAAAGGTCGTAACAATTGGGCCACAAAAAAGCACTCATGGATTTGAATGAATGCACTGTACAAGATTAATTGGACCAAAAAAAAATCATGCTCATTTGACGGGCAGTTTACGAGATGTTGTCTGAAATCGAAGAAGGTATATGTCGGAAACTTTCCAGAAGATTTTAAATAAGTTTCCAGGTATTCCGGGGGATACAATTCAAAAAAAGATTCGTATAACCTAGGCACCAAGACTATTCGCAAATGAAAACAAGCTGTATTCTATTTGGTGGCAATTTGTGAACTAACTTCGGTAGTTATCAGTCCAAGTGGCCGAGCGGTCTACGGGTTATGTCTGCGCAGTATGCCTACTTGGAAACTGGGAGGTTATGGGTTCGAATCCCGACATCGGCAGTTTGTCAATTATTAAGAAAAAAAAAGGGGCGGTTAATTGACTAAACTGTCGGCGTATGGACAAGAACGAAGTAACCGGCTATGCTTGAGAAGGTTTTCTGCAGTTTCCTTCACGAACTCCAAATGAATATCGGCATAGTTCCAATCTTAGTCGGCTGCAGCCGCATATCCTACCAATTCCTAGTCTATACACAAAAATTCGTCCCTCAAGCATCACAATGGACCTTATTGTCGAAGTGTAGCCTGTCCAGGGCAGCCTCTACAATCTATCTATCTAACTTCGGTAGTAAATAAACAGAATAATATAAGAAATGACGATACCGAAGCAATTTCTAAAATCTTTCATTCTGGTGCTGTAATCTTAGGGGATTCAAGGGTATACTAAGTTTACTGCCGACTTTGTAACGGTTGAATAAACAGATGTTCATATAAAGACCTAATTAATCCAATTCCACAAATCCGTCCGTCCGTGGATAACTCAAAAATGGAAAGAGATAAACGATCTGAAATTTTTTGTTTTGGTATACTTTTATTTGAAACTTTTATTCACAAACTGAATAGTTTCGCAGCAATTTCAGCTCAAACATCTGTAATTAGAGGGTATTCAATGAACTGTATTAGTTGTTATTTTCACTTGTTTTCAATTGCGAATAAAACAGCAAACTGATAAAACTCGATAAATATCTTACGATCTGTAATGCGATTCAAATGAACGCTATCATGAATCGATGAGTCCCATGATGCAACAGCACATACATCCTTTTCTAAATGATGAATGACATGTAAATTATAAAATTTATTTCCATGTTCCTTCGATAAAATTGAATTTAAACCGCTGATTGGAATTTCTTCACCCGATGGATGAGTTGATAAATCATCCGCTAAAAAAAATCAATTTTGATTTTATTTAAATGATTTTCATTTGGAAAATCACACACAAATATTTACCATTGAGATCAAGGAATAATACAGGAACATAAGGTTCCATTCCCGCTGGTGGTTCTAATACAGCCGGTGCTCCAGGTATACCGGATCCTGGCGATGGTACTAATACTGCATTCCGTTCTTCAGTTAAACTAACCCATTGATCAACAAGACTCTGTTCCCGTTCCTTATCCTGTTCCGTTTTATCTATAAGTTTAATAAAATATTTGAAATAATTTTAGGGCAATCCTCCCATTTCCCACTATGAGGTATCTCATAATTTATTTAGCAGGAATTATTTGAGAAAATAAAACCTCAAAGGCTTGAAAAAACTACCCATTTTGTTATCCTGTCGAAATTCAAAAACTGTTCAGATGTAATAACTCAGGAAAAACGAAAATGCCAACGCTTTGTTAGAAGCTTTTAAGAAAGTAAAACAGTAGATTTGAACCGAAGAAATTATAAAACGAGGCTTCTTACAGGCAGGCTCAGAGAATATCTTATCCGCCTCAGAAGGACAATTACAAATTATGTGGGATTGTAACAGAAATTACGGAACATCTCCAAGGAGAATGAGGAGTCCTTATATACTTATAGAAATCTCTAAATGGGGAACACTAGACAAAGATTTTTAATAATACCTGCAAACTAAATTGTAGGACAGCCTGTATATTTAAAAACAATAGTACTGTGAATATAAAGCACATACCTTGTTTATCAATTAAGCTTTTGATCTGTTGATCTAAATATTTTCTACGTCGCATTAAAGCTTTACTCCATTTCTCACGTAACACCGTTAAATCTTCCTCCTGATACGAATCCAAAGCTTTTTGTAAGCGTGAACGTATCACAACACTGCCCACAGCAATATTCACAATTGACGAACATATTATCGGTAATGTACCCGAATTTTGTACCGGTTTTACACGCACTTGTATACGTCGTTGCTGTCCTTGCCGTAATTGATACACGCCACCGGTTAATACATCCGGTTTCGCACATACCTCAACCGGAGTGTATTCACCCTGTTCGTTTAACTCTTGAATTTCAACCCATAATTCTATTTTTCTAGTTAATTCACTCCATCGATCAGCCAATGAGCGTGCTTTCGCTAATTGTTGTTCAATTTCCCAACCGGGTTTCGTACGTGAAAATCCCGCACTGCGATGTCCCCATACTTCGATAGACAGTGCCCCTTCGGAACAATGTTCGAGAAATTCTTCAGTAATCGGTACAACAAAATCTTTACTATGGTTAAATTTGAACGTCATCAAATCTCGATTTTGATAGTTATGATCCGTATCCACAATTGGAGGAACAGCCACCGGATCTGGATGGTTCCAAAATGTGTACTGGCAAAATACGAAATGTGATAATGATGGAGGTAGACCTGATGCTTGTTTAATAACAACACGACATTCAACATTCCGTTTTTCTGAACCGGTTGGTGAATCATCTTCATGACCACTATCACCCGAACTGTCCGATCCCGCTTCACAAGTACGATCCTGTGGGAATTGTCCAGACACACGTGATATTTCAACTTGTAATCGACCAGCGACTTCACCTTGTTGACTAATAATCGGAGTATGATAATCTAATCGGACATCGTGGAACAACGCTTCCAAGAATATATTGGCGACACCAATTAAATTATGATTCTCTTGTGATTCGTAAAATGGATCCATTCCTTTTGAAATTTCGTCTTTGAGTGTATTCTTATCTTTACGATCACCGTACATTTCACGCATGTCAATTAACTTATTTTCAAGCTTCTCCATGCTCCACACTTGACTCGCCGAATTAAAACGCTTGACAAGTATAGCCGGTTCACTGACAAATGCGCCTCGCTTACGATTTGGACTTAAATTCGCCGGTGGGATTTGTAGCGTAACACTAAATTTTGTTTGACGTCCCATTTCTTCAGCCAGAAAATTCGCTTCTTGTACCAAACCATTCGCTTTCATGATATCCTCCTTTAATTTACCTAAACTACTCTTAAACATTTTATCACGCTCTTGGGCCCATTTTTCAACACGCATCTGTGTGGTGGGAGTGCATGGAGTTATTTTACCGAGTCGTAGCGGATCACATGGTAACGTGTATGGGGGATATGGTGTGGATGGTGATAGAATATTTCGTAACTGTTGAAATTGTCGTTCGTACTCTTGGCGTTGTTTCTCGAGGGCGACCTGTTTATCTTCTTCGTGTTGTTTTTCTAAGCGTGATATGGCCGTTTGTATGGGATCGTTACTCAATTCGTTTAACATTAATTCTTCTCGAGCGAAATTGTAATCAAATGTTTGAGCCGGAGTTTGTGGTTCGGATGTGGTTGCTATAAAAAAGTTTTATACAAAAGTTATTAATCTGTTTTTAATAATTAAGGTGGTTTTATACTAAATTTTATTTTGTTTTAGTTTAGCGAATCTTGCACACTTTTTTCACGTGAATAGAAATCGTCTGATATGTCAGGAAGCTGAAGTAAAACAATTGGATTGGATTCGGTTAACTCGTGTATAAAACCACCATTCGGTATAAAAATGGATTTGGAACGTATACTTACAAAGTGATTTTGGACAGTTCACACGAAAAATGTGATGGTAGCCCAATAGAATACGATTTCCATGATATAAAGGTGTCCGTTCAGTGACCGCTGATCCATTCACATACGATCTGGCGTTATCAATTGGTTCTAGATACAATTCACCATTCTCCAAAACAATTAAACAATGTTCAGGTTGGATACCTAGACCTGATAATTGTATATCTGCATCCCTACTACCGACAAGTGTCCGTTCCTGTTCAACAAAATTTTGCAAACATTAACAAATTGCAATTTAACCTAAACTAAGAGCCAGCGATGAAAATTGGATAAATATTAATGCAAACAAAAAATGTTGAGTTTATTTACATGTGTAATTTATCAATATTTTCGATCACTGATCCTTTTTTTGTTGGATATTCGAATGATCTGCTTACCTTCAAATAGTAAACTAATAGTTCGTTCAACGACGGATCCGCATTTAAATTCACTAAATAATACTTATATTTTTCCACTTTAATACCAGACGCTTGCACACTAATACCCATTTTTTCTAGCGCTTGTTGACGTTCATTCTGTATTCGCTCAGTTTTGACTAGTTTTTCCTCCCATGTTTGTGACATTTCTTTCATTAATTTCTCACTTTCACTTAACTTTTCATGTATATCAACTCGTTGATTTTCACCAGCAACTGAACCCTAAAAAAAAAAAACAAATACAATCATCTACGATTTTCTACGAATTATTCATTCGAGGAACTGACAAGTTTATTTGTGACAAGATCTCTCTGGCTTTATGGAGAATGAAGCAGGAAAGTTGTGATCGATTTTCTGATACAGGGTGGTGTACAGTAAAATGAATGAAAACACTTACCGTAGCATATTTTAACATTTCCTTTAAAGCTTCAACTTCTTGTCGCAATTCACGAATAATACGAGCATTCGGATCTTCATTAACGACAGCATGATTGACGATACGTTTAGCACGATCCGCATACCGTAACGTCGATAGCGTTTCCTCATAATTATCAGCTGCTGGTGATAGCGTTGCCACCATAACTGTTTTACTATTACCACCTAAATTATCCTTTAATAGCCATGTTAATACAGAATCACGATATGGTACAAATTTATCCTTATTTTTACCACTGGACGATTGGTCAGCTAATTTTGATATAACTAAACCTAATGTTGTTAATGATTTGTTGATATTGGAACCTTCTTTTAAACGTTCACCCACAGCGCCTGTTTTGACAGCACGTTCACTACCGGCTAAATCCACCAGCGACATTCGACTCACTTTCTCACCGCTAACACCAGTGTGAGTATCGATTAAGGTTTGGGTTAGTACAACAGAGAATACGGCATGTGAACGCGATGATTCACTGTTCATATTTGTTGCGGCCACAGTTCGTGATTTATTACCTTCGGCCATTAATGTATCAATATCCTAAAATAAAAGTTTATCCAAATTATTTAGGTTCATACTTTGAAAATCTGAAACTAGACTGTTCAAAATTAGTGAATTCAAGGGTACTGTCACTAAAAAAATATAATTGCACCTTCAGAGAGAATGGTTTTGGGGGACTTAGTTAACTACTCCATCCAAACTAGTTTCCTTTCGGAAAGAAAGGTTTGGATTAAGAATCCTTTCTGTTTATGCTCATTTTGGAGCTTTTCCAGTTGAAGCTCTCGAGCAGATTCTTTGCTTCTAAGACCTCAAAAGGGCTCAATACGTCATGAACATTTATAAAAATACCATTATATTCTCTATGACATTATTCTCTATAACATTATATTCTCTATGACCGAAAATACACATTAAGTGAAAAATCTACTCATATCTCGTTGTGGTTGTTTTTCCTACATCATAAGTCAATTCGGTGATGAAAATATACATAAATTAATCTATTCAAAGCAATTGATTAAACAATATGCAAATTTGTATTTACAAATGATAATAGCAGAGCTCTTACCTGGAATGACGTAACTGCCAATTGTGATAAACCATCAACATATGGACCCAAAACATTGTGTTCGCGTACTTTTAATGATTGTTTATTTGTTTTTGGATCAAGTAGATCGTGAACTTTCTCATTATAAATTTCCATGTAGCTCACCTCAACTTTGTATGTCAATTCAGAACTCTGTTGCTTTGCAATTAGATCAAACAGTGAATCGCATAATCTGGGTATTATACCTTTATTGTCTTGGCTACCCATCATGGTATACGACTTTCCAGAACCTTCAAAAAACACAACGAAAATTTAGCAAAACCCTTAAAAAAAGATCTCCTACGTTTCATCCCAAGTTAGAAAAATTGATTGTAGGAAAATAAAATTTGGTACAGATCTAATTAGACGTAATTTTTCTGTCAATCTGTCCCTCAAGGGACAGGAGGCAAGGCTTAAAAATAACTTTGAGTTCGTGAACTGGCAAAATCAGTTCATGTATCCCCTTCACCAAAATCTATCTATTAAACCGTAAGAGATAGGAAAAAAGTTTATATATAAAAAATGTTCCTCTTTTAAAAACAAACAGCTTTTGTTTTTTACATAAAATAGTATTGCCACAATTTTTAATTTATAGAATGTCTCAGCATTGTCAAAATTTCTAGTAAGCTTTTTTCCCAATCATAAAAACTTTACAGATAATATGTCCTGCGGGAGGATGCAAGGACTCTCTCAAAATCCCCAAAGTATAAAATGTAGTCTAGTACAAGGTCATTAGCAACGCGAAACTATTTTTATATTAATTAATAATAAAAAAAAAAAGACTAGTTTAATAAAATATTCATTCGAGTCGAGGTTATCGAAAATGATCTAGAAAAAAAAAACAAATTACAACCTTTGATGGAAAACAATTAAAATAACTTGCGGCAATTAAAAAGGACAAATGAAAAATTCTATTGATAAAATGCATTTCTCATTTTCAAGGTAAAATGTTTCTTTTTCTATATCAGAATGAAAATATGTTTCATAAAATTCATCGATCAAGTGTACATTGATTCCTACATTCTAGATGGTTCCGTTGATTTATTTATATTGTTGAAATTTTCGATATTACAATTTTTCTATGAATTTATTCATTAAAAGTATCAGAAATAGTACCGGCCGAGTGGTCGAGCTATTAAATGCTCTCTGCTCGGAACTTAGAGGTTGCAGGTTCGATTCCCAACCTGGAGAATCATACTCAAAAGTCTGAAATTTAACACAAATTAAAATCTGTTTGATCACGTGACTGTTTTCTAGATCGAATAAAAATTAAAATTCATGAAGGCCCGAAATAAGAAGAGTATCCTATTTCTTTGTATCCTATACAAAGATATTAAAGTAGATGGTACGGAATGCTAAATCGAAATATAATATGACGTGTTTTCATAAAGACAAAAAAGCTGTATATAAAAACAAGCTTTCTTATAAATCATATGGAATGATTCATAAATAATTAATTAGATGTCGTTGTGTGTCATTGATTTAAAAACGAATGTAGAACTTCTTACATATATAATTAAACACCATTCAATATAACACGAACACTTTACGTAGAATCCTTTCAGAATTACATAATATAATGCATTATAATACCTCAGAGTATTCAGAATTATATAATATATAATTCCCTAGGGTCTGTCTAGTGCTACAAAACTTATAATAGTTCTCGAAAATTCATAATATTATTTCTACTAGATATTCGATGTCTCATCAAATCGTTAAAATAAACATTTTCGAATTATTCAGAACTTTCGAAAAAAAAATTCCCAAACGATCCTGTATTATGTCAGGGATTTCACAAAAATGGCCATAAGTCAAATTTGGTTAAAAAAAATTTTCGATTACTGAAAGAAATTATTTCCCGTATTTTTAAGAATCCATCTTTCTTATTATTCCTCAAAACAGAATCTACTTTGATGGGATTGTTCTAGAAATATTGTTTACAATAATTTGAATATTTTTTGGATGAAGTTTGAGAGATCCTTTGGATTTGAAAACACGTAAACCAGGGTTACTTAAGCCACTGAATTCCAGGTTAATGGAAGAAATTTCTGGAAGATTGTTCCATAAAACAGAATCTACTTTGATGGGATTGTTTTAAATATAATCTTTATAATAATTTTTTTGGGATGAAGTTTCAGAGATCTTTGGATTTTGGAAAACACCTGTAATTTATCCAGTAAACGGGGGTTACTTAAGCCACTGGGGTAACTAAGACCCCATTTCTTTAGGTAAATTTTGCATGCTGATTTTACCAACATTGTTTTGAGTTTCTATATCCTTTTTGGCGACTTCAAGATCATATTTTGCACATTGTATTAAACATCAAACATTTGCAGTCGTTTAATGTCGAATCCATTTGGTTTTCGAAAAAATGTTTCAAATAAAAGTTGTTCATTATAAATGTACAAACAACTTTTATTCGAAACATTTTTTCGTAAATAGTTTCCGCACAAATCCAATGTAAATTTTTGACGTCACTTTTGATTCCATTAATGGATCCCTAAAATGGTCTTAGATTCGATAGTCGTTTGAAACGAAAAATTGGCTTGATTAACCCCCATATTACGGGTATTAAAAAATGTTCAAACTATATGAAATAGAAAATAATCATTACCTGTTTGACCATATGCAAATATGCAAGCGTTATATCCTTGGAAAGCATTTTCAAGTATGTCGCGTCCAAGACAATCGAAAACATCCTCTTGTGATGCATAATTTGTCTTTGTACAGTCGAGTGAATAGAAACAGTGGTCAAAAGCAAATGTTTTTGGTTGCTTTCTAAAAAAAACAGATCAAAAGAAAAACGACCCAATATTGGGATCAAAAATTTTACACTATTTTTTGTATTCACTATTTGAGACAAAAATTTATTTGTGGGTTTTGTTTGGAACATGTAACAGAGTTAAGACAACTAAAAAAGGAGATGCTATCATAAATTTTAGCTTAATTAGTTAAGTAGGCGAATGAATTTTTATTTATTTGCCCAAACATGGCGACAATTGCAGACACACATGCTGCTTCTTTAGGAAATATCAAATGTTGGACTCACTTGCATGTACTTTCCATTTGGAGATCTTTTGTAAATGAGTTTCCACAAGGAGCTTTTGTTCACCTAAGTTATATTTCGTATAATAAGGGCACATGTGAATTTTTGTATTGATTGGGTTCAATTTTCATCTAAATCGATAACTACAAGTTTTTGGTGACTTTTTCTAAGGAATAAACAAAAATCATTTCTGTTCCCGATTTAGATTAAAACTCACTATGTAAAATAAGTTTGACCAAAAAAAGCACGAAAATCCTGTTCATTGACGATTTGGTGAACGGTTTACGAGATATCGTGTGAAAATGTATAAATAGGGGCGTAAAATCGTATACAGATGGGGATATCTCGGAAACTATCCATCAAATCGTCAAATCAAGGGAATTTTTGTGTTTTTTAGGTCCTGTTTACTTTATAAACTAATTTTCATTCAAATCGATGACTAAAAATTTTTGGTCATTTTTTCGACTTTTCTAAGGGGTCTATCTTGAAAAAATCGCAGGAAATCGTAAAGTAATTTTTGTTTCCGATTTAGATAAAACTCACTATGAAAGGTAAATTTGACCCAAAGAACACGAAAATCTTATTTATTTGAAGATTTGATGAGCGGTTTACAAGATATCGCCGAAATCGTATAAAAGAGGGTGTAAATTCGTGTAAAGTTGGGTATATCTCGTAAACTATCTATCAAATCGTCAAACCAACTAGATTTTTGTGTTTTTTGGGGCCAATTTACTTTATAAACTCTAATTTTCATTCAAATCGATGACTAAAATTTTTTGTCATTCTTCCGATTTTTCTAAGGGGTGTACCTTAAAAAAGGCGCAAAAAATATAAAAATAATTTTTGTACCCGATTTAGATGAAACTCACTATGTAAGGTAAATTTGATCCAAAAAATACGAAAATCGATTTAACTTGACGATTTGGTGAGCTGTTTACGAGTTATCCTCTGAAACCGTATAAAGAGGGTATCTCGGAAACTATCCGTCAAAAAGTTCAGGATACACAACAATTAGCTTTTCCACACTGGATTTTTGGATATCCCACCCAAGTACATGAATCCATTAATAGGGATAGTCCAAAGATCCAATGTACTTAACAAACACGGAATGAAGGGGTAAGCACAGATAGGGAAGCACAATACATCTTTTTAAGACTCAATATACTCCCTTTTTTGGTAAATTCATTTTTAAACGAGGATATGACCCAACGGACTTTATAATAGCATCTCCAGATAAACAAAAAAACATCTACTAGCAACAAAAAATTGTTAGCCAAAATAAAATAATAAAAAAAAAAAAAGAAAATTTAGTAGTTTGATTAGTACTCAAAAGTCACACAAACCTGTCAATTTTATCCAAACTATTTGGATTTTGTAAGATTGTCTGATGACTGTCCATTTCCACAACGCATTGTGTGCCTAAATCTATTTCTAAAAAATTTTATTAAAAAAGAAAAACAGAAAAATTATTACACATGTAAAAACAAATTTAGTGGGTTTTTGTTATTGAATTTTGTTCTTTTTATTTGAATACCTAAATAACGAAATTTTAATTATTTTACAAAGGTTTATTACGTTTGGATACCAGATGTTCACTGCTCCAAGTGTTACGAATTATTATTCTCTGAGAAACGCAACAGTTTATGATTTTTTTAATGGCTTAATTGTAACAGATGTCCGTGCACATAGGGTTGGGGACCCCTGATCTATAGCGAGCTACTTGTATTTCATTTTATACAGGAATTATTAATATTGCAGAATAGGAAAAAAATTATGTGATTTTAAGGAGAAGAAAACTATTTATATAGAGTAACGGCATACATATCTTATTTCAATACTAACAATAATTATTATACAATGTTTGTTTGTATATAAAATAAAAAGATTGTGAAATAGTGTTACAAAACCTACCATCAGCATCTCAGCTAACAAGAACTGTCTATTGCCAGTCTGTATCACCAAACGAAATGAGATAACGAACTGAAATTTCGTAAATTCTAAACCTAGAAAGTAATTTCGAGCTTATGAATGAATAAAATTGACCTACCAATACACCCCCCCCCCCCAATCTATCTTTTAAACCGCAAGAGATAGGCGGATAAAATGGTTACAACAACTGTTGTTTGAAACTTTATAAACCCTTTAGGTTTTGCCACAATTTCAGCTCAAACATCTGCAATTAATTGTAGATTTACAGAAGTATACGTACAATAATTGGTATATATGACACAAGTCATGTTTTTATATATCTATACGTGTGTAGAAGTGAAATAAACAATATACACACTGATCAAGAGTTTTAAGAAGAGGAAAGAAGTTGAAATTTTCCATGCAAGTAAATTTTATATCTTTAGACTTTGATTTTAGTCACATGTTTAAAAACGAATAAATGAATCATATATACATAATTTTCTTGAATATACTCTGTCCTGTGTCAAGCCATAATTATATCAATAACTATGGAAGAAATTTGATATCCAGATAAATTATATCTCAAAGAGATACCACAGGAATTTCTTCGACATTTTGACAATTCTAATTTAAACGTCACGTGCGAAATGTCCACTGACCTCTATATAACTGGACAGAGTATGCTTATGGGTCTAATCATCATGTGCGCCTCAACTAGCCAAATTACATTTTGCTTCAGTGCGCTTGCGTGACTAAAAAGTTTATATATGAAGTGAAAATACATGTGACAGCCACACATACTTATTGCACATACATGCTGCGCAGGCGCACTGAAACAAAATTAATACCTTGGCTAGTTGAGAAGCGCTTCAATTCTATCCAGTTATATTGAGGTCAATGGAAATGACTTATATTCTGTATTGCTGATATATTCTTCATAAATCTGCTTAATAGTCTAGTAATAATAAATATAATAATGGGCAAACTTTCGAAAAATTATGGGAAAGCCTTATTTTGGCGTACAGATGATGCCTTTTGGTATTCTAATGAAACTAAGTCCCCACTTTAAGAGAAAAAGTCTTCCGTTAAAATTCCAGGACTCTCAAATTGTTCCATCAGAGAAAAATTTTAGTAACACCTGTTTTAGGTAACACAAAATTCGAAACATTTTTAAAGTGAACACACGGTATACACAAAACTTGTTAAGAAGATTGTAGAAAAATATTTCGAGTATAATAATACGTGACGAAGAAACAAATCTACTTAAAAAATATTCGGTTAATGAGAGATAGTTTTCAGTAATTACGGACAATGAACCTTTTTTTTCGAGTATTTGATTCGAGTATCTTAATTAACTTTTTTTATGCCTTGTTATAAAACGTACAACGAAGGTTATTTATGTTTTTTAATAACGCTTGCAAATATTAGGTTATGTAAGGTTGTAGCGAGCGTCCAAGATAGGACTTAAACCATGAGGTCCTTACGAAAATATTAAGTGTAATAAAAAAAATTTGATGTCAAGAATCGAATTTAATAAAATTTAAAATTATTGTATATAAACGGAATTCGAACTGTCTACCCTTAAGTTTGAAAGGTTTGTATTGCGCCCCCGACTTCAAGTATGCCAGAATTTGTATACATGACCACAAAAATAGGGCTTTTATTTTTCAAAATATTATGATTAATTTTTGCCTGATTTATTGGATTTTCGAAAAAAATGTTTCGGATAAAAGTTGTTTATTATAAATACACTAACAACTTTTATTTGAAACATTTTCCAAAAAACCTAATGAATAAGGTACTTTTGTGGTCCATAGAACCATGGACAAATATATATTCATTTCTGGTTTTATTTGAACGATTATCCTCTTGGAATAATCTCACGCCTGGAATGAGAGAACCCCGCGGTATGAAATATCGAAAATTAATAGAGGATGTCAGAATTTTATATTTTATGGTCGAATGGGAAAATTGCCTGATTTTTAGGTTACGATTCTGATCAATTTGAACAATGGTCCCAAGAGGGGAACCTTCGAAAATGGACAGTTTTTCTATAACAGAAAGACTGTCCATTTTTGGAGATTCTACCTAAGGAACCATCTGTAATCAGAACTACAAAATATCCAAAAATTAACGAATTTGATATAAATCTCTTTCCCATTTTAAGGATTGGGTAGTTCAAGTCCCAATTATATACAAATCAAGGGTTTTTTTTTAAATTCTGGGCGCCAAATTGTATTAACAGAGATTTTAAGCCCATAAAATAAAGAACACAAATTTTCAATATTTGGTTCTAAGGTTTCGAAATACATTCGATATTTCAGGAAAAAACAAATGAGATATCGAAAATTCTTATCCTTTCCTTTTTGTTTATCTCGTCGTGTATTATTAACCCTATAAGCCCAAGTTGTGGATAAATTCGCCTATTAAAAGTGAAGCTCATGAACCGAGTGGCGAGTATATTCCTTGGACGTTTACCGGGGATTAATACGTCGCTATTTTTTATTAGAATTATTCCTAAGCTTTAAAACATTAAATAAAATAAAAAAGTTCATAGATTCTAGAACCTCATTTCAAAAAGGTTTTCTGGATTAATTTTATATTTTGTAAAATTAAACATCTTATCGAAAATTTGCATTCTGTATTTTCTGTCTATCTCCGAAAAATCATTAAAATACACGAAATAAGGGACGATTCGACTTAAAAAAATAATTAAATTTTGTTCATCTAAAAAATAACTAAAAATTTCTAAAAAATCTAGGACTAAACACAGAAAAACGTAAATACTAGAAAAAAATTCTTATGTTTTGCAACAGGTCTACTAATTACAGTAAAACCTAATAACATGAATATTTATTTTAATCAAAATGTAAACAATTGGGGAAAAATTTGTGTACAATATATGTAGACACAAAGCTTCTTATCAGAAATAAAAAACACTTGAATTGTAGTGTATGGTGATTACAAATTTTATCATTTTAATATACAAAAAAAAACCCCACAATCAAAAAAACTGTAAAGAAATCAACCAAGAACGCGTTTCTAATTTCATCAAAAAGGAAATTAACACATAATTCTGTCCTTGGACCAAATTTATCACAACATTGGAGTCTCATTTGACAGATGTCAACAAATAAACATTGAAATTTTTATCAAAAAAAAAAAAACTATTAAACAAAACAAAAAAAATAATTGCCAGTTATCCACAGAAAAATGGAAATACAAAGGAGTGTATTCATTGCATGACACAAAAATTAATTAAACTAATGGATAAAGACATTCTAACATGTGGGATCACACATAACATATCCAAGGGATGGGTTTAAGAAGACATTTTGACAGTAAATATCCTGGAATCACATTAAATGTTAGAAAAAAGGGGTACATACCACGTCTATTAAACGGTCGTACACGTACGGCAACCTTTATTTTATCCGTTGTCGCCATTTCGTCCAAAAAAAAATTGTTTCAAAAATTTTCTTACAAATATTTGTTTTTTTTTTTAAATAACACTAAAATGATGTATGGACTTTTTTTGGTGTGTGTTAGAACCTCCCAAAGTAAAAATTTTGTATATTTATCAACAAACTGATACCATTTTGATTTAATACACTAAACATTGTTTTAGTTTAAACATTTTTTTGTTTGATTTTGTGATGAATTCGTTCGCTTAGTTTGATAATTGTTATTTTAAATACATTTTCCTTACACTCACAACAAGTAACACAGTTTTCGCCATATTGGTATTTTTGTGTGTCTGTGCAGTAATTTTACTACAGTGCTGTCAAATTAATTTTTTTTGTACCAATGTTGTACTCCAAAAATATTGTATTCTCAAATGTAACTATATTATAGTACTTGCTTTCGTGAATACTATTTATTCACTATTCATCGAATAGTATTACGTCATATATTATTTTCGTATAGCGTTTTGCATTTGAGATGGTGCGCACCGTTTAGTGCGACCGTTTTGAAAGCATTCTTCTGATCATGTTTTCTGCTCGTATATACAACGATTTTAGTTTTTTTTTTAGCTATATGTTGTTGCAATCTCCGGAAAAATGTATTACGCTCTGTTATTTAGCAAAATAGATGTATTATTGACTCTTAGATAGAGATATCGACTCTATTCAGTTCTAGCTGTCAAAGAAAAATTATAAACGATTTTTGTTTGGTCTTGATAGGAGTCCTACAATGCTTTAAAAGCAAGTAGTAGTAGTGGTGGTGGAGGGGAGACTGAAACCTGGCAAGAAGGCTTTTCTTACTCTAGCCCTGTGTTCGTTGTCAAACCTCCTCGTCTTCTTTGCGAATGACAGGACAGAGCTCCAATTTAGTTGTTTTAACTCAGATTCCCCCATTTTGGTCGAGTCGAAGGTTAGGTACTTCATTGCTCTGAAGGAACATTCTGCCAGAAGGTGGAAAGGCGTATCATCCACCCCGTTACAGTCCTAAGATCGCACTGTCATCCAACCTCATGAGGGATAGATGCCTTTTAAGCCTGCAGTCCCCGGTAAGCACCCCCAACCAGAAGGTTTATGCGTTAAAAGTAAATTTGTTTGTAAAGTTTGAGAACAAGAAATCAGTGGTGAGTTGCCGAAACACGCGATAATGTTGCTACCTGTTAAACCGACAGATTGTCTCTAAAGCTCTATAATTTTGAAGTAATATTCTTGGAGTTCAATGTAGTCCAATGGTGTTGATGTCTCCTCCCTCTCATAACATAGCCTGTATTGATACGATATCAGTATCCTATGTTAGTTTCGGAGCGAATAAAGATTTTTGTTTTTCCCAGTTACAAGCGTTGTATTTGATGATAAATATAGAAATGGATCTATCATGGATCTATATTCATGGATTGAATTTCAAATCCAAGATCCTTTTTACTCTTATCCTTAGAATGTATTAATCCTTTTCTAGAGACAAAAGTTCTTGAACGACTTTAAAATCACCACAAGTGAATTCGTAAGAAAATCAAACGTACATAGTCGAGTTAAATATTCATCATAGACAATGTACTCATATAAAATTCATAGAGACCCCATATTATTGTATACAATGAACACAACCTACGCAATAATCAATGATTTTTAAAAACAATTGACGGTAGAATAACACCGCAAATTGAAAACGCTGTAAGATTCGAAAAAAATAAGTATTGTTTAACAGATTTAAAATTACTTTATTTTTTAAATAATGTACAAGATTGCTACATTTAGTTTTGGCTAAAATTTAAAATAAATTACTTGGTTTATTCTTTATCGTACTGTTCACGCTCCAAACGTTCCTTGACCACTTCTTGTAAATACGGTTGCAAATATTTGTGGTCCTCTTCATACTTTGTCCATTGTTCTTTTGGTAATGTTTGTTTGACTAACGATAATTGAGCAGCTCGAATTAATCGAAATGTTCGATCGTCTACCAAGTTTTGTGGTAATCGACGTAAGGCTTCTTTTACATCGTCGTTTTCATACAGACAATCGTCTGCATGTAAACCTACAAATTTTTAAGCACAGAATTAATTCACTGAATTCTAAAGAAACAAAGTATAAAAAGTATAAACGACTTACCGTATTTATTAAATCCGGATAAATTGTACGCCCATCGTCGGATACCATGACCTGTTCCCAAAAATTATTGACATTGTTATGTAAGAATATTTAGAGGTTATACAAATTTCTGTAAAATTTGTTTTATAAATTTTAAACAATTTTAGTTACCAAAGAAACCAGCTGCTTTTGTAACACCAGCCATTTGGGTTAATTTTTTCTGTTATCAACGTTATTTAATAATAAAATATTCGGTGAACACTAGCAGAAATCTGCAATCCACTTCAAGATTTTCTCAGACTACCATAGATATGATATTCTTGTCAAATTATTACAATACAGATATTTTTGCAGATGCAACGGCATCTAACGGATATCAGTTGAACTGGTATTCGAAAATTGCTTCGATTGATTTTTCAATTTTCATGGAAATGACCATGATGATAATTTCTACGAAATACAATATAATTATTACATTTAATCATTTCTTTTGAAAATATAATTGCTTAGTTATTCAAATTTCAATAATGAGTACACTGACCGATATAACAAATAAGACAATATTTTTTTGTGTGTAGTAAAATAAAAATAAGTTTTTTGTTTTAAATATTATTGATTGCTATAAGTTGTGGCTGTTTTTTCAAAGAAAATAGGGCCATAGATCATCTATTCCTAAAATTTGTAGTTATAAATAAACTTAGACCGATTTAAAATTTTAATCGTTCATGAACGTAAAGTCTAAATCTATCTCTGTGTCTAGGAACATAATTTTATATCATTTTGTGGTATTATTTCTTAAAACTAAAGTCCTAGGTCTTGACCTATTTAGTCTATTGGTAAATCTGTCTAACATATTACGTGATATGGGAGGCAAAATTCTTGTTCCATTTTCTAGACCTATTAGTAAATTTTTTGTGGCTATTATTTGCTAGTGTAACAGAGGTGATTGTCTTATTTGGAATCTTTCTAATTATTAATATTTGTATAAAAATCCTCAGGCAATTTACTTACCTAATTAATAGTTTTATTCTTCAATTGTAAACCCAGGTTGATTTCAAAAAATTTGATTTTTGATGATCACTTAACCAACCGTAAACTTTAAGCACTTTTAGACGCTTTTTTTAATCCACTTGACTAATGCTTGATTAATGACTCAAAAAATTTGGATTTGATGCTCAACTTTTGAGAATTTCGGATAAAAATCGAAAGAAAAACACAAGTTTAAACTCCCAAGCGAAGAGTTACAGTATATATTTTTTTTCTATTTTCAAAATATGTCTTCTTTTCTACAGGATCTCTAGATTCGGATCTTTTCGCAGTCAGCAAAAACAACAGACAAAAGAATTTTAACGATTGTTTTGTTTTTTTTTTATTCAAAAAATTTATATTTTTACTATGTAACAAAATTTGTTTATATTACACTATATATGTTTTTCTATTCAAAGAAAATTTTAAAGAAAAATGTGAAAAATCATATTATATATCCTAAGTCCGTGGTTTAGCGCACAATTTTTTAACTATCTTAAGGCTAGGAGAAGAATTTTCTCTTTTTTTTTTTTTTCTTATTAGCTTCTTTTTTTTTTATACAATGAAAAATTGATTAGATTATATATTTTTTTAAGCGTGGACCAGTTATTTTAGATTTTCACAAAAATGTAATCAGCTTCAAATAAATAAAGCAATATTTTGGAACTGTATCAAGATACATCTCTGCCCAATCGTTGGATTTAGAAAATTGAAATGGACTTACTTAACCATTGTAAGCGAGCGTTGAGTATTTAAAGTGTAGCCTACACAGCCTACAATCACATTTAACCTTAAGACCACTACGTAAATTACTTAATTTTCTTTTAAAGAGTCAATCAGTTACACTGACCTTCAAATAGAAGACAATTAGTATATTTAAAAGATACTTAAGCTGATAAATAATCTACATAAATTACTTGTTTGACATCGTAAACTATGTGTTGATTCTTTTTTGCAGTCCATTTATGTCGAATCCATTGGTTTTCGAAAAAAATGTTTCGAATAAAAGTTGTTCTTTATAAAAATACGAACAACTGTTATTCTTAACATTTTTTTCGAAAACTGAAAAGATTCGACACAAATCAACTGTCAAATGATGTATGTAAAATGCGCCCCAAAAAAAAGTCTAAAACTGATTACATTTTGGAAGGGGAATCCCACAAACCTAAAATAACTAGACCGTTTGATTAAAATTTGTTTTTTATACATAATAAACATCAAATGCTGAAAATTTTACATGAATTAAAAAAAAAATATACCAAATGATTTTTGTAAAAGTATATCCCTTCCTTACTTCCCAAAAATCTGGATTATTTCGTATACAATAAATATTTTTTTTAAATAAATCGTGGCCATTTTTTAAATAGTTCTCACAAAAATCATTTCCAATATAATTCAATGCCAAAGGCCCTGTGAACTTTGACTATTATAGCGTAGTTTTTGAATGGAGAAACTATCCCTCAAACTGCGTCTAATACTTAAGGCCATGGATCCTTTTGCATTGAATTAGCTAAAAAATATTTTTTGATTAATGAAAAGGTGCACACACTAATTGCAGAAACAAATTTTAGGATTCAATAAAAATGGTTTCAAGAATCAACACTGTACAAAATCCCATCCCCTTAGAACCTTGTCTCCATGAAACTAGGTTTGCTGATCGATTGAGGTTGATCAATAAAAATGGATCACTTCTTTATTAAAAATCCCAAATGACTTAAAAGTCCAGAAGTTGGTTTTGAAGAACTTTACTCCTATGTTTGAGGGAAAAAAATGTAAATTGGGATATCAAGAGACCAAGTATTATTATGGGCATATGATTAATTGTTAAATGAGTAATAATTTAAGCAAACAAAGTCAGGTATGGCGATTCAATGTTCTCCGTGCTTGAGCAGTTGCCACGCTAAGAGATTTTCACCCTAGATTTAGGGATACAAAAATTGCATCGAGGGCAAAAAAGTTTAGAGGTATCGTTTTATAAGACAATTATGACACCTAGTGATGTATTTCAAAACATAACAGCTTACAGCTAATCAGCAAAAGGAAAACGGCCATTTTCGACATTATTACCAAAATTTAGGAGCTTTTGAAACCACTATTGATAAAAACTCAAGAATTGACCACACTGCTTGAGTAAAATTTACTACAAACTAAGATTTTTATAAATCATAATTACCAGTCAAGTGTTCGTGCGACCAAACGGACTCTGCTTGGAACGGGAAGGTAGCGAGTTCGATTCATCAATTAGAATTAATAGGGCGGTTAATTAACTAAACTGCCGGCGTATGAACAAGAACGAAGTAGCCGACTATGCTTGAGAAGGTTTTTTTCTTGTTTCCCTTCACGATGAATATCGTAGTTCCTATTAAAGTCGGCTGAAGTCGCACAACCTACCAATTCCTAGTCTTCATACAATTCCTTGTCCTCGACCCACATCATGAATGCAATATATGATTAATAGAGGTTAAAAAAAGGACAATAATGTGGCTGGCCTCTGTTTCTCAGAAACGGAGGTATATAAGTCAATATTATTTGGATCAACTTGAATCGCTCAACTCAACTTGAATTAATGGGAATGCGGTGGGGTTCCGTACAGTCGATTCCACGTCTAGAATATTAAAAAATAGAAAATAAATAGAAAAAAAATTATGATATTTCCAGCTTTTATTAACCAATATTAAATTCATTAAATAACAATTTATTAAAAGTGACTTCATTTGTTTTTTTTTTTTTGTTTTATTACAAGAAAGTTACTCTCTCTCTCTCTTTTCTTTTAAAAATTAAAAAAAGTAATTATTTCAAAATACACAACATAATTTTCTTGTAATTCACTTGTATTCGGTTGGTGGAGGGGTACAACAAACAACTCACTGGTACCCCCCGTAAAGTGTCTTCATGAGAAAAAAAGAACAATATATTTCACGACTAAAATAAAATTTTCAAAAAAAAAAATTGACGTATGTAGATATTCGCTGTCGCCTTTTGGTCAAAGTTTCTGAATAATCCCCGATTTTCCGTTTATCAGTGACCACTCTGATTAACAATTTTCGTTACCCAAGAAATTATATCAATGGAAATTTGGCGACGAGTGTAGTATATTCGTCTACGAAAAAAACACTACGTTGTTTTTCAAAATTGATTTGTGCCATCAATTGCAAGTTGTTGGTATTTTTATAATGAACAACTTTTATCTGAAACATTTTTTCGAAAATGTATTCGGCACAAATCGACTACGGATAAATTTGAAAAAATATACTCCACTAATGAAGCCCCGATAGTACCAAAATGGTTCTATTAGCTACAAAAGTGGTGTTAGTTTTCTCAAAAGTTCGAAGTTCATTTTTGCTGAATCTATTCGGTTTTCGAAAACAAGGCTTAGAATAAAATTTGTTACTATTTTTATAATGAACATCTTTTATGAGAAACATTTTTTCGAAAACCAAATGAATTCGACACAAATCGACTACAATCAAATTTGAAAAGTTACGCCCCAAAAGTAGGCCACAAAATAAAGAACTCATTTTTCAAACTTTTAAATTAATTTGAACCTTATTCATTCGAATTTTGGGTTGATCCAACTTTTATTCGAAGCATTTTTTCGTAAATTGAATTAATAAGGCACAAATCAACTATGTAATTTTGTAAAATGAGCGCTAATTTTAAGGCCATGTGTACCAAAATGGCGACGACAAATATCTACTCACACAATTTTAAAAAATAATTTCGTTTTTTTAATTAAACATTTCTTTTTATTTTAAAAATCTAACAATGTAACATTTTCTAAACCAAAATAAAAATGTGCCTCAAAAAATTTCCTTGTCTTTCGAAATGTATTTTAGCAATGAATTATAATGCAGCGTAAAATTTATTATATTTCTCTTTTTTTTTTTTTTATATAAATAAAAATTACTTTTTTGTTTTTAGTTAAAAATGATTTTTTGTGTTATGATTTTTCGAAATGGGAGGGGGACTAAGGTGATATATATTTTTATGGGGTGGGAAGAACAAGGGTAAACACAATTAATAAAATATATAGTTTAGTAGGTATTTCCATGATTCACATATGACGTTTACAAAACATATAAAACAAATAAAAAGCGATTTTACCTTACTATTCTAATAAAAGCTAAGAACGGCTCCTTTGCGGGGGGCTCATGTTTGAAAGTCACTGGTAAAGATCATTGCTAGACTTAAAAAAAAATGCTCTAGAATGATTTAATCAGCTCTCGAAATAATCTCGAAAACTGGCATATTATATACATCATCACTGTTCACTTCGCTATAGGATAGCTATCGCCCCAATTAGTCTTTCCAAAAATTGTCAATAGTAATAAAAAAAAATTCGTTACGCAGGAGGAACTACGTCAACTTAGCGAATTTCTAATAAATTTCATTCCGATCGTCTTTTAAATACCAAATTTTAATTCATTCGGCAAATCATCACCCAAAGAAATGAATTTAAACTCAAACAAAATTTGCAAGCCTGTAAGTGTGAAAAAATAAAATTTAAGTCAAGTGTTGCCGCGAGCAACAGAAATTTCGAGACGAGACGAGATCATTTGAAATACATTGTGAAAGATCGGACTTACTCGTTTCGTCTCGCGACAACACTATTTTTCAAATTTAAATTAATGTCTCTGATGATGACTGAATTGAATGCCGAAACATCTGGAACCAATAGCTATCCTAAGTAATTAGAGACTGAACACAAGCTTCAGGAAATTAGCACACCATTTTTGTGCATATTCTATGTATAAGAGGAAGATACTGTTACTCCCTCGGAGGATTTCAAACAAAAAACAAACGGCAGTCGTATTGATCATGCTCAGTCTCTACATGAAATTCGAACCATGAAAATACCCTCATTTAGTTGTGTGTGTGTGTTATCATAAAAAATATACACCAAATTAAAATAGATGGAGTAAAGGGGGGGGGGGGTGGAACGGAGGGGAGGCAGTAGTATGATAATTAAAGATGAGGAATTGTATTATATTTTTTTTTTGTATGTTACGGGTAAAGCGGTGTTTGGCAAATGCTAGTATTAGCCGGCTAAAGCCCGAAATTCATTATTTTTGTCAACTTTATCCAGCTGTTTTGGGTTTAACCGGCTACACCTAGCTTTAGCCAATATTGGACTTTATCCGTAACATATATATTGGTATACACTTTATCTCTGCGGTTTGTTTTTTGGGACGAGGAAAAATATATATACGCTGCAGCAAAGAATTAGCGTGTACTTTCCTCTCCAAGAAAATTGCGATAAATATATATATATATAGCCTTGCTTTTTTCATTTATTTGTTTTTTTTTTTGACTAATAAAATATATTTTTTTAAATGACCAATCAGGCAAATCAACTCAAGCACCCAAAATATATAAATTATAAACTTTTTTTTGTGTTTTTTGATTTTTCTTTATAATACATGCATACACAATGACTTTGAAAATTGTTTTTCCTCAATTGTTTTGTTTTGCGAAAAATGCCAATAGTAAATATTTTAATTATGAAAGTGATTAATAAATTTTATGTTTTTTTTTTTATGTTTTTGTAAATATTTTTATTTTTAGTATTTTTTTTGTTTTGTTTAAATGTTTTTTTTTTTTACTTCAAGTTGGTAGTGTTTGTTTGTTTGTTGTGGTGACTGTTTTGTTTGTTTTGAATACACACGACGACAACAACAATGCGGCGGTTCGTTCTCACACGACTGAAATCTCATCTGTAGGATTGTGAAAAGATCAACTCATCTTCACGCCAAATCTATAAATTCAGTGTGTTGGTATTAATTTGGTCCGAATGCGGAACTGTGAAGGGGGGCAGGTTTAGGGTTAGTACGGTTTTTGTTTTGGTTTTAGTTGAAATACATACCGCCTCCCGTGGTTACTGATTGCTGTTGCGACGACTCAGATACCGATTTATTTGAATTGATTGTATCTTCGTTTATAAGCACGTCTACGCTAGCTGGATTTGCATTACTACTAATGTGCTGCTCAAATCTGTAAGAAAAACCAGTCATGTCAACCAGAATGTACTCAAATGAGCTACGTATCAAGTAACAGGTGAAAGAATCATGAATGAATGGCAATGGAGGGAATTTGGTGCACTGCGACCTATTAGATCTATTGTGGTCCCCCATCTGGTGCCTAACGAAGAGTAGTCTTGTCGTAGGACACCTCGCCCAACCCTATATCGATTTGCATTGGATATAGGGATTGTAGCTCCCCTGCACGAGTCTGATAAGACTCCCAGACATTTTGTGTTGAAGGCGCCACAATCTAGTAGAAGGTGTTCCTAAATTTCCTCTATTTCTCCACAAAACATGCAGTTGCCCTCATTTCCCAAGCCTAGGTGTACCCTGAGTCTGCAATGTCCCGTAAGAAACCTTGTCAGAAGTCGCAGTCTATTTTTGCTCAGGCCAATGCTGGTTTTGAATCTTTTGCAGTTATAATTCCCGAGAAGATTCTTGACCTGCCTGAGCCCCGGAAGGTTTCTCCAGAGAATAACTCAATTGGTGTCTTGAATGGCTCCGGCTCTGAAAGGAATGTCGGTGCTCCCTTCCTCGCCGGGGTATCAAGAAACGGGTGAACGATATCGAGATGACAATAAAAGTAATAGAAATAAGGCCCAAAAAATATTAATTTCCAAAAAGATTTCATAAAATCGGATAAAAACTAGCTGAAATATCAAAAAATTATGACATGCATTTTCCAAACACTCTAGACTGGAATACCCCCTTAATAAAATGATTGTAATAATAATATAAAACCACTTACATATGAACTACATTGCTACCATTTAAAGGCACCTTACTGGTAGCCAAACTAGGTTGTTCCACAACAGAATTGAATTCCCCGTCGACAGATAATTGTCGCGTATTGATAATCGGTGTTTGATGGTTTGTGTCACCCGATTGCAGTTGAACCTCTCTAAGAACATTATTTGTATTGTTATCATTGTTGAATTGTTTATTTAATTGTTGTTTATCTTGCGTGATTGTTGTACCATTTCGTACAATATTGTTTTCTTCGCCACCACTGATCACTTGATTGTTACCACTTTGCGGATTACTATCTTGTCGCGATTGTTGATTATCTGAATCATTATTTGAAGGTATTGCACTATTATTGGCCGATGCACCACGTGTACGTGACATAATCGCCTCAACACGCTTACGACGTGCCTCACGTTCACGTTCCTCTTTCTCAAGCTTCACAGCTAGTTCAATACGTTGTTTTTCAGCTTCTTCACGCGCTTTACGTTCTTGTTCTTCTTTTTCAGCTTTTTGTTTCTCCTCTTCAATTTTTCGTAGACGTTCCTCTTCCTCACGACGTTGTGCCTCTTCGATTGCTTGACGTAAACGTACTTCTTCGGCTTCACGTTGTTGTTGTACTAATCGTAATGTTTCTTCTTCTAATCGACGTTGTTGTTCCTCTTCGGCACGCTCTTTTTCCTCTTGAATTCGTGCAATTTCCTCTAAACGTTGTCGTTCGAGTTCAGCTTGTCGTTCGGCCTCTTCACGTGCTAATCGACGACGTTCAGCTAATGCAGCTTTAGCTTCTTCCTCTGTGGTAATTCGGATTTTTGCTATCATCGATGCACTCATATCGACTTGTTCTAGTTGATCGAATTGAGTCATTGGGGGTGGTTGACTAACACTCATTATATTCGGAATTGACGCTTCTGAGACGTCAAGTCCGAAATCAACAAGAGGTTCTGGATTCGAATCAGCTTCTATTGAAGTATCGTTAAGTGTAGGTGCACTAGGTTCCGATTCGATGATATCGATTAGATTCGATTCATTCGTAACAGGTTGCTGCTGTTCCTGTTGATTCACTTGGGTTGTGGTGGTATCTATTTGTGCTTCAACAACTGCTTCTGCCTTCACATTTTCTGGATTGACTTTATCAGTTTTATTATTATTGTCTTTATCGGCTAAATTTTTCGGTTTTTGTCTGGCTGGCGTTTTGTTTGTTTGATGATGATCGCCATTTGTAATCGGATGTTGATTTGAGGACGTACTCTCTTGACGTGAACCTTTTCGCTTTGGTGTATTCGGTATTGATTTTTGAGGATCACCAATTAAACCAACATTTTCGGTTGTGGGTGATTGTAAAGGAGTGGTTTTTGCTGAACTTCGTGCTGACGACGTTCCCTATGGATTAAAAATGACAATAAGTTTATGGTCCTAACAGCTCTTAGGGAAAGATGAAATATTAATTGGAATGTAAGTTAAGAAATACAGGGCTTTTAAAAACATACCTTTAAGCCTAACGCTGATTTGGATGGAATTCTATCGACTTTACCACTTAAAGATTTTGTTCTCGAATGAGGAATTGGTGGTTTCGAATGATCGGATCCGGCATTTTTAACATCATTATTAGAAATACCTTGAATCAAACACATTTTTTTTGAATAAGTAGAAAATTTCAATTTTATATTCGATGTGGAGAAAATTTAAGAAATATTTCCCTTCCAAAAACCGTATGAAAGCGACAGATATATTAGAGGAAAAACGCGTCCGGGTCTCACAACACCTAGAGATCAACCCATTCACTGGGAACATTATTCTGCCGCGACCAACGGACTCGTTTCTCTGCCTGTATTTTTCCCCATAACGAATGAATCCAGAGTTTTAGAATCAAATATACGGTCTGATAGACATCCAGTTCGTTGGGAACTTACTCGAAGAAACAGAAAAGCATGGATCTATTCCTTAAATTTTCTCGCACTATATTTGACGAAGATGTGAGACGTACTTAACGCACTATTCTTTTTGGTGTAATCAGCAGTAAGTCCTGTACCAGCAATGGATGCAGGCCTAGGTCTTCTAGGAGGAGTATGTACTGCGGATGTTGGCCTACGCATTGTAACTCCAGATGCAATACTACTTGTGCCGCTCATAGCACTACCAGGTCGAGATGGGGTTGCTTCACCGCTACGCACACCTACATTATTTCCAAAAAGAACAAAAAATTTTTTGAAAAACAAAAACATCTATCGGAGTGACAAAAACACACAACAACCAAAATTTTTATTATTTTTTTTTGTTTTAAACTGAAAATTAATACTAAATTAGATTTTTACAGGTGTACCAACATTTAAATACAAATAAATAAATAAATACACAGAATAAATAATATGCAAATAAAATTTTAAAGGAGCGAATAGGAGTAAAAAAGCCTAGTTCTTTTGACAAACAAAAAGTCTTAGAACCTTCCAACTGTCAGCCTTTTTGATTGCCGAAGTATGACTGCATAACTAAATATAGCCGATCGACCTAAGCAAGATCCTCTATAAGGTAAATTGGACCCAAAAATATGAACATCACCTCCACTTTGGTGAGCAGTTTATGAGATATTGTCTGAAACCGTAATATAAAATCGTATAAACGGGGCATATCTCGGAAACTATCTGCCGCAATTGTCAAAAACCAACTGGATTTGTATGTTTTGTTGGGTCCAATTTACCGTTTACACTAGTTTTCATCCAAACCACAATTACAAAGGGAGTAAGTCAAAATTTTCGGTCGTTCTACAAAATAATCTTGAACATTTATAGACCCTAAAATGGTCGTCTTATACATTTAATAAAAAGTTAAATTTTAGCGAAAATGTTGTTTTAAATGAATAAAAAATGTGCCGAAATATTTCTGGCTATTTTTTTTGACCTTCGACAAATCTCACAAGAAAGTTTATAGCAGTAAGCCCGTGACCATCGAAAAGGCTGCAAAAGAGACTTATATAAACTACGTAGGGAGGGTAATTTTACCTAAATACATCCCTGATTATTATTTAATCTGTGAATATGTAATTGTTTGTCCCAAAATATATAGACCAAGAACCTTTTACTTACATGCATGAGAAGATATTTTACTGATGTAATACTTAAAAATAAATTTGAGTATAAAATCATGCAAATCTTTATTTCTAAATATGAACTAATAATCCCCTTTCACCTCACCTTTCAGTATTGAAATCCTCTCACCTTTCAGAGCATGTTAATTAAGCGTTGTCGTAAATATTTGAGATCAACAAGTTCAACGTAAGGGCAAAAGACTCGCAAATCTTAAAGATACGTCAACAGTGATCAACAGTCCTTGGTAACTTTCCTCAAAAGTAAGCTGAATGGAGATCCCATTCAAATTTCTATCACTTAGACCTGTAGATTCATTCACTGGAACTATTGAGAACTCATTTTGATGTGCTCTCTGGTGGATAAATTAGAAACTAGTAGGTCAATGTTTCCTGTCCCATCTCCCGTGACATATCGTTCGGTCTACAAATTTCATATTCGCACTCTAGTTAACAGTTTAGA
Source organism: Nineta flava (assembly GCA_963920215.1). Lineage (NCBI taxonomy): Eukaryota > Metazoa > Arthropoda > Insecta > Neuroptera > Chrysopidae > Nineta > Nineta flava. The sequence goes on from OY986046.1 coordinate 7,163,305, forward strand.
AACGACTACAAGTAGGTTGAAATATTAAGCCCCTATCAGAAATCTCAATAAGCTTCCCTAGTGTCTGTCTAAGGTTCAATTGAAAGCATTTAAAGCTATAGATTTGTGTCCAGACCAGGAGTCACGCAGAAAAAGAGATCTGAGTGTGATCTCATTTAATGCGGATTTTGATTTTCTAAAATTTTCTAAAACGTAAATTGTTTTCCGAATTATTCCAAAAAGACTCAATTAGTTGAAAGATTAGTTATTAGAGAATTTTCTGCATTTTTAGAATCCTAAAATAAAGAAACATACAGCTCGAGGTCTGCAGGATCTCAATAGATGCGTTTCTTATTTTTATTCGTTTAATTACTCGGCATACTACCAGTGGGAATGGGAATATTACTACAAATATTTCTCCATAGAAGTCTATGCGATATACATTGAGCTACCGTTTCTGCAATGTTACAAGCGATGTACAAATTTTAGTGAGCTTCGCAAAAGTTGACAATTTTCCCCTCTAACACCGTGCTTTACAGATCTAACAAAAGAATATGTGTGAATCCAGATGTTTTTCTAGTTCGAATTTATAGACGATATTAATGTTGACCCGCCGAGAGCATAAACGTATTGTATTCTACATAAAAATTTTGAAAGGAAGGTTTGATCTTGTTGTCTCTTTTATTTTGTAAAAAAATATATTATATAAGGTGTAACAAAAAATGGGTTAGCAATCTTTTAGTACGCATCAAATTTAAAAATAAGTACTATCTAGAAAAGCTTCTTTTGTTACACCCTGTAAATTTTTGAATGCATGTGTATCACCCTTGTTTGTATTCGTATAAAATTTACAAAGCGACGCCCAGAGTGCCATGGAAGAGTAGAATAAATTTTATTTACAAAGTTGAATTTGTTTTTAATTACAAAATTGAAGAAATGATTAGGAGAAGTTTGATTGAACTGATTTAGTAAATAAATATATTTAAAAAAATATACATGCGCTTACCTGGTGCTAAATTGTCTGTATTATTTGCATTCAACAGACGTTGTCTACGCATGCGCTCCGTTTTATTCATGCGAGGCGTGACCATAGGGCGACTAAAATTCAAATGTGACATGCTTGTGCTGGTATCAGACTTCCGTAGAGGTTTACTACCGGCCAAATGACTCATACTACGCGATAATTGATTACTGGTATCTACAACATCTGACTTTTTACTTGGATATGAACGGGTCATGGAGATGGGTCGATGCTCCATAACCACGTCCAATTCGGGTGTAGGAACTCGCCGTTGTCTAGGCTGGGCTAATTGATCTAGTCGCGTCATGCTATAAGCCCTACCTGGTGACCTGGTGAATGGTTTTGTATGTTGAACCAATGTGTCACGTGGTGACGGTATTGTAGGCATCAAATCAGTACGTCGTCTTGCCACACGATTGTTGTATCCAATCGGTGTTTGAACATTGTTTGAATCAGCATCATCTACATGAGATAAAAAATTTTTTCTTGTTTACCAAAATTTTTCATTTCGAGTGATTTGTTTTTAGTCATTCACAAAAAATTATTATTTTTTTTTTGTTAAGTCTTCAATTCTTAAGAGTACAGTAGAACCATCTTCAAAAATTTTAATCCATTCAAATTTAATACTGTACGATGTACAGGGTATCCCATCATTTAGTTTCCAAACATTTTTTCCTTTAACACATCTACAGAAAAAATATGTAGCAGAAAAGTCTTTTGATTTGGAAAAGTATAATTTTCTGTTTATTCAATCAAACTTTTGATCATATTTTCAAGGGAGTTGGGCCAAACATATAATTTTGTGAAACACGAGCTAAGTTCAAAATTATGTCTACAGTAATCACAAAAATTTTTACAAATTTAGGGTACTTTTTCTATAAGCTTGAATTAGAATTAGGCGTCTAAGTAATAAATAATTCTTTATTCAGTGTTTTTGGAAAAGTCTATCCTATTTTTTATTAAAATATTCGAATTATTAATATCTATAGAGGTACTGATATGGTCGGAGTACAATCGTTGGCGTTCCGAAGATCTGATCTCGTTGCAAAGGAACACTGGCTAGGCGGCAGGCACGCTGAACGACTGGGTCTACCAGTGCATCACAATTATTGCAAGAGCTGTCACAATGGAGAGGAGGAGGAAACGATGTCTCATCTTCTCTGTCAGTGTCCAGCTCTTGCCATTTCTTTGACGACCTCTCCGATCGAAGTCCGTTGACGTCAAAGCACTCTTGCTGTTCTTAAACAGCTCCAAATGGTACATGGAGTAGTGGCCGGGGATGGGCCAACCCACTTTTTCGGTATCACAACGAACACTATGGTCCAAGTGTGTCTTACCCCAGGACAACCACTCTAACCTAACCTATAGTGGTACTGTTGTGTTACGACAGAAAAATTGACCCAACAAATGAAAATCCGATCAGTTTGATGTAAAGTTTCCGAGATTTTCTGTATTCGTAATTTGTTCGTCAAATCCACAAAGACATATTTCGTATATTTTGGATCAAAAATATATACGAAATTCCAGTTTATTTGAAGGGTAGTTTTCGGGATACGATTTTAGGCAGTATCTCGTAAATTGTTCGCTATAAATAGTGAAATGATCCCGACAAAAACGAAAATTCAGTTGATTTGGCGAATAGTTTCAAAGACTTTCCTGTTTCGTATACGATTTCAGGCGATATCTCGTAAATTATTCACCAAATCATCAAATTTCGTGTTTTTGGGTGAAAATTTTACTTCAATCGGAGATCCAATAGAATAAGAAGAAAATTTTAATTTAATTTTCCAAATCATAGTTCTATTATTCTACACATTTTTCGTTTAAGGATGTACGAGCACTAGATATATTCCATTTATAAAATTCGTCAAAATCGTATATAGTACATTCATAAAAGTCCACAATAATGTTTATTATTTTTTTTGTCGTAAATTAAAATTTAATACCGGCCCTAACAATAAAGATATTTAAGAATAAAACCCTGAGATTTCGGATAATTAAGCTACCGCCGACAGGAATAAAATTTACCCGAAATCTCAGTTGTTTTCTTAAATATCTTTGTTTTAGGCCCGTCATACCGGAATTTTATTGGATCAATCTCTTTATTAAAATTTCTTTATTCTATTGCGTAGTTTTTTTTTATTCGTCTTATTTTATTCCAAGTGAAAATTATCAAAATATGGGTAAAAATATGGGTTTCTCCATAAGAGCAATGCATTAAAACTCGAACTTTATCATTAAATAATTAATTCAAGACCCCCACAACCTCTCCCCCCCCCCCCTGAAACTTTTATAATTGATTTATATGAAAAAAAATCAAGTCTTAATCTTTTTGAAGCTTTAGTGCTCGTACATCCTTAAATGAAATTCAGTTAAGGACAATGTCTGTTAACTGAATTATGAAACACACTGTATTCTCTTAAGTATGCTACTTTAAAAATGTTAAATCTCACTTTTTTAAGCATGCGTGTTTTTTTTTTCTTTTAAATAAAAAATAAAAACTGCTGTAATTAAAATCAAAATAAAACCACAAAAACAAATACAATGGAAAAATCAATGTGATGAAATTTGATCAACTAAATCAAAAAACACAACTAAAAAAAAAAACTATGTTGAAACGCATGCGTGTTAGATATCTTGAAAAAACAAGATGGTATTCTAACAAATTAAAAAATTCAATTCAAAATCATATGATGAAAGTGAAAAAACCTGGTTTTTTTGATTAGTGTCAAAAAAATAAAGCGAAAAAACTCAAAGAAAAAATTAAGCGAAAATTGGTATTAGTAGGTAAGATAGATAGGGGTCTAAAAAGTATTGCACTTCGACCTTATGGTCTATTATGCTTCCCCTTCTACTTCAGCCTGACGAGATTCGCTTCTCCCATATGGCCAGGAGCTTGCTTATCAGGTCTTCCTGAAGATTGGTATTAGTATGATTAGTTTCCAAAAACAGAGTAAACAAAACACCACCCAAATGATTTTGAATTGTAACTTCTTGTTATTAAAATGTGCAAGTTAAGGCCATTTACCCTGAGCTGGCCTAGAGCCAGACGAAGGGCTAGGAGTGTGCCAATGAAAAACTTCATACATGGATGTAGACATTCGAAAATCTGGAAAAATAAGTGTTGTGTATGTGTTAGTGATGGTTTCTATTACAGATTTCCCCTCCTAAATCCTTCTAAAGACTCCTAAAACTTATCCCAATTAGCCATTACCCATAATCCACCTGTACATTAATCATTTGAAAAAGTTTATTTATTTTTCGAGTCCAAATCCAACAAAATCGAATCCAATCTCGGTCCAATCCAAGGTCGTTAAAAGATAATATCTACAACAATATTTTAATACAAGATCCTAAAGACTGAAATAAGATTTGATTGGATCTATACTCAGAAAGTCGAAATGTTTTCGAAATCAAATAAAAGTGAATGATATTTTTCAATAGAAAATTAAAAATACGTGCAATAAAAAGCGAAAATAAATTGGAAAAAAAAATTACAAAATATCCCACGTTCTATACAAATTGGGGTATGTTCCAAAATACGCTGTAAAAGATTCTGATGAAGATTCTGTGAGATATCGGTCGTCAAGGTTGGGAAAGTCAAAACAACCTTTAAAGTTACCCAAAACTCAAACAGTTTTTCTGTTTGTCCTTGCTAGCGACAATAAACCCTCCCTTAATCAGTAAAGTAAATTTTATTTCGAAAACAGTGAGGTAGATCGAACGCCCACTATTGAAACCGATAATACGTATGTTCAAGGATCGTGTTGGTAACTGTACGATCGTCATGGATACTCGTGAATAAAAACAAGAGTTTTGATCTTAAACCAAGTTTACACTCCTGGTTACAGAGGGTTAGCTAACGCAAGGTAGTAATATAATCCTAATAATTAAGATCTCACAGCGTATTATGGAAGATACCCTTGGATTTTGATCATAGAGATATTATAAGCTAGATTTAGCAGAGGATTGGAATCGGTCAAGTAAGCGCTGTCCTTGTTGGACAGCAGAAATACTTTGTAGCTACTATCTTAAAATACCTCTATGATTTTGGCAGATTATCCCAATAAAAAATAAACCATTGAACATGGAAATATGTATGTTTACCTTCTGGTGGATCCCTGTCTAATCCACCAGCAGAGGTGGCACGTTTTTTGCTGCCATCGACATCACGTTCAGAAGATCTTCGACTAATTGGAAGGCCAGCGAACATCATATTTGTCGTAGATGTAGCACGTCGATTTGTCCAAAATGATGAACCCCCGGTATCGGCCGGTTCAAGCATCCGGGGTGTGGATGAACCGAATGCAAATACGGATGAACAACGCTCATTACGTTTTTTAGATTCCATGCGTGCTTCGCGTTCTTGATTTTTACGCAATATATACTCTCGACGATCACGCTCAACATCTTCTATTTGTTTTTTACGTTCTTCGACTAACGCACGTCTATCTTGATCGCGTGCACGCATCTCATCAATACGTTTACGTCGTTCATCCTCCTTTTGTTCACGGATTTTTTGTGCTTGTAACGCCTGTTGTTTGATTTCATTTAATTTTCTAAGTCGTTCCTCATTTTGACGATCACGTACTTGTCGTAAACGATCATCGCGATCTGGAATAATGTTTTAAAAGTTATCAAATTAATAGAATATTGAATTTTTACTAGACATTACTGAAAGTGAAACTTCTATCGGTCACTGATTTAACACACAACCTGTCCGAAGGATTGTGACGTCACTAATTTGCTTTGTAAATATAAAAGTACATTTAACTTCGTTTGCAGCCGAATTTGTTCCGAATCAATTTGATTTTCGAAAAATATTTGTCTGTTATAAAAATACTAGCAACTTTTATTTTAAACATTTTTTCGGATTCTGGATAGATTTGGCACCAATCGAATCTGTTGATAACTTTAGGATTGACATTTATACTTCGTGAATAAAACAAACTCGTTAAACTTAATTTTTAAAAAAAGTTTCACTTTCAATTTTTTACTTAAATAACGCAAAACTAATATTTTTAAATGTTACATATTACACACATGCGCAATTCAATTTTTAGAAAAAAATTTCTAAATTAAGGTGGCTTTATAGCAAAAGGTCATCACGTTAAATTAAAAATTCTTACCACACACCGTATACAAATTTTCACCTCTATGTACAGAAAACAATGTAGTATATAATATATAAAGGTTATGTGTTTTACGTTTAGGGGGGTCATCCGATACCAAATTTACCCATTTTCGAATACGAAATTAAACCCAATAAACCCTTTGTATATTCATAGGGTATACAAAAATATAAGATACGATTTATAAAATTAATAGTGGTGACCTTAATTGATCATTTGCATAGGAGTTACAGAGTGGCCCATTAAAAATGACTACGATAAAAATATTTCACAAGAATTCGTCCATAACTTTGGACCGGTATAATTATATATCAAGTTTTAAAACAGATAAAATTTGGACTTGAGAACAAAATTCATTTTTGATGTGAAAACATCTATAACGAGACTATGCAAGATTTTATGAAGAGTGAAATGAAGTTTCAGATTATACAATGTCACGTTTTTTGTAACGATCGGCGATGTGACAGTCGGCAATCATCGGTATTCATTCGTGTTTGTCAACCAATCATATTGCTCAGACTCAAAATTTTTTTTTGGATTTCAATGACGTCGCTAAGTCCAAAAATCAGTTTTTTTTTATATATTGGCGAAATTTCATGCGATTTTAATTAATTTTTTTTTTAAATCTACTATTTCAAGGTCATATTTTTGATTTGAACTTTTCTTCCAAGCATTTTTATTGCGAAAACTTAGTGGTTTCGACACAAGTCGATGGCTAAAATTTGTATAAGAAACGTCAATTTTGGAGTTAATAATTACAAACCAAGTTAAATACAAGCTTATAAAAAATTTCATTTTCAGTGGACCACTTTGTATATAAAGTAAACGATTACTCAAAATAAATTTCTCTCGTAAGTAACAAAAAATAATAATTATTGTGATATAAAAATTTCCGCATTCATGAGAAAAGGTCGTAGCATCCCAAACAACATCTTTGAAATTCAGAATGATGATGTTTGACCATAAAAGTGAATATTTGTTTTAACTCAATTGCCTTGAAATATTTATCTGTTTAGAAATTCTAATTAAAATATTATTGACGATTTATATTTTGTACAAAATGTATTTTATTCAAATGTGTTATGTAATATTTTATATTTGAATCAGATAGATAAATAGGTGTAACCAAAATAAACGTTACATCTCTCATGGTCGAATCATGTAACTAAAAATTTAATCGTCTTGTTTTATTCACAGTGGTGATCGAAATACTGAAATAAAGGGGATCCTTAAAAGAGGGTATAAATCGTATAAAAAAGATATATCTCGGAAACTCTCTGTCAAATCGTCAAACTAATTGGATTTTTGTGTTTTTTGGGTCCAGTTTAACTTATAAACTAATTTTCATTCAAATCGATGCCTAAAAATTTTGTTCTATTTTTTACCTTGAAAAAAAAAAGTGAAAAATAATTTTTGTTCCCGATTTGGATGAAACTCACTATATAAAGTGAATTTGACCCAAAAAACACGAAAACCCTATTAATTTGATGATTTGGTGAGCGGTTTACCAGATATTGAGATATCAAGTGAAATCGTATAAAAGAGGGTGGTGTAAAATCGTTTAAAGATAGGCATATCTCGAAAACTATCTGTTAAATCGTCAAATCAACTGGATTTTTGTGGTTTTTTTTTGGATCCAATTTACCTTAAAAACACGAAAATCGTGCTACTTTGACGATTTGATGAACAGTTTACGAGATATAATTCGTAGAAAAGTGGTCAAAAATAATCATTAATTATTCTGACAAGCTGTTCTGTTTTTTCTCTCTCCAGAATTACAAAATTACCTGACATATCCAGGTTTTCTAAGTTTTCCATGTCAGCTCGCCAACCTGAAACTGTTAAAAAGTAACAGGTAGTACACACAGTAGCTATAAAATCTTCAAGGACACAACCCGATTATTTTAAGGGGGTTGCAGTTTATAGCGACGTGATTTAACCCTCACCATCACAAAAGCCATTATATTTAGCCCCGTCATCAGTAATACTATCAATACATCAATCATTCCCTTTATCAACACAACAGTCTTTATATTAGGCCCTTCTTCAACAATACTAACACAACAATCACTATGTTCAGCCCCTTCACCAAGAATACTACCAACACAACAGCCATTATACTCAACCCCTTCAACAATACTTTCAACACAACAGTCACTACATTCAGCACCTTCTCAAAAAAAACACTATCAAACCAACAGTCCTTATATTTAGCCCCTCTAATATAAAAATACGGATTTTGATTCAAGAAAGCTCGAAAATCGAGATGAATTATCGAAGGACAATATTTTCTAAGATAGTTACTTAACAGGCAGTTGTTTTAATTTAACATAAACCTTAAAGAATTATTTCATATAGTACGATTACTTGATATATAAAAAACAGCAGTTTCGACCTCGTCTGGAAGAAATTCCAAAAAAACACATTCTTTCGTATCATATTTCTTAAACTAGGAGCGCACTTTGGCGGAGGATGAACCTAGCCTAGTCATATTGGACCAAAATTGAAAGGGGTAATAGCCTTTCTATAGATAAATATGGAATACCATTAGAAAATACCAAAGTTTTTCCCATTAGAATTTTCTGTCTATTGGATTAATATTCACCCCAAAAAGGTTTTCTTGAGCCCTTATAGCTCAACTTACATAAATTTATCGCTATTGTCATTATTAAGATAAATCGAACAACAAAACAAGTCTACTACTCACAAATATCCCGAATAATGTGCGTTTCAGAAAATCGATCACGAACAAATTCAGATATCTCCTTGGATTATGGGACTAATCTGTTATCAAATAATGAGGTGTAACTGTGCCAAAACAAATCACAATAACACAAATTGATTACGACATTTCTCTAACCAATAAAATATGTATAATAAGTTTAATAACTAATACTACGGGGCGTAACAAAACATCAACTATTATATAAGAATTTAAATAGGTTAGCTATAATATAAATCTTTACATTCATGTACAGTTGGTGACCATAAGTGGTGTTTTCACTACTGCAAATGTTTTTAACCGATTTATGCATAATCCATTGTTTTGGAAAAAATATTTCTACCTAAAATTGTTCCTTATAAAAATCCTGACAATTATCGTTCTAAACACTTTTTCGAAATTGAATATGGTCATCGATTATTTCAGTTTCAATATAATTCCTCTCCCTCTACTATCTACGCTACTGTTGAATAAAGATCAAGCATGTTACGTAAACAGAGCTTTTTATTCATTTACAACATATAGTTTCTTTGGAGGAAAGTCTGTAGTACTTCTGGAATCATAAGGAATATTTAAAAAAAAAAAAGTTTTATCAAAATCCGTCAAATTGTTTTTAAGTGAAATCCATCCAGGGTATAGAAATGAATTATTTAAATAAATTCACTAATATGAATCAAAGTTATTCAATACTACACGCACACATAAAAATAATAATATGGAATACTCCACACCTACTAAATATATACACCTTACAACGTCCTTGACTCGACTACTTCAATTTACTATACAATCGCACCCACCTACTCCAGAATATTGTATCTACGCTACTGTTCAAGAATGAAGATTCAAGCGTATTACGTGCATAGATAGAGCTTTTTATTCATTTAGAACATGAAGTTTCTTTAAATGAAAACTGTGTTAATGTTTAATTAAAAAGTCAGTTATAATTTATAATAATCATAATATTGTTATTATGTATTCTGAATAGATGGAATACTCCTCTATACACCGCCTTCTATTATGTAATAAAATATCATTCATTTATGTCTTTTACAAATACCGGGTGTTTCATTTGTCAAGGTATTGTGTAACAATATCACATCATATGTTAAACGTCATTGATTTCGTACCATGAATCTTACATTTTGTGTAGAACGCGATTTTTTGTAATTGTGTATAGGGGACCATCCAGTATGAGTTTTCTGAGTCAGCCCCCTCATTTCACCGCCATCTTGGAAAACGATGTGTAAATAGTTATTGCACTATACCTTCGTACCGGTACATGTTAGAAAAAAATTGAGGAGAGATTTTTTGTTTGAAATTGAATTCTGTACAAGTTGACTTCAGACACTTTTTGCCGTAATGTGGATAATTAAAAAGTTATAAGCCTTAGAACAGAAAAATTGCCAAAAAACTTCTTTTTTTTTTGGACAAATGTAACCAAAAACATATCACATTTTTTTCGTAGAGAATTTTATTACGAATAAGTTTCGCCGTTGTTTATTCCCAATTTTATCGATTTTAAAGGACTGGACATCGCTACGAAGAGACGAAAGTAATCATCTATGGATTTTCAATGATAAAATTGTTTTTTTTTGAGAAAAATAAGATCCTAACAAAAAATTTATCAAGAATAAAAAGTTTTAATTTTTGGTCAATGTATAGAAATCAATCTTTTTTTCTTTAAATTTATATCGAATTTTTCTTATTTTTGTTCCCAAAAATAAAAAGACGTCTCAAGATGTCTGATGAGTCAAAATAATTCAAACTGATTTTGAAAAAGAGAATCAAATAATTTCAAATTACAAAATTCTAAGGGTATTTTCCCAGACAGGGATTAAAATTATCTGATATTTCTATGCTTTCGAAGTTTACTAGATAGCTCGCCACCTGGTTATATTACAGCCAAGTAGGTGCAAGTAACGATTAATTCGAAGACTCTAGCTAAAATTCATGTCAAAATTTCAAGCCACTACAAACATTTAACACTGAAACACACAATATATAAAACGCACCTTTTAAAACTTAAAGCGTACGACAAAAGCACAAAAATAAAAAAATCGCTTTTTAGGGCAAAAATAAATCATTTTAGTTTTCAAAAAAATCACTCGAAAAATTGTTTAGTTAGTTTTCAAAACGCAATCGTTAAAACACTCATATACCTTGCGGATAAATATCCGGTAAATCTTGCCCAATATATGCAAACCAGTGCAATGTATTCACTATAACAAGGGGGCAACAACAAATATTTATAATATGGCCTAAGAAGATTTGAAAACAACAAATTTTGAAACACACGGTGACTTTTTGTGGATGAAATTATATTAATAAAAAGTCATCGTACGCACAGCTCTTAGACAAGGACGGATTTAGAAACGTTGGTTGAAGCTGCGATCACACAGAAAATAAAAGCTGGTCTTATAAAATTTTGAAAATCCGCCCTTATCCCAAGACCACGATTTATTATGGAGATAGTTCAACTCTTATTACACCATATTCAGCAGATATTTCAGGGATTCAACTGTTAGATGGTGCAGACATCGCTCACTTAGGTGGTAAATTATGTGAAAATAACTGAATTAATTGCTTAAATACCCGGTAAGATTAATTACAGATGTTGGCAACTGAAAATACGGCGAACGAACTAATGAGTTTATGAAAAAAAGATTCAAACAATTCAAAAGATTTTTTGTCTATACGTTTTCATAAATGGGTATTTTCCCACCTGACGAGGGTAGGGGAGTTGCATGGTCCGATTTTTCCCATTCAGGAACTTGGCCCTAGTATTTAGCACTAAAGCACACACACAAAGTTTCAACTCGTTATCTCTTTTCGTTTTTGAATTATCGTGTCTACGGACAGACAGACATTTGAACGGAATCGCGGAAATGGACTAATTAGGTCATTTTATGAACACTTATACTAATATGTATACCGAATATAAAGACTGAACAGAATGAATGAGCGCTATCTGATCTGTAGTTTTTTCGTTGAATTATTAATATATATCTTTCAATAATTTTTGTGGTGCCTGTTTTCAGAGAGTGAGACAGCTTATTTTGTTTATATATATTAAGAGAAAGGAGAGAGTATAGAGCTGTTGGACGACATCTGTTGCTTTTCCTTAAAATATCCAGGAGAGTTGAACTTTCTGCAGAATATATCGTGCCAAAGATGAAAAATGTTGAATTTTAAAGTACCTTTATTTACTGAAGATGGTCTATTTGTGATATGTTGGTCTGTAGTGTTCTCATTTTGTTCTGAAAAAACACAAAAAAAGACTGCGTTAAAACAAAAATTCATAGAAGCAAAATTTATTGGAATCCAATGTCTTATTTATTCAAGTCTACATTTTACACACTTGGGACTAAATAGTCTCGGGACCTTACAAATGAACATGACTGAAACCAATTGGGACCCCTGGCAGGGGGTGAAGCTTAATATTTGAACCAACTAGCAGTAGTTACTAAGTTTTTCACCTACTAGCTCTAGTTTGTAATTTACACACTAGTGAGCAAAGTTGAGACTCTAATATCAAAGACTCAAAATTGTTGTTACGCTTAGTGATCATTTGAGTCAAGTGTACCCTCGAAACAAGGTCATATTGAGACCAATATCGGACACCAATATTCCCAAATTAATAATTTAACTCGTTAATACAATACTACCAACTTGATAAGCACTAATTTGACGTTTGTAGAAAATTATATTGTCTATAGAAATCAATGAAGAAAATTTCGGGATTATTTAATATCTCTCACTTCCATTAAATTTTCCTAAATTTGAAAATTATGTATACTGGAAAATGCACATAGTTTTCTTGGGAAAAACTAATGACTAATAGTTGATAGGCTAGACTTCTTATCTAGGGGAGACGATAAATAGCTTCGAAGGCTGGAATCAAACACGTGTAAAGGACTTTGTCCAATCAATAAAAGTACAAAAGATCCAATCGCTTTTAGTACGTTGTAGCTTTCAGTGTACAAGAAGTCTTTTTGACTTTAGATTAGTTAAGTCCTAGAACATATGAATTGCTGCCCAACAGATTTCGAGCTCGGTTTTCAATTCTAGATTCTAAAAAAAATTTTTTTTGTATAGATAAATATTTTTTAGAACAAGTGAACCAATGAAAATTGGTCACACGTTAGAGGTATCGAAAGAGAATAATAACATTTTTCCAAATATCTCAAAACCTGTGAATTTTTATCACAAACATGGCCACTAATAAAATTTAAATTACATTAAATTTTGAATATAAAAATGGTTTCCCATATTTTTTCGCAAAAATTCGGAGATATTAAGATGGGAGTAAAATTTAAACGTATTGTTGGTATCAAAGTTTGTTTTCCATGTTATTTTTGACAGTCAAAAATCAGTTGTATTTCGAAAGAGAATCAACGCAACGAATCTCTATACAACCGTATTCAACTTACTGATATCGAAAAATTGCATTATTCGTCTCTTATTCAGGTCAAAATCTACATGAAAACACTTCCAAATATCTAATATCTCCCTGTCAAATACATTTGAAAAGCATTCGAATTACTTAAATCGATACGTCCTAAATTATTACAAATACAACACAAGTTTCACTGTAACTCTATTCGATATGTCTCCCAATGTTCGTTGACCCTACACACACTCTATCCGACCGAAACTTTCGAAAATCCAAAATACAAGAGCAAAATTTATTCTTCCAGGTCATCGAAAACCATTTAAAATATTCCACGAAAAAAGCAAAAAAAATTTTATGCAACTATAAGCATGAAAAATTTTGATATATCAAAAGAAAACGAAATTTTCATTACATAAAATCGAATTACTTATAATCACCCAAAATAATTGAATGACGTTACGTCTGTCTATGAATCATGAAAAAAAAACAAATGAAAAACACATTTTCATAATTTTCAGACATTAAAACATAAAACACGTGATAAAGGAAAATCATTCACGACTAATCAAGGTGTGAAGGTTGCTAATTAACTAATGAACAAAAAAATTTTCACATGAATTTGACAAACAGTTTTTTTGAACACAAATCACTGCGTTGGTCCTGTCGCAATATTCTCAAATTCACGCACACACACACACAAGCAACAAAAAAAATCGTCTCAATTTCAGGAAAATTCTCAATGGCCACACAACATATTTGACATTCCAAAAGAAATTTCCAGACATTTAAAAATAGTCAAAAAAAAAATTTCCCTCAACACACGATATCAAATTCTGTAAAATTGCAAGTAGCCTTGAATCTCATTTTGACATTTTCAATGAGAGAATTTTCCATCTGTACGAAACAACGAAAAACCGTGTAAAAATTTCAGAAAAAAATTATTTAATATTACAGATGGTTTCGGTATTTAAGTAGTACACTTGAAAAAAAAAATAAAATCAATTATCTTGAATCATTGAGAAATGATTTTCGAACGATTCGATGGCCAAACATATGAATTCAATTCAAAACAAAATGAAAACGCTTTTCATAACTCGTTAAATATATAGAATATGAGAAAATTTTGTATAAAATTTAGTACCTTTATCATTTGAATTAACACTATAACTGTTTTCAGCCATTTTAAATTAATATTAAAACACTACATATCATGTCCGATTTCCAGGCCATACTGCTATATTACATGTATTTCAATCTGATATTCGACTTTAACCGGTCAACTATCACACTCAATACACTTGCATCAGACGAAGATATCTATATTGTACAAATGTGGCAATTGTCACGTCATTTGACTAACGCCTTGCTTCATATAATATACCTTTTGCAATGACAGTCAATTTAGGCAACCATGTTTTACCTCTATGTAAACGACCAATACGTCGTATGGAGACCATATATGTAATACTCCATGGAGACTGCATGTTCGATGTAGAAAATCAATTAACCGTATCTTTGATTTTAGGATCGTTTACTGCCAAAAACATCATATAGGATATCTGTGAAAAAGATATCTCTAAAACATTCAAATTTAATATCTGAAAGTTAAAACTCCGTTAAACGCTAGCGTTGGTCAATTAGTGGCCAGCTAAAACTCTATTGCGACAGTATGAAACAATCAATGCCTTACTGTGTTAGTGTTTTGGTAAAAGTTGAATAAGGCCCGCCGCAAATTGAATCCAGTCCATGCACACCCCATGCGTTATGCGTAGCCCACGTGTGACCGAAACCCAGTCCAAGTACATGTTTTTTAATTGTAACGCATTTGAACACAGCCCACGCTCATGACTCAAACCCAAATCTCTAGTTCCTTTCAGGAAATTCGGTAAAAAATGTTCACACAGACAAAAGTAAGTACCCACGATCCAGATAACTATGGTGCAAGCACAATATGCGGCGCTCCGTCTCAAACCACGTTCTACAGAATAGTCCAAGCGTGTCACAGATATTCAAAGAAAAAACTAGGTTTATGAAAAAGAATTTAAAAATTGTCCATATTCCTAGATCAATTATAATTTGTATTAAATAAATATGTATTTCGACTACAAAGTAGTCGTCTTCAGTATGAATTAACTAGTATAATTGGTATCCGGGAAGATATGTTAATCGTTGTTAATTTGGTCTCTTGTGAGGCAGTTCCGATAATTGATCTAAGAATTGGGATTTTGCTTACAAATTTTGACAATTTAGCTACAATGACAAGCTTACCCTTTGAAGTTCGGCGAAAATCGGCAACTCTCGGAATACTTCATCTACAGGAAGCACTTTTGACAATCTAAAATCAACATTAAAATGTAAATTTTCATTTGAGCATAATTTTCTTGAAAATGTATCGTTTTACGATTTGTTAACGAGTATATCATAAAAAAATTTTACAGTGTTATTTAAATGTACATATGTGTTCTGGGACGAAATGCCACACAGCCTCTGTATAGAGATTCAAACTTATATATAGAGGTCATGTGGCGTTTATATCAGATTTTTTTTCAAATATCAGAATATTTTAAGTAAATTTTTTGAGTGTATTTGATCTAATTTAAATGATTCCCCTTAAATAAAAATTAATTGAGATTCATTTTTGGGTTTTTAAGATTGTCTTTTGTTTTCTTGCTCTAGGTAATTAAGGTGTGAGCTTTGACGTCACATAGAAAATAGAGATAGAGAGTATGTGGAAAAAAAATTTTTCATCTAAATTATTATTTTTTTGTTAGAAATTAATAATGGTTTATGTCGAACACCAAAGAATGAAAACCGAATGAAGTATAGCTCACGTGATACGATTATTATTAATGATTATATCATGTAAGTTGCGTGAAAATTTTTCTGAAAAATTTGACCTCAACTCAACCTAATTTTTTCTGAAATGCGTCTCTCAATGCGTATAAACAACAGCTGACTATTTACTGTTGAAATTTAAAAACTGATTAAGTTTTAATTATTGAAAAGTGAGTGTAAACTATTTTTCGCGGTCCAATTCAAATTAAACATTCTTTTTATTAGCAACAAAAAAAGAAAGAAAAGTAAATCGACTTAAATTTAAATTTAATTCGTTAATAATTTCGATTCCATTTTTAAATACTAGCGCCACATTGTGTATGATAATATGAAATACAATGTTTTTTTTGAAATTTTATTGATGAAAAAAAAACCCGATATCTTATCCGTAGTCGGGTCGGGAACACAAATAATCATTAAATTGTATCACATATGATAATTTTCATTTGAAAACTGTTCAGCAAATAAAATCAATCATCAGGGTCGGATTTAGAATTTTTGGGGTTCTGTCTAGTTAATAGCTGTTTAATACAGTATAGATGTCGCTCAAGTATACTTTTTAAACACGGCGGTAAATACAAAAATGATTTCTATATTTAAAAAAGAAAATTTATTGATGATGGGCTTCATACATTACCTCTTTAGTGTTTTTCTTACTGACCTCTATATATGAACTGCGGTTCCATATAGCGTAAAAAAAAGTGTTCAAAATTGAAGCATATATTAGAGCCCCATATACTCTTTTGATTGACAATTTTATTTAATGATATTCAGGATGAATAATGATTGGGTGAGTCATCGCCATATGTTGATAGCACCATCGAAACAGTGAACAGATGATCAATCTAAAACTGGTTTCAAAAGTGAAGAAACAATCGTCGTGTTTAGAACGACTAAGTCCTAAGTAAACATTACGAAGTATATCTAACTTAGTTTTTTGCCAGGACATTTGACAGATGCTAAGCAACTTACATTGTGACGTCATTTTGCTTAGTAAGTGCTATCTTAGATTGGGATATTTTTCCCAAATTTAGTGGACTTAATATAGTTTAGTAGATGATTTATTCTTGGGATTGTCGTATTTTTAAATTTTTGTATTCAAGTTGAATACAAAACGTTTATTTGTACTCGATACAGGATGGCATGCATTATTTCATTTTATCAAATCCACTTAATTTAGGGAAAAATTCCCCAATTTGGCAACACTACTGACAAGTGAATAAGTTTGTCCAAAGTGAAACATGCTAAACTTAGGCTGGCCGACTTACTTAGTTTACTAAGGACTTTTCCGAAGGACTTGTACGAGGAATCATTCTGTATTATTTCAAAAAATCGCTACTTACCTTGAAAGCTTGAGACATGTAGAAAGTATTTTTCGAAACGACACTTATTTTAAATGTGGGCCTGTTTGATTTGTTTATCACAGGTGTGTTAAGCTTAGATGATCCACTTTATCGCACATTTTTATTCACAGGAATTGAAAGTATTTAGAACTAAAAATATTTATTTCAGCGTTTTTTTTTTAAAATAAATATTAATATTGACGCGTGATTATAATTACAAAAACGGGGTAATACGACGTCAATACAATTGATAACAATAACTGTTTGGGGGAATATAATTTTTTATCGAACTATGTACTAGTTGATCTATTATAATTTGCTCAAATTTTAAGTCAGTTCACGAAACTATTGATAGGGTGTGTCTTAGAATTGAGTTCCAGAATCCATCTTGGAGCAATCTGATAGAAACCACCAGACCACTTGAGTCTCGTTTTCTGGGTATTGCTAAGTCGCTATTTTTCACTATAATTACTCCAACGGTCAAATTTTTAATTATTAAAAAAAGTTTCCAAGTCTTCGAACCTTATTTTGGTTAATAGTATCTAGTAGCTGAACGAATAACAGACCTTTTTTTGATTTTTATAAATTCTCCTATACACAAATATTTCATAAGCTTATACCAAAAATTATGTTAAATAAAAGTTCGTAAGCTTTGTTGATAGTAAACTTTGCAGATCAATACAACTGAATCTTTTATGGATTAGTTGATGCTTCTTTAGTTTCAGATCAGAGTAGGATCCAGACTTGAAATTTCAGTGATTTCGTGGTTATTTCAGTATTATTTCCCGTGCAAGGGCGGTGGAAGACGTGAGCTAGGTGGTGAGTACTCCTCATCTAAGATCTTGCGACGTAGGAAACTTTCCACGTAAGAGTTAACCAAAACCACGCAATTCAGGGGACCATCTTTGATATTTAAATCCGTTTTATATCCGTCTTCCGATTCCAGCACCCCCTGCAAATACTCGGTTACTGGAAGAAATTGTCACATAAAGCCTCTATTCTGAACTGTTACATTAATGTCAAGTTTTTCTGTTGTTTTTCAAGTTTTTCTATCAGCTAAAACGAAGGTTCAGGATAGTGACTATTCCCGAAAATTAGTAAGGATCATTTTCACTATCTAGGATCCTTATAAATAACTATAAAAAAAATCGATAGGTTTATTATTTTTATTTACAAATAAACAGAAATATTTGACACCTGAGTTCACTAAGTATAGGTTTGTTTTTTTTTTTTTTTTTTTTTTTTAGTTTTCTAGGTTCTTGAAAAAGTGTAAAAAATTTATTACGTATAATACATATCATATTTTTAATTCTCAAGATATTTTGTTTAATTTATTTTTGCTCCTCTAAAATACTCCTCAAAATAAACCTCTCTGAAATAGCGTTTCAAATTTACTAGAATTTCGAAATCGTACAGTTTAGTATCATATATATCCGAGGTGTATAAAGTAAGGTGACTTTAAATTTGCGGGGGGCTACGTACATTCGATTTTGTTGTGTTGGTACACTTATCTCGAACATACCAAGTCACAGTTTCAATTATATAGCATTCTTTGTTTGTTTGTGAGAGTCATAAACGTGGGAAATGTTTGGTGTGCTCGGCGCTTTTTTTTTCAAAGAATTTGCATCAAATTTTGTGTAAAAAATGGAAATAAGTTGACAGTGGCATACGGTGAGTTTACTCCGAGTAAAAAGAATGTTTCTAAGTGGTACAAGCTCTTTCAAGAAAGCCGAGAAGATGCCAATGACGTAGATGCCAAATGTCAAGGTTTTGCTCACTGTTTTCTTCGATTACCGTGGCGTAGTGCATCAGGAGTTCTTACCACAAGGTCGCACGGTCAATAAAGAGTATTACCTTGAAGTTATGCGCCGTTTGAGAGAAGTGATACGAAAAAACCGTCCGGAATTGTGGAAAAACAATTCATGGCTTTTTCATCACAATAATGCACCTGCTCACTCATCGTTTGTGCGTGATTTTTTGGCCAAAAACAACACCAAAATCATGCCTCAACCACCATATTCACCGGATTTAACCCCCAGCGACTTTTTCCTCTTCCCAAAACTGAAGAGATCCATGATAGGACGGAGATTTGCAACGATTGAGGAGATAATACGAAAATCGCCGAGCACACCAAACACTTCTAACCTGTATGCCTCTCACAAACAAACAAAGAATGCTATACGAGTTGAAACTGTGAACATATGTTCGGGACGAGTGTACCAACACAACAAAAAATCGAAAATCGAATGCACGTAGCCCGCGAAAATTGAAAAATCACTTTGCTTTTTGAACATACCTCGTATATACATATTAATTTGGTAGTATAACTTCTTATACAATATTTCCATCTTTGCAAAATCAATTCGCAGCGTCAGATTCGAGTGTTTCAGAATCCGTTGCGGCAGTAAATAAATAATTTGAGCTCGTATTATCAATACTTTCTATATATTTATCTATTTCTATACATCTCTATAATTATTTCTATTATTTATTATAAAGAATTCGATCTCACTTTTATTGTTTATTTACTACCGAAGCTAATTTAAAACTTGTTACCAGATAGAATATTATTTTTTCAATTTTGAACAGATTGAAATGCTTTTAAGATTGTGAGGCTAACGTGGCCTAAAATTGACCTATAAACAGGGCGAATATCTCGTAAAATACACTTACGTAGAAGTCAAAAGTCCGCTGTTTCACATTTTTAGATGATGATTCCCTGACCATAGTATATGATTATTAGTTCGTAATTTGATCCACAGACGTCTCAAACATGAATTTAACTGAAGCTTGAAACCTTAAATCTTCAGTATTTGATCGGAAACCGAATGGATTCGACACAAATCGATTTAAAAAAAAAAAAACTTACATTCGATTTCTGTCGAATTAATTTAGTTTTTGCAAAAAAATGTTTCAGATAAAAGTTGTTTAGATTTATATAAAGAACAATTTTGGAATTAAAAGTTTCTCATAAAAAACTTGACGCTAAACACCAGCAGACAGTAAAACCATTTAGCATTTAGTTTTTGATTTGATTGTTTTAATAAAGTTTACGAAAGTATACGAAGCAGCTTTAAGGCTTCAAGCTGTTGCTTTAGAGAGGATTTCAGATTGTCCAAAATATTGTCCGTGTTATTATTTTTGTAAAAATTGTTTAAGAAGTTATACTTTTCTCGATAATCGCGAAACACATTCGAGAGACTTCGAAAGTACTTAGAGGTATGATTGTTCGTAAATACTTGGATAGGTTAATTGAGATAAAGCATTTGAACTAAAAAAAACACAAATACAGGGTGTTTCAGTGTGCGAACTCAAGAGACTGTAAAGCTTTTATACCAACAATACCGTAATGTTCCAAAAACAAGCTTACAAAATAGTCCTTTCCAAGCAAATACAAGATGTTCCAACAGGAATGATAATAAAACTTTGATGAAGTCAAGTTAATATAAAATGTTTTCGAGATATAATAAGAGGTCAAATCCGTTATTTGAGAATGCATTAAAGATCTATGATCGATATTTTTCATCTGTAAAGGAGATGAAAAATTATGAAATCATGAGAATCTCAGTGCAGAAGAATTCCAGTTCATATAGAACTTATTTAACGTGATCCCAGACATTGGGAAAATGTTTCGAATAAAAGTTGTTAGTGTATTTAATAATAAACAACTTTTATTCGAAGCACCCCTTAAATTTGTATCATTCATCTGGATACATCCTGTATAAGCTTTAAAGTGTTATCCAGTTACCCTGAAACACTCTGTATATAATATGAATGCCAAAATATTATCATACTACTATCGACAGTTGATTGGGTAAAATTTTTCTATAAAAAAACAAAATGTTGTCGATTACCAGGAAACAATTTTTGAATAGAACACTTGCAATTTTTATTCAATAACGGACAAAAAAATTTCCGTTATTTTTTTTGGGTACTAAAAAATTATTAGAAAAACAAAACTAAAAATTTGATATTTGAATTTAAAAAAAAAAAGAATGATCTATAGAAATTTTTTTGGAATTAGCTAACTGGGATGATTCTTTTTGATAATAATTTTTTGAACATTTAAGTGGGTTACTTCCTGCCGTTGTGGTGGTACTGGCTCCTGACAGAATCGTTTAAATGCTTCTAACTCACGTTCTTCGGCATCGATCGTATTATCTTCCAAATCAATATCTTTTGGTGCAAATACGTTATCGGTACCTGGAAAAAATATTATGTTACCATCCCAGACATACGTTTATTTCAAAAAAAAAAAAAAAAACAAACAAAAAACAAAGTGCGTTCCAGTTTTCAATACGCATGTCCGTTACCAAAATGCTATGTTTCGAATGTCTTTTTTCTATTTTCTATGTTTTTGTAACCTCTATATACAGTTTCGATATCGATATCTTTTCGATGCCAAAAATTGGTTTGCCAGTCAGCAAAATATCTACAAAACCGATAGCAGTGTTCAAACAAGGTTGTGGCGCCAATGTGGCCATAGTTTGAACTATTAATAGTAACAAAACATTGACTTACGTAGAAGCCCAGTGTTTTCCAAACAATTATTATGCTTGTTAGTTCATACTTTATCTTTGGCATGAATTTAAAGCAGTCTTCGGCTGTCCATTAAGGACGTTCATTTGCTACGCTAAAGTCAAATGAGTACTATCTTTAAAGGATTTGAAAAAAAGCTATAAAGTATATCAGTAATCTTACAACGATTTATAACCTTTTTTTATTTGTCCTTATAATTTTAAAAGTATTTATTGGAAAATATCTGGAAATGTAAATAAGAAATTGATTTGACTTGATGTGACGGATCTGACTATAAACTATGTTTTATATTTGTGTGTATGTGTATATTTTTTTTACTGTGCGCAGTCGCTAGTTTTCAAAATATTGTGGCAAAAACAAACCTAACAAAACAGTTTTAATTTTGTTAAATAATTAATTCAAATGTCCGTCAACACCATTTTTTTTAATGCAATTATATAAACTGCATATTTCAAAGAATATTTATAAACATTATTTATTATGGTGTCTACTTTAATAATATAGTTATTATAATTATAAGTACGAACAAATTTTGTTCTCCATAAGACGCTGTGTTCAAAGTTTGATTTTAAATCGATAATTACTCTTCGAAATGATCGTCAATAGATGTTAAATTTTGAGAGAGGATAACTACTGAATTGAGCTATTCAATTCACTAAAAAATAAATTTTTATCCACTATTAAGCCTCATGCATCAACGTCCTAAACTGAAGCAGTTCAAACATGAGAGTGGCAGGGACGGAGCTTAATATTTCAACCAATTTCCAGTAGTTTCTAAGTTGTTCATTAGAAAGCGAACACTTGAGGGTCGAAGAATATGTCACAGGAGCTGGGACAGAAAACATAGACAATATCCAAGGACTAGAGTTCTCAACATATTAATAATTGAAATGCTTCGGTCGACGTTTGTATCGCTAAACTATTTAATTTCGTGTTAAAGACATCTATGGAGAAGAATATGAACTAGAAAAATATAATAAAGCCCGGGACAGTAATGGTAGCAAGGAGTGGAAGGCAGTGAAATGACCGGGTAGTAGGCTTACACACGAGGATAGTTATCCATAAGCCAGTTTTGGATTGATAAAGAGTACGAGGAAGGAGAGTCTGGCGCTCTACTGGCAATCTTTTAAGACACGTCCAATAATGGATACCACTAGGTCAAATGTCCCTGTTGTTGGCCCTCTTGCGTCCACTAAACTCAATCCTGATTGAATTTGGTGGCCGCCAGTAGATTAACGTTGAAGTAGAAGTTAGGTTACTAAGGACTTAGTTGTTCCAAACACGCTCAATGAATATTTGTATTTAAAACTATGTGAAATAGTATTACAAATATTAGTATCAGCATCTCAGCTAACATTAGGTCACTTTTATGATACTAGCAACCCTTAGAAGATGCACCGGGTACAGTGCTTAGATACAGTGCCCTGACGCACGCCAGTAAAGCTCGCAGTCGGCATGATTTTTTCCGACTTCTTCAACTATCATCGTCATATTTCAAACAATTTACACAAAACCTCAATGAATTATACACCTAAACCTCCCCCATGAATCACTGGTGAAAACCGTATGAAAATCCGTTCGGTAGTTTTTGAGTTTACCGCGTACAGACAGAAGGGAGGACTTTATTTTATAATATGTAAGGATGTTAATATACGGGCTACGTACATTCTATTTTCGATTGTTTGTGTTGGTACGCTCGTCCCGAACATACCGAGTCACAGTTTCAACTATATAGCATTCTTTGTTTGTTTGTGAGAATCATAAAGGTTAGAAGTGTTTGATGTGATCGGCGATTTTCGTATTATCTTCTCAATCGTTGCAACTCTCCGTCCTTTCAAAGAGTTTGCATCAAATTTTGTGTAAAAAATGGAAATAAGTGCTCCAAAACACTGGAAATGTTGACAGTGGCATACGGTGAGTCTACTCCGAGTAAAAAGAATGTTTCTAAGTGGTACAAACTCTTCCAAGACGGCCGAGAAGATGCCAAATGTCAAGGTTTTGCTCACTGTTTTCTTCGATTACCGTGGCGTAGTGCATCAGGAGTTCTTACCACAAGGTCGTACGGTCAATAAGGAATATTACCTTGAAATTATGCGCCGTTTGCGAAAAGCGATACGAAAAAACCGTCCGGAATTATGGAAAAACAATTCATGGCTTTTGCATTACGATAATGCACCTGCTCACTCATCGTTTGTGCGTGATTTTTTGGCCAAAAACAACACCACAATCATGCTAAGAGATCCATAAAAGGACGGAGATTTGCAACGATTGAGGAGATGGTACGAAAATCGTCGAACACACCAAATACTTCTAACCTTTATGCCTCTCACAAACAAACAAAGAATGCTATACGAGTTGAAACTGTGAACATATGTTCGGGACGAGTGTACCAACACAACAAGAGATACTATATTCAAGAATTCATAAATTCCCCCTTCTTATTTTATATATTCTCCATTATTTTTCAAAATAAATTGATCATTAAATTTTGAATTATATATTTTCCCGCTAAAATCACATTTATCTGTCATCCATCGTGACGTCACTATTTGTTTTGTAAATACAGATAGAACTCAAACTCTTTCTAAATGGAAGAGTTTTAGTGTCAATTTTAGTGCCCGTTAAAAGCATTATTAGAAAACAGATGTACATAGTTGGAATCAAAATGACGTCTTTGTACTACTTTTCTGATTAGAGATCGGATTATAATAATGAATTTGCATATTTTGTTCGTCGATACTGTATCTCACAGTTTTCAGTTAACTTAGAAAATAGAGGAGACAAATTGGTCTGAATATCGTACAGCTAGAAAGAGAATGAATAAATTCGAGTATCTGTCTCTGTCAAATGTCTTATCATATACTCGAACATATACTCGCACTCTTTCTAACAGCGTTACGATTCCACTTATGTAATGGAATATGGCTTGATCATACCTGTATATAGAGGTCATGTGTATGTGTGTGTGTTACAACACAACTAGAAACAATTTTTCGTTTTTGGAAATTGATATAAAATTACGAAATAAAAAATAAAAAAATTCGTTTTATTAAAAAAAAAAAATTTTGTTTTGTTTCGAATACAAATCAAAATGGCTGCCGTTTCTCAGAATTGCGTTGTGTTTCTCAGAATTTGTTGTGTGTTATTAAA
Organism: Nineta flava; assembly: GCA_963920215.1. Taxonomy (NCBI): domain Eukaryota; kingdom Metazoa; phylum Arthropoda; class Insecta; order Neuroptera; family Chrysopidae; genus Nineta; species Nineta flava. The sequence continues at coordinate 7,188,422 of OY986046.1, forward strand.
AAGAATATTTAAATAGATTAACCTGGCAACCACCAATCATTGCGCGACCAAAATGATGGTATAGGGACATTTGGTGGGGATACACCCATTTCGAGATCTTGACGTATCATTGTGATCGGATTCAATGGGGGTGTTGTTGATCGGGCCATTGGACTACGTATTATAATTCGACCATCTGGTGCTCGGATAAATTTTGCTGGAGCATCACATCCTCGTGGTACACCCGTACCGATCGGCGGTTGACGATTCTCTGGACGTATCTCAAAATCGGATTCTAATTGTTGTTGTTTTTCAATGATTAAATCCACTGATAAATCACTTCGTGATGGTCGTTGTTGTTGTTGCTGTTGTTGGGGTTCCGTACCACCAAAATGTCCACGTGATGTTTCAGCTAGAAAAGTTTTATAATTTTATTTATTGTATTAAAAATTAGGAAATTTTAGAAATAAAATTTAGGCGATACCTCGTAAACCAGCCACCAAATTGTCAAATTATTACAATTTTTGGGGTCCAATTTACCCCATACAGTAAATTTCAACAGAAAAACATAAACATTTTAAACAGACACTTCTCCCAGAACCAAAGAAGACTTGTCCATATTTTTCCGTCCTGCTCGACGTTTTTCTAAAAACTGGTCCATAGGGTACCGGTCATTATGATAACGCAAGACGTAGTACAAATAATCTAGTCGCCAGGATTGAATCCCAGCCAGAACTGATCTCCGGAGGACCACAACATTAATTGAGATTTTGAAGCTATTTTTATCATTTGCCCTAACCGAGATTACAATTCCCTAACATTTCCGAATTTTTCATGTAATTCGCCAGCTTGATTCGTGATTAGAATTGTGCAATCACCAATTAACGTCAGCCATAAAGAAATGAGATATCCAAGTATGGACACGGAGAGTCCATAATACAAATAATTGTTCTAGAAATTGGGACAAAATTTGAAATTTAATTGTCGATTGAAGCTAAAACGAACGTTCTAGCTTCACCGAATCAGAGAAGTTATACTAAACGGAAATTATGTGACACAGCAAAACGACATCAAAATGGCGGCACTAGCACTGATTCACTCTTTCATATAGTGTTTTACGGGTATCACTAGATTCCTCTTGAGAAGCCCTTTCCAACCATATACGATATCTTTACTTTGACTTGATTTTTTAACAAGTTAAGGCCGACATTGCATTTTTTTTTAAAATTTTTTACTTTAACGCCATATATATTTGCTATAACTGTTTCACACGAATGTTTTATAAATATATATCGATAGATCTTGACGAGAGCTGTCGATTGAAACTAAAACGAAGGTCCTAGCTTCTCTGAATCAAAAGTTATACCAAACGGAAATTATGTGATACCTCAAAATGGTGGCGCTTCCCAATCCCCCGCGCGCCATGCATCACAGACCTATCTTAGCGTAAGAAATTCTTTGAACCTTTAGCTATCTTATGGTGTAATTATATTTTTGATGTAGCAGATAGATGCAACACCAAACTGTATCCCCCGATTTTGTTATCAGTTCTTTTTAAATTACCCCCCTATATATCAAATTTATAAACGTATTCACGTCAAAATGAATAAAACTGTACTTACGTGTAATATCCAAATGATTCGAATTAAATTTTCTTTGATTATCGTACGCCGTTTTTCGTGTATTACAATTCGGTGGTACTTTTGTGATTGTAATACCTGCCGGTAATCGTAAATTTTCCGGTATCAATTTATAATTACTTGAGTTTGTATCGTGATACATATCTGTACCGTTCACGTGGTGTGTTGTGTTGGGAGCGGATTTTTGAGTATGATGTTGAGTATTCGACATCGATGAATTCGATATGTATACACGTGGTTCATTTTTCTGAGACGTTTGATTCGAATTCATTGCATTACGTGATGTATTTGAAGACGATTGCGATGTTCTTTTGTTTGTGGCTAACGATTTGTGTTGTTCCATAACTTTTGCTTTCGGTTCTGGCTTTTGTTTTGTATTTGGTACAGTAGTATTTGTAGGGGGCCGTGATGTGATCGTATTCTGTTTTGGAATGGAATTTGATGGCGTGGTTTTACCATTCTTTTTAATTGGATCCGAATTTACAAAAGACATTTTAGTGTTTGCTGTTGATTTTGTTGTACCGTCTGCTTTTGTTTTAGTTGATTGTTTTGGTACCACTGAATTTGTTTCCACAATTTTTTGTTTTTGCTTAGAATTTTGCTTTGTCGCTTTATTCGTTTTAGTAGAATTACTAAACAACAAAAAAAGAAGAAATAAACAGTTTCTAATAAAAGTTGTTAACTAATTAAAGGAGTTTTGATACAAAATTAATATATTTCGGAAACTATTCGTCCTAAGAAAAGTGTATTAGTAACTCTTTCTGCGGTTTAGGGGATTTATTTCACGGTCGATAACTGAAAAAGAAAGGAAATCGACAACAGGATTAAGGTACCTTTCAGGAATCAAGCAAACCATATATTTTTGAGATCATAAAAGGAATATCTCAGGCTTTTGAGATATTAGTTTGCGGAACGCAAACTAAACTTTCTAGATCTAATCCAGGTCCTTTTCAATAGATAACACGACCAAATGGAGAAAGTTGCACTAGAGATTACAACGCGCCACGAAGATCTTACCCGTGAGGTCTTTACAATCGTGAAGTTAAAACTATCGTCGCATCCCAGCGGTGACAGTTTGTCACTTATAATAAGGCGATTAATTGACTAAACTGACTAAACTAAACCGGCTGTGCTTGTGAAGGTTTTCTGCAGTTTGCCCCTTCCAGAACTTCAGATAGATATCGATATAGTTTCTATCAAAGTCGGGTACAGACGCCTTCCAATTCCTAGTCTGCATGTTATTCCTTGTCCCACATCATGAATGTAATGTAATAAAGATTAAAAAGAAGATATTCCAAGTGAAAATTATCAAAATATGGATTTCTCCATAAGAGCAATGCATTAAAACTCGAACTTTAACATTAAATAATTAATTAAAGACCCCCGTAGCCCCCCTCTGAAACTTTTATAATTGATTTATATGCATCTCAACTACATGTTAACAAAAAATTAAGTCTTAATCTTTTTGAAGTTTCAGTGCTCGTACATCCTTAAGCTCCGCCCCCCAGCTAGAAATTCCAATAGTTTTCGAGATATTGTATGAATGAACTTACGTATTATCACAAGATGGAACTGCAACAATGGGATGCTCCATAACAATAACATTTTTCTTTTTAATTTTCACAAAATTATTACTTTTCGAATTCAATTCATTATTGCCATTCAATTCTATAAAAGATTTTTTCGATTTTTTGCTACCCTTAGTGACACTCTCGTTACAAGTGGACTCAACGATTGATTTGGTGACATGTACCATATCCGTATCCATTTTCGTCGTCTCATTATAATTGTAATTATGTCCAACAGATGGTACACTTTCAATAGATAATTCATTATTATGACGTTTCATTTTCTTCTTTTGTTTTTTCGTTAATTGCACTATTGGTGTGATACTTGGTTCTGTTACTTTCTCTAAACTATTATTATTATTATTTACACTTTTCTTATTAAATACATTCTCCGCTAGATGTCCATAGTTCGCTTGACCGTTGATAATACGATATAAAACTTGATCCTGGTCGGGTGTTTGTCCTTTTAATGTAATTGTTACGGTCGGTTCGTCTGTGTTTGCTTCGGTTATACGACGAATTGTTACCATACGTGAACCACTATTTTCAACAACAACGTTATTTTTATTTGGATTCCCTGTATTTTTTGATGGTATGTCTTTTGTTTCATTCTTGGTATTATTGTTTGTGGATGGAATTGGATTATTTCGTGGTGGTTGTTGTTGGTGTTGTTGTTGTTGTTGTTGTTGCTGCTGCTGCTGCTGTTGTTGTTGCTGCTGCTGCTGCCGCTGCAGTTGTTGTTGTTGTTGGGTTGGAATTTGTTGTTTTGGTTGTGGATTATTTCGAGCTGTGAATTTAACAAAAATTATAATTTAATACAGGGATTATCGTTTACGAGATCTTAGATCCGTTGTACTTTTGTTTTTGATCAAAAAAGTTCGAAATTTTACCCAAAAAAAAAAAAAAAAAACTAAAATCATACTAAACCTGTCACCCGAAGGCGAGACGCCTCCGGGTAAGAGGTGCTATTTTAAGCAGATGAAGCTATAGGATTCTGTTGAGGCCAGACGCCATACAGAAGGCCCACAACTTCTCCGCCAGGATTGAATATCTCGGGCAAAATTTCTTAGCTGTTTCTAAATGATACACTTACAATTATTATTCGGTGGTTGATTCCCATTGGATCGTACCATTGTAATAGTGACACCTGGCGACCGTTTAATTAATTGTGCCACTTGATCTTCTTCCAATATTTTTGCAATCTTTTTCATACGTTGATTCACTTTTTTCTGTTGCTTACGGCGTTGTTCTTTCTCACACTCGATAATATCGACACTCTTTTTGTTGAGATTTAAACCCTCAACGAATGCAACTAATGCATCCACATCACGATTATCAACACTCATTGACGGCACAAATTGTTTTAATGGTGAATTTGGTGGGGTCGGAGATGCCGGCGGTGGTGGTAACTTCTTTTTCGATTTATCACGTGTTGTTGTCGTCTCGCCACCAATTGTTTTTGGCATAAATTCACCCGGATCCAAATACTCACTATGGTTGGTGGTTTGAGTGATTGCACAACTTAAAAATATTTTCGTTAACATTATTTTGAGTTCGGGGATGTAAATTAGAATCATGATTTTGTTTTCTAGGATCATTCTGAATGGTATATGTGCTAACGATCAATTATTGATTTATGGTGGCCGTTATTTCACCTTAAACACACAGTACTGGATCACGTAGTATTGTAATAGAAAGTTACAATTCTGTTTCTACAATAATTAGGAAAAATAAATAAAAAATTACGTTTCTCACACCAATCAATCTGTTCGAACACTAATAGAGGTGCAGAAGCATCCTCCTTAGGACCGAAATCCTAATCCTTGGTGTGCACGAGTCTTACTTGTCCATATCTTGAACAAAACTCCAAGGCAAAGATAGGTTAAGCTTTTCATAGATCACTCGTCAAAATGATCCAGCCAGATGTTAAGATCATTATCTTCTATCTGGATACTGCCTACTGGGGTATCTCAAAAAGATCCGCAAGGCCAAGAGTGATATTTGTCATTTCAGTAAGAATGGAAACTGCGAACAATCTAAAGCTGTCACCCATAAAAGACTGAAATTTTTAGGTAGAGCTTACCCCCGTACCTACCGTCCAAGTAGCTGAGTGGTCTAAGGCGTTATGTCTACTTGGAACTGGCAAGTTATGGGTTCGAATCCCGATATCGGTAGTTTGTCAATTATTAAGAAAAATAAAGGGACGGTTAATTGACTAAACTGTCGAAGTATGGACAAGAACGAAGTAACCGGCTATGCTTGTGAAAGTTTTCTGCAGTTTCCTTCACGAACTCCAGATGAATATCGGCATAGTTCCTATCAGAGTAGGCTGCAGCCGCACATCCTACCAATTCCTAGTCTACATACAAAAATTCCTTCCACTCCACTCACATTCTTAGGCATCACAATGGACCTTATGGTGTAGGTTCAGGACAGCCGCTACAATCTATCTATCTACCCCGTACCAAGTGAAGTGAGGAAATTTAATCTAAGTAAAATCCTGAATTTCATCAAGGCTTTTAATCTGGTCTAGGGATCTTAAAAGAGATAGGAGGCTTTGCCTCGCACATTCAAGAAGTTGAAGTGAGGTAAGGGAAAAATGAGATTAGGATATATTAGGTATTCACTCTTTGATTACTTGATTATAGCCCCAACTCTAGAGAAACACCCTTCAAAAATTTAACTTCATGTCTCCAATCGAATACTCTAAATTTCTATGTCAAAGTACTCAGTTTGAAACTTTTGATACGGAACACACTTCAATTATTCTTGATTATCCCGAAAAACGGCCACCGTATGAAATTACCGACTTAAGTTTGATCGCGTTAATTTATTACGTCGGTATCAAGAACGATTTTTGGATATTCCTTGAAAAACGGTCACCTTGAGAAACGTTCAGCTTGCAGTCGAAATTCTGAATGGATCGCATAGTTTGCGAGATTATTTCACGGGATATCCAAAACTATTTTTACCCATTCGAAGATCTGAAAAACTTTTCAATACAAAAATTGTGAATGACTTACTTATTTTGGTAACTTTGACAATCTGTGTCTGTGACTCGAGGCGGTGCTGGTGGAGGCATTAAATCCGCTGAAGGTTGTCGACTATGGTCACCTTTCATCTTACGTCGAGCCTTTTTCGCTTGTGATTTTGTTAGCGGTGTGTTATTCTCATACATATTCGAATTTTCATTTAACTGAACCGTTTGACTATTGAGTTTATCAAAATTCATTTTTTTAATCAGTTCAACTTGTCTGGAAAAATTTATTAAGTTTTTGAAAAAACAGTAAGAACAGTTGCCAAAAAGTGTTCGAAAATTTCGGTATTTACTTCGATCATATCATAAAAAATATTCTGAACATTCGTCATATTATGGGTCACTAAATATGCTTCATTTAATCATTCGAAATTTTCGAGAAAAAGGGAACGAATACATTTAAATCCTGTCAGGAATTTCATTAAAAATGTGTTTAAATTCCGGTTTATTGGAAGAAATTCTCATATTTCAAGGACCCTTTTCAAAAAAAACTCCCGATCACACAATTTGTAGAAAATCCTCCGTTCGATTTGACGAAAATTGTCCTCAACTAAAGAAAGTCGGAAATCATGTAAAGAAGACCTTATACGAAAATCCAACCGTTTGTTGGATCAGACATTTTCTCTATATTAAAAAACTTGTCCAATTTTCCAGTTTTTCCCGATTGCTGCAGACATTATTAATTTGCTATATCGTTCTCGAAAACGATTTCGATAAAATTAGCTCTGGAAAAAATAGTTTTTTTACAACCGAGCACAGTTCCAAGTACTGCGCAGTATGCAGTACTTGGAACTGGGAGGTTATGGGTTCGAATCCCGACATCGGCAGTTTGTCAATTATAAAAAAAGGGGCGGTTAATTGACTAAACTGTCGGCGTATGGACAAGAACGAAGTAACCGGCTATGCTTGAGAAGGTTTTCTGCAGTTTCCTTCACGCACTCCAGACGAATATCGACATAGTTCCTATCATAGTCGGCTGCATATCGCATATCCTACCAATTCCTAGTCTATACACAAAAATTCCTTCCACTCCACTCACATCCTCAAGCATCACAATGGACCTTATGGTCGAAGTGTAGCCTGTCCAGGGCAGCCTTTTCAATCTACCTTTCTACAGTCGAATGACCTAGCTGTGGTTATGGACAGTTTGGTCTGTCGCATGCCCTGCGCAAAGTCCCAATAATCGAAATAAGCTTGTCGTAGCCACTCCTTGATTCGGTAAATTCCGGAGCATCTTGCTATGGGAATGACAGGCTCAGGTGCAAAGGTCGTTTTAGATGACCCCTCTCGTGCCAACGAGTCCGCTGCTTCGTTCCCTTTAACGCCAGCGTGACCAGGTACGCAGATCAGTCTGACTGTGTTATTCAGTGCCAGACGGTTCAGTTTCTCGAACCATTCATATTATAGACTATCCTCGATTGAAATCTTGATGCCTCAAGGACCCGAAAGAAAACCACCTTAATATTAAAATTTCTAAAAATCAAAGTACTTACGAATTTCTGTACTCCTGTACATATTTATTCGGTTTTTTATTAACATTAAAATTTTGCCAGGTATCGTTTAATAAATGTTGACAATTCTTATAAACCTGTTTCGATTCCCTACAAATAAAACAAAACAAAAACAGAGATATATAATAACTAACTGAGTTAATTATTTAAATCACCTGTACATACTGTGTTCGTTTATGACAAATATATAACATATATGAAGAAATGTTGATTATTAAAAAAAGTTTTGTTGTCACATACCTAAATTTTTGTATTTTCATTTTAGATTCATCCCATTGTTTCGAAAGTGCACCAAAGGCTTCATTAAATTGTGAAAATTTTAATATTGTTTCAGTAAATGCGGGTATTTCCATGTCAGATAATAAAAGTAATTTGGCTTTTTTCGCACGTATCTGACATCGACGATCCTCTAGATAATGTATACGAAATAAATTTTGATGGAGGAGTATCCAACATATATTAAATTTTTTTAAATGTGATTCTAAATTTTTTAACATTGGTAACATTTTTCTAGCAGCAAATAAATAATTATCACAATCCGTGATTATATCTATCAAATAAAAAAACGACGAATGAGATCAATACATACCGCCATGTTTCGATATTACGGAGAGTAGAGGTAAGGAGAAGTTATCAAAAAAAAAGTGTCAAGGAAATTCGAGTAGAATTGAGATCGTTTCTATGGCAAAAATTCCCAAAGTTGTTACAGTAGCACATATGAGTGGGATGAGAATTTGGGTTCGATCAGAGGGTGGAAGGTAGATTGGGTTGGGTAGAAGGTAGTAGTATTATCATTTCGCCTACCGGATCACTGCAGCGTATATTAAGCGAAGATAATGACCATTACAGAGGTATCTGAATAGCTAACGCTGGACACTTAAATGTACAGCGATGTCTTTATCATCACCTATAGTCAAGCAACAATAAAATCCCTGAGATCGATATACCTGACCTCTAAATGGGTTGGCGACTAGGTTCAATGTACACCTGATATGGGTGCCGGATCATAGGGTCATGACGGGGAACTGTATTGCCGACGAGCAAGCCACAAAACATCTTGGTGTACCTTTTTCCAACTGCAAGTTACTCCTGAAAGAAACCATATTGGGTCAAACCAATATAAGATGGCGAGAGAAACTTACTTGTGGTAATACTAGGCAGATCTGGCCAGAGTACAACTCAAGGTGTTCCGAAGATATTATCTCTCTACGGACATCGCCCATAGGTAATGTTATAGCAGCCATCACAGGACACTAGCTGAGCGACAGACATGCAGAACGTCTAGAAGGAGGAGGAAGAGACAATGGCTCACTTTCTCTGTCACTGCCCAGCTCTTATTACGAAGAGACTCACTCTTTTGGATCAATCATTCTTTGACGACCTCTCTGAGTTAAAGTCTATAGGCGTCAAAACCCTATTGCTTGCTTTACCTGAACAGCTCCAAATGGTTTAAGTAGTAGCAATTATTTGTTGGGGATTGACAAAATTGTGATGCAGCATGACAAAAGGGGAGAGAGGGGTAAAAAATACGTGAATTTAGCGTAACGTATTTTATAGATGGCCCCCGATGTAGCCAACTTTGTGTGATCAGACAGTCTCATCAGTTACAGCTTCATTATAATCGTCTTTATGCGTAAAATTATGATAACAGATTGGACCGTTATCTGAAATCGTCTATACATCTAGTCTTAATTGTATATTAGCACCATTCTGGGTACTTATTGAACCACTATCCAACATTTTTAGACTTTTGCAACTAAAATCCCCCATATGAGATAACTCTCCTAACCTCTACTAATCTCAACTTACTCTCTAAATAGTTGTACGCAATTGTTGTATTACGAATTTCATTTAAAAAAATACGTTCCACACTCTCTATACAGTCTTTAACGACTTCTTTAGCCAAAAGTTCGAGTCGTATGAACAATTGATGGGTATCTTTTGAACATAACCTAAAACAAACAATAGATACCTCGTCAATGTATATCAAATCTGTTGGTTTAACAATAAATTAGGATTAGGCATCGACAAATGACGCTGAAACTAGCAGCGGATCCGGGAAGCTAAGGGTCTTTTTAACGTACAGACGCAGCTGTAAATTCAAAGAAATATTCTCCTGAACATATCCTGACAAAGTTAGTCTTAATAAGAAACAATTCGAATTTGTGAGAGCAACATCTGCGGATTCGCTGCTAGTTTCAGTATCTTGGAGGTAAACAATGTAACAGTGGCGTAGCGTTAGATATGCTGCAAAAATTTATTGATCTGATCGACTAACATTCTGTTATATTGGTGGCAATAACTCACGCTACGACCACTGATTGCTAGTTTACGGTACTACAACCCTGTTTGTAAACTTACGTATCAACTAAATATCTCACTCGATCGACAATTGTAGGTCCTAAATTCTGATCACGGCCAATTTTATACATATACAAAACATGGCCACGCAATTCAGACCATAGTAATTGATTCTCTGCTAGATAGACTAAATTAATTTCCCTAAAAAATTTTAATTTCAGAAAATTTGTTCATCAACGAAACGATTTATAAGATCTCTCGTCTACTGGAAGTTACAACGTAACGAGAACGAATCAAGCATGGAAGATTGTACACATCTAACGCGCGTAGTTGTGATTTGTCGAGCTTTAAAGTCTGTTAAGGCGCAACATTTGGAAAATAATGAATATGTGCTAGACGTTCGTTAGATGAGACAGTTTCCTTCCATCATGTACACTCTCGTTCATAAAAATTGAACCAGTTGAAACATTCTAAGTATTCTAAGTATATGGTACAATTTTTTTATGAACGGGAGTGTAGATATTATTGTTTCTTCCAAGTAGACGTAAGAACTAATATACTTTACCTTTCATCTAGACAATGTGTACACTGACAATCATGACACTCTAGAGGATTTGTTCCGACGCAATCAACTTTATTTTGGATACGCTGTGCGGGAAAAATGTTTAGATTTTTTAAAAGCATTCAATCATAATAAATATTTAATTTTACACAGGATGTCTCATCACAAAATCAAACGCATGTGCTTGTATACTTGGGGGACATCAATCAAATTTCATGGAATACGAATTTTAAAAGAAAATTTATAGCAATCAAGTTTTGTTTGAATAAAGATTTAGATTAGAAAATAATCGAATTCGATGATAAAATAGTTTCAAAAATTAAAACCCGACTACGAAAAAAACACGAAACAGATTTGAAGAGCCTTGGAAATTTTTCTCGTAGTCGAAGGTCCGGAATTGTTACAGTTTTGCTTTGTACATCACAGTTGGACCACCTTCGACAACGAGAAATATTAACTAAGGCTCTTCAAACTTGCTTCGTGCTTTTTTGTAGTCGATTTTAAGTTTTTCAAACTTTTTAGTATAGTATGTATTAAGAATCTGTGAATAGGGTAATATACAAGTCTTATCCGCCATGTTGGATTTAATATGACGTCACATAGCCTATAACACGCGAAACTCTAAGACGAAACTAACGACACCTCATTTGTCAAAATATGATAAGTTTCTTAGAAGCTACATGGAAACATATGAACATACTAAAATACATACATAAACTGTTAAAATCATAACCGTCCGTAATCGGGTAAAAATAAATTATACATTTACGGAATCTGTGAATTAATATCTTTCATTTGATACCAAACTCGATACATTTGCTAATTTTTATTTTTGTCTAGCGTAATATGCAAGTCTTATCCGCCATGGATATTGGATTTAATATGACGTCACATAGCCTATAACACCAAGACGAAGCTAACGACACATCGTCTTGGTAGCGTCATATTAGGGATGGGCAAATAAAAAAAATATATCGATATATATCGTATCGATATTTTTAAAAGATATCGATATATGTAGAGTAATAAATATCGATATTTTTACCTCAAGTGATGGTTACCTAAAAGTACTGTCAAAATATTCAAGAGTGAAAAAAATAAACACATCCTGGCAGTTTTATTTTTGTTAAAATACGCAGCATCATCGGTTTCATTGCCGGATTTTATTGTTTTCAGTACGTATGTATGTACTGAGCTCTTAAAAAAATATCGAATTTGATACAAATTTGATACTCGGAAATAATTATCGAATATCGATATTTTGAGATTTAAAATATCGACGATATATATCGATTATTTTCTGAAAAAATATCGATATTTTGATATATCGATATTTTTTACCCAAGCCTACGTCATATTAAATCCATCCATAGGCTGTGTGACGTCATATTAAATCCAACATGGCGGATAAGACTTGGATATTATGCTAGACAAGAATAAAAATGCAACAATGAGCGAGGGTGATAACGATACCAATATTAAATTTTCCGTTATCAATATCGCTAACCCATCATATTTGATGGGACGTTAAATTGGTAACCCTGGCGGCTGTATTGCCCTGCAATGCATTAACAGTGTGACGAGAATCCTCCTCCCTATCCAAGTCCCTCGATGCATATGAACGACTCGTGTAGCCGCTGAGTCGAACAAACGAACATTTTCCTTCAAACGTTGGAGGCATCGCTTGGATTCTGTACAAGAATACAGACATCGACCGGAACATGGCGGCTAAATGCGAACGGTCAACACTCGTAAACGTCCAATGTTGGAAGGTGTTCGTGTAGAACCGGCTTTTACCGAATACAGATTTCGGTCTTATTTTATATCTTTAGACTTTATTTGAATCCTTTAATATCTCTCTTCAATTAATAAGACATTTTTCTATAGAAAATAATCGACTTTCACATAATCTAGAAGGTTTAGATAGAAAATTGAATTCTATCATAAAAATTTTGACAATAATATGTTAAGCGAGTCTCGTATTCATGTCCCCGAGACAACCATTTCAATTAATTTTCAACTTTCTTGATGTTTACATATCTAATACGAATAAATCTATTCAGAAAAATACCGAATTTTTTGAGATACTGTTTTTTATTACTTCACATCTCTGACACGACGTGAAATTTGAAGAAAATCATTGAAAGTATGAAATAATCGAAGAAAATTTGAAGTTTGGCCGTAGTAGATCTGAATAAACATCCATATATATTTACATACCGTTTTCTTTTTATTTTTCTTGTTATTTGAGAGTAATTGCTCTTCCGTTGACATATTCCTAAAATTTTCCTCACTTTCATTTGAACGTACACCATTCAAATTTGTCATTTTGACATTTTGACTACTTTTTTTTTGTCGTGTCGCTGAGGAGTTCATCATAATTTTGCTATTTAGTTTTACTTTGTAAAATTTATTTGATAATCTTGTCAAATAATAAATTATCAAATTAAATGAATTCACTCGTTTAATTTAAAAAAAAAAACCAATGGTACTGGAAACAAATTTTCATTAGATAAAATATTTATTAATCACAAACTTTGATTCATTTGTTTGCTTTTAATTATTACTATGGTAGTACTGACACAAAACGTGTTAGACTCACTGAACTTGTTTTTTTATACGCTGTATACATGTAATATATACAGGGTGTAAGAGAAATAATATGCACAAATTTCATAGGATGGTTATTATACCCGGTATATGTAAATATACAAGGATATATTAAGTTTAGGGTAGTGACGCCAAACACATAGATAGCTCATTGATGGCAGAAAATATATTTTTAAATATACATTGGTTATGAAATGAACGTTCAATTGAATATGCAGTCAAGAAATTACAAAGCTTTGTATGATATTGTATATTACACACTCGCTCTGCTCGCAAGGGGGTACCCCCCTTGACCCCCAAAGCGGCCTTTGGGGGTTGCAATGAAAAAATTGAAGTTTTCCGATTTTTCTCGTCGGTTTCAAGCAAGAAATCAATAGTGAACGGCAATAAGTAATAGAAAACATATACTTTGATTTGATTTTACCAGTCGATGGAGACGTCAGGAAGACAAACTATTGGCAGTTAACTTTAAATATGTTTAATTTGAATCCTTACGAAAATATTTTTTTGAGTATTTTAATACGTAAAAAAAGCCTAGAGAGGCTTACTTGCCAGGCATCAGCCTCCCCTATTACTAAGTATTTTAGTAAATGTTTAATTTTAAAAAAACAGACTTTTCGAATTCTAATTGAATTCTTCGAAACTGATATTATGTTCTTTGATTTGACGAAGTTTTACGTAAACCTACCGAAACATCAAAGGACAAATTTGCCGTCACTGCAAAATATTACTTTTTAATTTCAACGTTGACTGCCGTCTATGCCGCGGCGATAAGCAAATGCTGGCTACTGATTTGTCAACGCGACCTACTGCTGTATTTTCCACTACATGCCGTCTCAATGCAGTTCTAGCTCTTCTGTTTGTCTGTCTATATTCGATGGTATTAACGCAGTGAAAATGATTAATACTGTAAACACTGACAGACCTTACAGTGTATAGCTGAACACACCCTTGGAGAAAAAGTTATCAAACATTTATTTCAAATAAAAGTCAAACATTTTGTAAATTACATTAAAAAAATTAAAAATGTCTAATTATTCATCAATTGGTGAAAATAATATAAAATTGATTAAAGAAGAAAATATAAAAATTGAACAAAAAATAATCAAACATGAAAATATGAATATTGAACAAGTTTTCATTAAAGATGATCAAATAAAACTGGAAGTAAATACAGAATTAATAATTAAAGAAGAATGTATTGATGAAATATTCGACGAATCTGTAACTGATCCACTGGTCGTAAACATTTCATCTGAGATTAATGATCGATCATCGAAACAACAGCAAAATTTTATTGATAATCAAAAAGATTTTATCAACGGAATAATATACTTTTCATGTGATCTGTGTGACAAAACATTCTCTAGTCAAAACAGTTTACATCGTCATCATCGAATTCATACGGGTGAAAGACCATATTCATGTGATGTCTGCGACAAAACATACACCCAGAAACATCATTTAGTTCAACATAATCGAATTCATACGGGAGAAAATCCATACACTTGTGATATTTGTGATAAAACATTTACCCGACAAAACTATTTAAATGAACATATTCGAATTCATACGGGAGAAAAACCATTTGTATGTGAAGTTTGTGGTAAAACGTTTGCTCAGAAAAATAATTTAGTTCAACATAAACGAATTCATACCGGAGAAAATCCATATATTTGTGATATTTGTAATAAAGGATTTACTCGTCAAAACCATTTAAATGGACATAAACGAATTCATACAGGAGAAAAACCATATTCATGTGATGTTTGTGAAAAAAAATTTAACCAGAAAAGCCATGTAGTGAAACATAAACGAATTCATACACGAGATGAAAAATAATAAATATTTAAAACATTTACTCAACGATTCGCCTTAAATAAACGTAAACGAATTCTTATACTGATGAATAATTATACGGACTCATGTGAACTAAAACCCACTTTAAATGGACACAAACGAATAACTCAGAGGTTGCGTTCCATATGGACGCTTATTCACTCATAAGCGCTCACAACCATTTTTTTAAGGCGTTTCACTTGAATGTAAACGTTTACCATAGATAATACATTGAGGCGTATTACAATTGATGACGTTACTATGACATATTATATATCGCAACAAAACTACCGCCTAAACAACGGCTGCGTTCCATTTGGACGCTCATACGCTTTTAGCACGCATAAACGCTCACCATAGATAATACATTGAGATGTATAACAATTGATAACGTCATTGTGACATGTTAAATATCGCAACAAAACTGCCGTCTATACAACGGCTGCGTACATTTGGACGCTCATACGTTTTTAGTACTCATAAACGCTCACACTCACCATAGATAATACATTGAGATGTATAACAATTGATAACGTCATTATGGCATATTATATATCGCAACAAAACTGCCGCCTAAACAACGGCTGCGTTCCATTTGGACTCTAATATGCTTTTAGCACTCATAAACGCTCACACTCACCATAGATAATATAATATATTGAGTTGTATAACCATTGATGACGTATTAGATGTATTTGTGAACACCTAAAAAGACAAATGAAACCATGTTTGTAATGCTTATGAGCGTTTAAAACGTTTAAGCGTCCAAATTAAAGTGGTTAATAATAATAATATTTATATGATAAATTCATACGTTAGAGAAAGCTTTTGCATGTGATGTTGGTTGTAAGACGTTTTCGCAGCGAATCCAAGTGTTTATACATAAAAGTTATCGATAGCGACTCCAAGTTATAATATTTTTGTAATTGTTGCTGAAACAGAAAGTTTTTTAAAATTACATTTAATAAAACATAATTGTAAAAAATAATTCGATATTGCATTTTTTATTTCAAAATACACTCATCAAATGTTTTTTTTTTCCACAGATAATAAAATAATTTTTAAATGTCAGCTGAAATACGTTTTTTTAGGGGGTGGGGGTGGAGAAATATCTCATGATAAATCTTGAAAGATTTTGTTACACTGAGTTGCGACTACTATGATTTATTTATTTTTTGCTTTATTGAAAGCTGTGCGAACTATTAATATATTTATCATAGACATAGGAATATTGGTCAAGTTACTCATCACGTTATATTAAAAAATGGCGGCTTTAGTCAGGCTACATTTAAACAGTTATATTTGGTAAAATTGTTGTATAGTGGCTTGTGCTAATTTCAGAGCTAATAAACATTGTTACAGAAATGGGGTATATTTGGGCTTTTGGATCAATAAAAACCGAGGAGAGCGAAATTTTTAATTGTTTATTTTTAAAAAAGGTGAAATCTATTCCAAATGTTTGAAATCTGTTTTTAGCAAAATGAATTTAGTATATAAGGATGAATTGAACAAAAAAATGGTTCCCTGTTTGCTTTTCATTTTGCTTTCCGTTGTCGGATGTAATAAATTCGTTTTGGGAAAAATAATTGAAAAATGCGAAGTGACCTTTGTGAAGCTAAATCCCGAAAGTATAACAAGTTTTTCTAATGGCCAATCCAAAAGGTCTTCCCCTCGACATGTATTTGAAACCCCAGAAGCAAACTATGCAATATCTAGACTTCAAAATGAAAATACGTGGGTCATTAAGCCCAAGAATCTTATCAAACTCTACACCTGCAGAAGATCGTTCTTACCAAAATCTACAAATTGGAAACACAGACTCGTTGAACACATTCCTGACGCCGTTAAAAGGCTAAAGGACGCACACCATTTACCAGTTTGTGACCAAACGAACAGGACAGGTTAAAGTGTCATTTTTTTCTGTATTAATGTTAATCGGAACTGTTTCTACGATTTCCATTCCTAAAAAAAATACTGCTGAATAAATAGTTATAAGAAATTTTGGTTTAATTTCGACCCAGAGTATTCATCTATGATACCCACTGACCTCTACATAACTGGACTGAGTATGCTTATGAGTATATACGTGAAATAACGGACCCAATGCAGCGGTATCAAAACTTTATGTGGGTAGTGGAAATTCATGTGACAGCCACACATACATGTCGCGCAGGCACGCTAAAGCAAAAATTAGGTGCCTTGGCTAGTTGAGAAGCGCTTCAATTCTGAGTAATCGCGTTACATGGGCTAATCTCAGTGAGGTCAGTGGTGATACCTCCTATTTTGGCTCTTTGGGCGCTTTTCTTATATTTATAAAAGCGCCTAAACTGAAAATCAAGGTATACCCTGGGTCTCGGAAAGTTATAGTACGGTTGGTAATACGACTGTGAATGTGGGAAAAATCAAACGACAAACATTTTTAAATAAAAATTTGTACTTACAAATAATTAATAACAAAAAAGAAAAAGGATTAAAAAAATAATTAAATTAGGAACAATTTGTAAATTTTTTAGTTCTGTTTTTATTGTAATATAAAATATAATAAGTTAGATTTTAAGAAATCTGTAATTGGTAGGATTTTTTTATTTAAATGTTGTTTGTTTTTGACATCGTTCGTTGACGACTGACTTCAAATCAAATTTCTTTTTAATGTACAGAGGAGAAAAATATATATATAATTAAATTTCATTATATCATTATTTTCTGTTTCAAAACAAACATTCAAACACAAATCGACACCATTTTATTTTTATTCCAAAACAAAACAAATGAAAATAAATATCCGCGGTATATTCTCAATTTATATAAAAATTGTTTATAAAAAAACTTGTTTATTTTTAAAAAGGAATATTTGATGGTCCTTACATCTCTCTTACGCTTTCAAAGATGGCCAGTTTTGCCCATTTTGCTCAAACATGATCCGATTTTGTGTCCATTCCCGAACTTGACCTTACTTTTTAGCTCTTCTTGAACACACAAAATTTCAGCTCGCTATCTCTTTTCGTTTTTGAGTTATCGTGTTTACGGACGGACGGACTACTCTTACGAAAATGGCCGAATTAGACCATTTTATTAACACCATATATGTTTCCAAACATATATGTCTGCGATCAATATCGTGATACGACTCCAAGATGTCGCTCGTCGCTTCTTTTCAGCGACAAATTAAACCACTTGATACACTTTACTGCCGGCAGTACACTCTTGGTGAAACATTCGTAAGGCCAACAGGAGGCCCGCGAGAGGAGTTGTGTTCACTCTCACCGCGAGTGTAATACAGTTCTTGTTCAGAGAACTGTAAATAAATAAATTCATTGTCGACAATATGTAAAGACAATTTAAATGGCGGTTAAAAAGCTACCGCCGACAGAAATAAAATTTACACGAAATCTCAGTTTTAAATATCTTCTTATTTAGACCTGTCATTATTTTAACCCCCCCCCCCCCCCCCTGAAACTTTTATAATTGATTTATATACACTTCTACTACATGTTAACAAGAAATCAAGCTTCAGTGCTCGTACATCCTTAAATGAAACACGTATTGTATTCTAAATGTGTTTGTTCGGAAAAGCGTGTGCAAATCACGCTCTCTACGTTGTGTGGTTGTTCAGTGTCGATTTATGCCCGTTTTCTGTATGACTCAAAATGAATAAAACACAACAAATAGTACAAATTGATATTTGAGTTATTTATTTTCAAAATAAAATACTGTACCGTAAAATATTTTTGTTTCTTGAACTGTACATAAATAGATGCTTTTCATATGTTTGTTTGTACACGTTCCAAACGAATTTTCATCAAAATCCGTTTGTACGGGCCAGTTAATAAAATAAAAGACGCACAAAATATTTACATCCAAGTTTCAATTATTTTTTTGTCGTTGTGTTTCTGTGTAAACATCGGAATGTCTGCAAATGTTAACGCAATCGAAAGATCCAGGAAGTCTTTCGATGCATTTTCGTTGATATTATTGTAGTAATTGTATGATGACATTAAAAATTGATCGAGTTAGACACGACTTTGAAATTTATCTTGAAGAATCGCTACTCAAATTTGGAGAGGACAAGAAAATAATAATTTTTTAAGAAAATTGATTTAATTCGACCAATTTTCAGCATTAACACAGTTAAATTCGTTACGAAAGAGCTGCGTCAACTTAGCGTACTTCCTCTAAATAACAACAGAATTAATTTCATTCTAATCGGATTAAAACTGTGGAGTGACTACAGACACATATATATTAATATATATGTATAGTAGAGTCTCACTAATCCGGCACCCCTATACTCCCGCTCCGACATCAGTGTGAACTAAAAACTTATCACATAGCACACATTCCAGTTTAATACCTTTATTATTATTATAAATTTTTCTATACAATCCAGTAACCCGAACATTCCAATAATCCGGCACCCTCTAGTTTTGAATATCGCCGGATTAGTGAGACTACTGTTTATATATCCTGTATTGGTTTACTCTTTAATGGTCACAATTTTAGTCCGATCAAAATGAATTTTCGTACCTAAATTCGTTAATGAGTAGAATCATCGATCAAGGGGGTTTAGAAAGAGAGGAAAACACAAACTATAGAATATCCTCTCTTAATATTAGATAAATCGAGTAGTAAAGTTGTAGGAAATCAACTTGACTTACAATTGATGACCTTGTGATCATTGTTTGCTAAAACTGCATATATTCAGGATTCTTGATTTTCAATCTTAAATATAGTAAAGCTTTTGATTTCATTCAAGAGAGTCAAGAGATAGATTTCAGAATTCTATATCAAAATTTTGCAGATGGTTGATTGCTGGCTATATCCAATAGGTGCTTCTGTAATCGTTGTTTCAACAACGATTAAATGCACAATACCTTCGGAAATAATATTGGATATGGAATCTTTCCAGTACAAATCCAGATGCCAATCTAATATTTCATTTGTAATTTTAGCTTGAAGCTGCTGCTTCAATTGACTTCAATCACTTCGGCCATCACGTAATATTCTAAACTGTGTACAAAATTCATGAAATGTTGTAGCAATGCGAATGCTAAACGACCCTGTCCTTGTAGCAAAACTTATGGCATCTTTATTATGGCATCATTCCACAACATAGATAATTCTCTGTCAACATGAGAATACAAATCGATAAATAATTTGATAGCATGTAATCGCTCGTCGAGTTAATATTAATGATTCTAAGACAGCTAACGGTGGGTTTTGAGGACGATCTTCGTTTTTGGGGATAGACTTGAGATTCTAGATTATGCAGTAAGAATTCAGTCCGGATTCCATCTCTGACGATTCAATTGCCATTTCAAACAAAGGTTATAGCGGGTGATTCATTTAGAAGTATTTATTTGTCTATGAATTTTTTGACAGATGAAGCGTGAGTCGTGTTAACCTATCATGGTATTTTTGTTCGTTTGATATTTCATCATGGAAAGACTTAGACCGGTCCTTACTCAGTCATTGGACTCTTGAAAAGCTTGAAGAACTGTTTCGACAAAAATTTTGTTTAGTGATGAGACACATTTCTGGCTTAACGGATATACCCACAAACAAAATTGCCGTATTTGGTCTGAAAATCAACCTGAAGAGATTCAACAGCTGCCATTACATCCAGACAAAACAACGGTTTGATGTGATTTATGGGCGTAAAAAAGAAAACATTACATCCAGAACGTAACTGTTTCCTGAAATTGAAGCCCGTGATCTCCAGAACATTTGGTACAAACAAGACGGCGCCACTTGCCACACAGCACGTGAAACCATGGCTTTATTGCGAGAACCACACCCCTAGACTTTTTCCTTTGGGACTATGTAGAGTCCAAAGTCTATATGGATAAGCCGCAAACGATTGAGCAACTGGAAGCCAACATTACTCGCGTTAATCGCCAAATACTACTCGAAATGCTCGGACTCGTCATCGAAAATTGGAACTGCAGAATGGACCATGTTAACCGCAGTTATGGACAACATTTGAAAGAAATAATCTTAAAAAAATAAATATAAAGAAGAGGTTCTTTTGTATGATAATAAAGATAATCTGAAAAAATTTGTTTTTTTAATATTTTTTTTAGTTTCGAAAAAAGTACCCTCAAATGAATCACCCATTACAAACGGGCTACAATTTATCTATCTTTATTTAAATTACATCTGTAGTCACTCTAACGGTCACAGTTTTTAATCTGATTGAAATGAAATTTGAGAAAATTCGCTCGAATTGACGCAACTTCTCTGCGTTATGATTTTTTGTTGGCTTTCCATTCAAACAAAACAAATGAAGTGTCAAAAACATTTCAAACAAAAATTTGAAAACTTTCAAGCAAATTTTTGTGCACCGGATGGCTTTTATTAATTGGACTGGTACAATTTATTATATATATATATAAATATTCGTAATTAGAAGGGGGATGTTGAGTGTTGAGTGGTAAAGAGAGGCAGGCGGAGGGTGTGTGGGGGGGAGTGGTTGATAGGAATAGAGAACTTATAAACTAGTATTTACAATTGGAAATTTTTCGAAAAACTTATGCTTAATATATATAATATATATCTGTACAAGAAAAAAAAAAAGAAAGAAAAATAATTCTGGACAAAAAAGCACAAAATTGTCTTGCAATGATTTTGATTTCTAAACTTTTCTGTTGAAAACTAGGAGAGACGTTAAAAGATCTTTTGGTTTGAGAAATCACGCCTAAATGCACTCATTTTTTATTTAGAGACGACATCTGTCTGCACTTCCATTGTTTATGTTTTGAGTCCTGCTTCTTCCAAACAAAATATTTTCAAAACACACGAATTCTGTACAACACTTGGGTGGGGGGGGGGGGGGGGGGGCGCAGCATTGCCAACTTATAAATGTTTTAACAACTACACACGATGATGACGATGAATCTTGATGAATATTTTTGTTTTGGATTTTTGTAAAATTCCATTTTTTTTTTTTTGTTTCTTTTGGTTTGAGAAAAAAAAAACCACTAAATAACATCTCACACTTTTCCGTAAAGTTTTTCACAGTAAAATCCTGTTGTTGTTTTTAAGTATGAGGTAATTTTTTTACTTGTTTTTAAATTAAAAGATTTTTTTTTTTAGATTAGAGGAGTGTAGGGATTTGGGGGGGGGGGGGGGTTAAATTATTTAAGGTGGTTCACGACGATTGTACTCTTTTCGATAGTCACGTTCATTTCGCCAATCATTTGTACCGGAGAAACGATCACGTGGAAACATTCCAGGTGGACCATTTGATGAATATTGAACACTTACATAATGACTATTATAACTACCACCTCCTCCTCCACCACCACCGCCACCACCTCCTCCTCCTCCTCCACCGCCGCCTGGGTGGAATCTGTAACAAATTGTTAAAAACCAATGATGCAAATAACAACTCTAAGATAGATAGATATATCTTGGGGTATAAAAAGTATTGCACTTCGATCTTATGGTCCATTGTGCTCCCCCTTCTACTTCAGTTTGACGAGATTCGATTCTCCCATATCTTGGAAATAGCGAGGAGCTTGCTGATCAGGTTTTCATGTCAGAGAGAATCTATACACTTCGTTTCGTGTGAGTTCGCTTCTCCTATATCTTGGTAATAGCCAGGAGAGAGAGCTTTCTTATCAGGTTTTTCTGAAGGTTCATATATTCGGGGTGAGATTCACCGAATATCTTGTATCTGCTGTAATCGAGAGATTCGCTGTTAAAGATAATGTGACTGGATGTTTTACCCTCATCGCTGCACAGTCTGTACATAATGGATCCGTTATGGAGTCCTATTGTGTGCAGGAGCTTCCGCCGGTAATGAATCCGGTAACCTTCCGCAGTTGTATCCTGTTCTGATTCAGTACATCGAGAGATAGCCTCTTAGATGCATTCCAAAACAGTATTTTCCCTAGCTTTTGCTGCGGTTAATTTTTTCAGTGATCACGGTGTTTCACATTCATCCACTCGTTGATCACCTGCTGTTCACATGTTGTCTTCGGAATTCCTAAAATAGCCTGGTACCCGGATCAATTTAACATTGTTCCGTTTTGCCAGTATCGTGTAGACTTCTGCCTGAAAGACTGTGGCATATTTCCCCAAGTTGAGGCTTATGTTTGTCTTGGGTCTTTCACTGTAAATTCCCGCCCGGTCGCTTCCCCAGTTTTGAAGCCGTCTGGTTTGATAGGATGGTTCTCCTTCCGTTCACATGTCCCTATCTAGTCCTAGTGAATGCTTTTGAGAAGGAGTATATTTTAGGAAGTAAATTTGTGCCCATTTCAAAAACGGGGTCTGAAATGATTAATGTTCCCACGATCCTTGCATGTCAAACCTGATTTTTTGCAAACCAGTTATTAATGCAAGATAGTCTATAGGCGCTGGATATCGCTTTAGCTATTATTGCAATATTTAGCGGAGTCAGTTCAAGTATGATTTCCATGGTCGCTGTGGTGAATACCCGATATATATTGAGTTCACTGCCAATACGATTTACGAGCAAAAACTTTCAAAGGTTGTTTATTTAAAAAAAAAACGGTGTTAAGTGAAATTTCTTTAGCGACGTATCTGTTGGAATTTTTTTGTTAGAATAAAGGCGACATATGAGACAAGCCTTGAGAAAGGATGAGGCAACAACTGAACTTATGGTTGAATTCATATCAGTGCTATGTACTGTTTACTTCTATAAATACACATAAATGTAAAAAACATGACTTGGGTTTTATATATGAAGGTATTGGTGCATGAATGGATATTCATACGTATGATGTTTGAGCTAAAATAGTGACAAAACTATTGAGTAAAAGTGGAAAAGATTCATGCATCGATTTTGTCTCGATTCACTTTTTAGTTGTGGAACTTCAAGAAACTTCTCTATTGCTAAGTTTTAATTCTTTAAGATTTGCAAAGTATTTAAGGGTTTTCTAGGTCTTAAAACCTTTTTAAAAGAACTTACCGCCGTTTATCGTTAATTCGTGGTTGATTACGATCACGATGATAACCCGCACTGACAGGTCCTCTTGAATAACCATCAAAACGTTCTCCACCTCTTTTGTGATCATTACTTGTACTTCCAGTAAATCTATATAATACAAAACAAGTTATTACAATTGTAATTTACGTACGTTACTATTTTGATGTGAAAGTAGTTTTTTTGTTTACCTTTCTCTAGAATGTGGACCATTTGATTGCCAACGTTCGATTGCTTGATCGCCATAAAGAGCACGTGTATCGCCCGGATTGACATCATGTCGATTATAAGGTGGTACATTTGTTCTTTGTGGTGTTGAGGCAGCTGCAGCCACTGGACCAACATTACCAGACCATGATGATCGATCATTACTGTCTATATCTCGAGATCTGTAACAATAAATAACATCATCAAATTTTATACATTGAAATTTTTATTTTAAGAGTTACTTTAAAAAATTTTAATTCAAGATGGATGTACGAGCACTAGATATAATCCATTTATAAAATTCTTCAAAATCGTATATAGTACATTCATAAAAGTCGACAATAAAGTTGAGTATTTTTTGTTGTAAGTTAAAATTAAAATTTAATTTAGTCCCGTCATGCCGGGCCTAACAAAAAAAGGTATTTAAGAAAAAAAAAACCCTGAGATTTCGAGTAATTAAGCTACCGCTGACAGAAATAAAATTTACCCGAAATCTTAGTTGTTTTCTTAAATATTAAGGATTAATCTCTTTATTAATATTTCTATTTTCTATTGCGTAGTTTTTTTTTTATTCGTCTTATTTGATTCCAAGTGAAAATTATCAAAATATGTGAAAAAATATGCATTAAAATTTGAACTTTAACATTAAATAATTAATTCAAGACCCCCGTAACCCCCTCTGAAACTTTTATAATTGATTTATATGCACTTCAACTTTCAAAAAAATTAAGCCTTCATCTTTTTGAAGCTTCAGTGCTCGTACAACCTTAACTCGCAAAAAAATTGCTTGATTTTGACAGAATTGGGTCATCACAACTATTCCCTGACAGAAACTTGTAATTGATTAACCTCAGAAATTTTTTCAAGCGATTTCAAAATGCATTTAGAGATCCCTGAAAATTGATTTACCTATCAGATCGATCACTGTGATGTATCCGTTTATTATCCTTATGAGAATCGTCCTTCTCCTCTAATCGCCGTTTATTTGATGTATGTGATGATGACGTATCCATTTCATTTGTTCGAGAATCCTTACTATCCTTATGATGATGATGATGATCCTTATCCTTGGATTTCTTCTTTTTCTCCTTCTCCTTATCGGTATGCTTAGCTTTTGGTTGTTTTTCTTCTTTACTATCCTTTGCATTCTCTTTCTTCACAGCATGTTTATAAATTTTATGTAATTTTTTCGCATCGAATAACGTAAATTTCGATACAAAATACCATAAATTACTGAAAATAAAAAAGATAAGATATCTTAAAGAAACTGTTTATTTCAAAACACTTATTTTGTGATGGTAGACTTACCTTCGCCATTCTTTTGCCTTGTCAGGATCCTTTTCATAATCCGTTAAACATTTATTTATTTGATTACCAATTTGTAATAAACATTGACGTGTATGATTCACTTGATCCGCTTCTTCCAACGATGAATCTGGATTATCCAGTGCTTTTAATGCTTTCTTAACAGGACGCATCAACTCTTTACATTGATTAAATATGGATGGATCTAAATCACCCAATACATCTAGCGCACGTGGCTCATTATTCGCTGTAAAATGCATTGGACCAACTTGTTTCTTTTTCTTTGATTCTTTATCTTTCTTCGCTTTCTTCTCACGACTCTTATCTAACGATTCATCTTTACTTTCATCTTCTGATTTTACTTTCACCTGAAACAAACAAATAAATCGATCAAATATCTATTAACATGTGTGGACTCCAAACAATTTTACCTTATGGGCTTTTTCTTGAGATCTGGATACTTTTTTTGCTGATGGAGTATGTGTCATACTATGACTATCGTTATCTGAACTAACATCATCGTGTTCCCCACCTGCTGTCTCTTTTGACTTCACTTCTTTGGCTCGTCGTTGTTTTTTAGGTTTCATCTACAAATAAATATCGTTAAGAACTTTTTACTCGACGATCCGAAAGAGAATGCTTCAATTTTCTGCAAAAAACATTGGAAACTTTTTGGATTCAGTTTGGTTCAATATTATTGCAGAGGAGTGTACCAAAATTGAAGCAATCTCGAAAACAATTCGATAAAAATCAAGATACTAACCAAACCTTGTTTCAAATCAATATTCTTTCGTAATATCCGTAATAAATATTCACATCTGGATTGTAAATGTTTGGCTTGCGGTTTTTTATCACCATTTGCTAATATTTTATCACCAATCGCCAACGATGGATCCATTTTAATGGCCTCCCATGATCCCATACCATATTGATAGATACCAATCAATAGTTTTGAATCTTCTGGTGCGTCCCATTCCACATCGAAATGGGCTGGTTTCGTTTTTATCTCTAGCATCCATTTGAGTCGATCATTCGCATCGGATGGTAAGATTGTATCCAATGGTTCCAACTCTTTCTCACATTGCATCATTGTTTTGGCATTCACTGATACACCGCCTAGTTTAAATGATGGTCCACGGGCCCGCTGTTTACGACCATTTGCATCTATGAACAATTTAAATCAATCATACAATCTGTCATTCGACTGCTATATATTTTCAAGGAGTCTTTCAAAATTTCCTGTTGTTCTTAATTTTTCCTCAATTGGGTTAAAGCGCTTAGCTAATAGTTTCAGTGATCACTAAAAGATGGGACCATACAATGAACTTACCTTTACTATCGGCACCAGTAGTAGCATCATTTTCATTTTCATTTGGTGTCATATACGCCAGACACCTTTCCCGTAACATTTCACCAAGTTTTCGAAGTTCAGCTAATGGTTTCTCTTGTAATTCGGCATCACAAGCGACCGCTTCTAAACGTTTTAAAGGTGCACTGAATTTTTTATAACTTTTAACAAATTTACGAATTTCCGCATCAGTGAAACCTTTGATGCGTTCACGAGCACCAGTTGGGGGACGACCACGTTTCTTTGGTCGATCATCGTCAGAACCACCTTCACCATCTGAAGACGATGATTCTTCGTTACCAGCTGCACGTCTTCGTTTACGGTTCCCTCTTTCATCTGTTAAAAATCATTACAAATTTTTACTAACCTAGCAAAATATGCATACAAAGTTTTGTCCAAGTTTCATCTTTGGTCAAAGCAAATCTTTAGAAGTTAGGTCAAGTTTTGTGTCAGAAAAGTGCGGACTGAGTCGTATACGACTATACATACTAATCCGGTTTACTTGAAATAAACGTATTCAACGGGTACTTCTCTCGGAACCAAGAAACTTGAGTTGAGATTTTAAAAAGACTTAACCGACAGAAATTATCTGTTAGGTCTTAGTATGTAGCCGCAACTTCACTTACCGTCACTATCAGATTGATTAATCTGTTGAAGTGTTTTACGACTTCGCGGTGGTAAATATAAATCCTCCATTTCTTTGCTACGTTCCTCCTCTTCAACACGTTTCCGTAGCGTTTCTGGTATAATATCATCCCAATCTTTACTCTCGTCATCAACACCAGACACTTCCGGTTCTGGTTCTTTATCTTCATCAAATGCGGCAAAACTGGCTACTTTAAATGCACTTAACAATTCATCGCCAGCCATTGTTGGACCTTCATCGCGTGTTTCAGCACGTCGTAAAATTTCATCAATATCACACTTTAAAAAAACACACACATTTATAAAATTAAACAAACGATTAATAATAATAATATTAAAAAAAACAGGTTTCACTGTAAATTACTTACAGTAGGCTCTTCATCTTTTTCATCTTCATCTTTGAATAATTCTTCGGCACCAAATTTAAGTATAGCAGTTAAATCCTCTTTATTAAATGGTGTGGTGTTCGAAGCTCCTTTTTTATCTAGTACAGTGCGACCTGTTGTATCCATCCGTTGAATAACTAAATGATCTAACACCATTTTTTGTTTAGCACGCTCAACAATTTCTTCCTCAACACTACGCGCCGTCACCAATCGATAAATATTCACCTGTAACGAATTCATACATTTTGTACATTGTCTTGATGAGGAAGGACGGCGGTTTAAGTGTATGAGAAAAGGGTAGTACAAACCTGATTCTTTTGCCCAATACGATGAGCTCTAGCTTGCGCTTGTAAATCATTTTGTGGATTCCAATCTGAATCAAATATAATCACAGTATCGGCTGTTGCCAAATTAATACCTAATCCTCCAGCTCTTGTTGATAATAAAAAACAAAAGTCCTGAAAAAAAACAAAATGAAAATTTTATTATCGAAGATATTTTCATGTGAAAAACATGTTACGTACCTGTGAACCTTCAGCATTGAAATGATCTAATGCTTGTCGACGTAATTCCCCTTTTATGCTACCATCCAAACGTTGGAATGGAAAATGTCTCTTTTGTAGATATTCACCCAGAATATCGAGCATACGAACCATTTGTGAAAAGATTAGCACACGATGTCCTGTTTCACGTAATCGTACTAATAATTTATCTAATAACACTAATTTTCCAGACCCTCGTAGTAATTGCTAAAATTGAGAAAAATAAAAGTTAATACTTTTTGTAATTTACGTTAATTATTTTTTTAACGTCGTAAACTAAAACCCGACGACTAAACAAAAACTAAAACCAAACTACTGAAAAATCGGGCTCTAAAAAATATGAAAGAAAGTAACATCACCTGAAATTGTTATGTATATACAAATTATTAAATACTGATCGTCTATTAAATAAACAACTTAAACGTAATATATTTTAATGTATTTAATACATATTCATAGTGATGTTCAGAGGATAGCAGTGTGGTCATATGTCACTTTGCCCTAACAAAACAATACATGCTAACAGTAGTAAGCGATCACAAGCTTAAGGGCTAAGTCGCATATGACCACGGCTATCCTCTGAACATCACGATGAATATGTTATTTAATACGTTAAAATATATTACGTGTAAGTTGTTTAATTAATAGACGATCAATATTTAATAGTTTGTACATAACAAGTTTAGATGAGAATACTTTCTTCCTTCATATATTTTAGAGCGCAATTTTTCATTAGTCGGGTTTTAGTTTTTGAACTTATTTTTTATTTAAATTATTTTGGGGTTATAATTTCGTGATAAAGTATTGAACATACATATTTAATTTATATCCCAATTATTCCCAATAATCGGGTGCATGCAAGCAAAACCGCGAGCAACAGCTAACAATATATTTTTGAAATGTGATAATTAAACCCTTTCATTTGATACCCAACAACACAGCATCATTAAATAATGTTTTAATTTTATTACACGACTTTATGTCCTCTAGAGGGCGCCATATTGAATTTAATATGACGTCACATATCTTACAACCAGCGGACGATCAAGACGCTTCCAACGATACATCATTTGTCAAATTATGATAAGTAGTTTAGAAGTTATGAGGGAAAGAGATGAACACACACTTCCGTTCATAAAAATTGAACCACATTCTAAGCATATATATGAATATATTATATACAGTAACACTTAGAATGTTTCAACTGGTTTAATTTTTATGAACGGGAGTTCACATAACCCTTCTCCTTGCTTCGCCGCAATCGGGGAAAAAATTGATATAAAAAAAATTATTTACCTGGATGTGATCCTCTTGATTAGTTTGAGCCTCATATTCTGTGGGTTTCGTAAGCAGCGCATGATTGCAACACTTCTTCAATTCGATAACAATATTTAAAAATGTATTTGTGGAACCTTTAACACCTTTACGCAGTGCATTATAATTTTTTGTTAAAATCCATTTGTAATATTGTTTTTGGATCGATGTCATTTCCACCCGTAAAATTTGTTCAACTTTCGCTGGTAACGATTTCTCAACATCTTTCTTGACACGTCGCAATATAAATGGCTCTAATTGTTTGTGTAATTTTGAGTAGCCTTTTGTAGCGGCATTGTCGTGATCTTTCTCAAAATCCTCCCACACATCAAATTTCTGTGGCATTATAAAATGCAATAATGCCCATAATTCCTTTAAACTATTTTGTAGTGGGGTGCCTGTAATTAATAATCGATGGTTCGTATCAAATTCCATCAAGGCTTTGTATAACAGCGAATCGTCGTTCTTTAAGCGATGCGCCTCGTCCACTAACAGACCCGCCCAACTGTAGCTACCCAAAAATGCTTTATCTTTTAATACAATTTCGTATGTGGTTAAAACAGCATTGAATTTAAGTCGTTTTGAACTATTGTAACACCATTCAAATTGTCGAATCTGTGGAAACGGAATGGAAAATACAGAATTGTGGATGTTTCTTTCGAACTATTTTTCGACTTCAAAGGCTGCTTCAAAAATAACGGCTAAAGAAGAGCAAAATTGTAATAAAAAATTTTTGTATAGCCTTTAAAACTTCTTGACTTTGATGTGAAAAGTATTATGGGCCCCAAAAGTTGCGCTCATTCAATTCATGTCAATTTTTATTAGGAAGGGTCCCGATAATATTTGCACCAGGGCCCCTAAGAAGGCCTTGTCTTTCACATCGAATTATTTCGAAAATATCGTCAAAGATAAAAATCTGTAGAAACATTTGTCTTTTTTTTTGGCAGAATTTGAAATGGAAAAGTGTAGATAGGACAAATTTTCTGAGAATACTTACCACATTCCGTGAATTAACATCACCCAGATATGTGACAATGTTCATTTCTGGTGCCCATTGTTGGAACTCCCGTTGCCAAGACGTCATCGTACTCAAGGGCACAACACACAAAAACGGGCCGTATAAGTGATGCACATTAAATAAATAATATAAAAAACAGATGGTTTGGATCGTTTTACCCAAACCCATTTCATCGGCTAATATCACGGAATTCTCCTTACACCACGAATGTACCAACCAATTTAATCCGTCCATTTGATAGTCACGCAGTATCAAAGTTGTATTCTCCACCCCGCCGAAATACTCGGGTTGTGTTTTGATTTCATGAAATTTAGGCCGATATTTTAATACTTTACTATGTCGAGATGGTGTCCGTTTTGAATCTTCACGTTCACGAAATTCACGTATTTTGTGTGGCCATTTTCTATCTAATAATGTTGAATCTTCCCATGTGGATTCCGCATACGGCAGACTCTCCCATTTTACATAATAATCGATACCAGTTTTTTCTGGTTTCTCATATTGTGCAATAATACGTTCCACGTAATTGTAACTTTTAAGTAATTCCTGTTGTAATTCTATTTGACATTCGTAATAATCTAAATCTTCTGGGGACGCATGATTCCGCCATATTTGTAATTCAGTCTCACGTTTTACAAAATTATCTAATTTTTTAATACCCTTTACCTGTAAACAAATGTTTTTTTCTGAATTCTATCATTCTAAGTGAAAATATCCCCTAACAAGGGTTGGAGATGATTCGAATAGGATCTTCGATGGAACAATTTCAATTATGAAACTTGGGTTTACTTATTTTAACTTAGCAAATTCCCTCAGAATAAATTGCATTCCAATCGAATTAAAACTGTGACCGTAGGAGTGGAGCGATGGTCTATGGAGTAATCAAAATGAACCAGGAAGAATGGCGTATCCAGGACAAAAGGGGAATATGTGAAATTCTAAACGGTGAAGACAATGTGAGGTTAGATAGATATCTATTGTGATGTCTAAGGAATGTGAGTGGAGGACAAGGAATTGGTAGGATGTGCGGCTGTAGCCAACTTTTGATAGGAACTATGCCGATACTCACCTGGAGTTCGTGAAGAAAACCTTCACAAGCATAGCCGGTTACTTCGTTCTTATCCATACGCCGACAGTTTAGTCAATTAACCGCCTCTTTTTTTAAAATAATTGACAAACTGCCGATGCAGGGATTCGAACTCATAACCTCCCAGTTCCAAGTACACACAACGCCTTTACAAGCGCGGCTACTTGGCTGGTACAATGTTTAGAAAACTCCTGAATGCTAAGATCTATGGAACAAGGAAAAGAGGAAGGTCTAGGCTTAGATAGATGGATCAGGTGCTGGGCAATGCGAGTGACCGAGGAAAGAATGTCAAGGGCCGAATCACGTGGAGGTCAAGGTCCTTCCCGGACTGTTGCGCCTATTGATTGATTTCAAAGCATGCAAATTTCTATACTTTTCCGTTATATTCCCGAATTTCTATCAACACACACCTTTTGCTCTTTTAACGACTCTTCTGACTCCCAAGTATTATGAATATGGGCCCAGCCTTTCCATTTAATTAAATACTGCATTTCTGTTTCTTCCGGTGCAAGATTTTCGGCATCTTCATTTGGATCACCATTTTCTTCAACTTCATAAATAGTGGTAATATTTCCCGTAACTAAACAACAATTAGAAAAGGATAACAGAAAATAATTACAAAATAGTTTTGAAGGACAAACCTTTCTTTTTACCACACCGTTGCGCAATAATTTTCTCAATAGTTTCACATTTTTCTTCAGCTTCTAAAGCAGCTTCTTCGATTAATTGCTGTTCGGCATCAATTTCAACTAAATCTTCACTACCAGTTGCGTCCTCTTCACTCTGTTCCTTATAACTAATTGCATTCGCGCCACGATTACGTCGTGGCGCTTGTCTACTAACTTTCTCGTCATCTGTATCAGCATTAGATTCTTCCGAAGAGTATGAGTTCGATTTATGTACAGGTTTACTTGCTAGACGACGCGAATGATGACTACTATGCGAATTTATTGCCGGTTTTTGTAGAATACGTCGTGAATTTGCGCCAACCCGTTTACTTGGAGGTGGACGCTCTCGTTCTACATCACTCTCTGAATCTGAACTATCTGAATTCCATGACGATGAACTGTTAACAAAATTATCTAATTATAATTTTTTGTAATTACTTCCTGACCACACCAAATTTCCTAGACTTTCCTGAATGTGGATAACTATTTGAAATTATGGAAATTTACTTGGGCAATCGATCTCTGCTTGGGACAGATGTGAAACGTTCAGCTAATCTATTTTTTTACACAAAATTTGATTTCAAAAACCACTCCAAGTGGCTGTGCGGTCAAAGGCGCTCTATTTGGAACTGGGAGGCCGCAAGTTTGATTCCCAACAGTGACAGATTGAGTAAACTGCCGTCTGAAGGACAAGAACGAGCGTAACCGGCTATGCTTGTGATGGTTTTCTGCAGCTTCCTTTCACTAACTCCAAATGAATATCAGCATAGTTTTTATCAAAGTCGACTACAGTCGCAAAAACTCTTTGTTCTACCCCCACATCCTTAATGTAGAGGTCTCACAATGGACCTTATGGTCTAAGTGTATCCCGCCCGAGACAGCCGCTACAATCTAACCCTTACTCAAGATTTGAACCGTTTTCGAGAACACAATTACAAATAAATCGACAATTTAAAAAAAGAAACGCCAAGTATGGAAATATAAACCTTCTCGTTTCAACCAAAATATTCACTATAAAAATTTTGTATTCTACTTACGCTTTAGATCTTCGACTACTGGTTTTCGATTTCTTGTCATTTTCACTTTCCGCACGTTCCGAAGTATCTTTTCGTGAACGATTTGATCTTCGACCGTCATCAGAATCAGAATTTGATACGTCCTTTTAATGGAAAAGTTGACAAAAAAATTAAAAGAAATTAAAAACTGTTATTATTGAGAAAATTCACAAATAAAAATAAAAAAATGAAAATTTTTATCAAAGAAAAATAGATGCTTTTTTATTTGAACTAGAAAAATGTTCTTGGTAAAATACCGTTTCTACAACAAAAAAAAACTCTTTTAATTTCACAACAAAAAGAAAATTTTATTTTACAAAAAGAAAATACATTTTGATTCCCAAAATAAAAAAATTTCAATTCAAATTTGTATACATTAAAGGCTACCATGCAGTTGGACCCCATAACTCAAGAGATGGGGACACTTAAAGTCAAATGCAATAAAAAACTTTTAGAGGGGGCCAACTTCACGCACGCACACAAGAAAAACTTTAGAAAATCCAAAATACCTCATCGTCGTGATTTATCTTATTATGATCGGATGAGGCAGGAGATGTCGGTGCAGTTGTATTGTTTTCATTTGTTTTAACAGGCGATGCAATACGTGAATTTTCTTCATTTCCAGAATCGGATCCTTTACTAGACTTTGATGAACTGGAACTCGATGATCCAGAATCACTATAAATTTACAAAAATTATCATTAAAATCACTTTTTTACTGATTCCATGGTTATAATCTTTTGGAATCAATGCCTCCAGCACTTGGATATGCTCTCTGGTGGATAAATTTGAAGAGAGAGCTAGTAGGTCTAAGTTACCTGCTCCAACATCTTGACATACTCTTGGGCCTATGTACAGATCGAGAGAGGGAGACAACGAAGTCACATAATAAAAGTTTTTTTTTATCCTCTTATGAAACGGGTCCCTTAAAATTGTCATTCAATTGCGGAAACATATTTACGGTAAATTTCAAGTATATTGGAAATTCTTAAAAATGAACAAATATTCTAATCTCCAAAGCTCACAATCAGATCTCTCGTCAAATTATATATGAGGTCATTTGTCACAATTCGTAAAAATCGGTGAGCATAAGCCGATATTCAGTGACCTGTTCAAGTTCCGTTCCTTTCAAGAAACGGATTCCTAAAATTTTGTAAATTAATGAACGGATAAAGATTTATAAATTTTTTTTAAATATTATAATTAAAGGAAATATGTTTATGGTAAATTTCAAAAACAATTGGAAAACACCTGTGGAAAATTCTTGAAAGTTAAATAATTTTTGATTAACAGCTACGGAATTCACTATTAAATCTCCTCCAAACTAAAGGGGGGGCCGCAAGTCACTGTCTATTATAGAAGGAAATTTAAGGATCATTTTGTGATACCGAAAATAGTTTCAAAGGGTATCAATCCAGAAAATTTTGTGTAAGAACGTTCCACACAGAAATACAACAAATTCTGATCATAGCCTTTTCTAGAAACGGATTCCCAAAAATTTTCAAAGTGATGAACATATACAGAGTTTACATTTAAATATATTTTACGAAAAATTGCCAATATTAATTTGGCACTAACTCGTTTGCTAATAACTATGGAAACATATTTATGGTAAATTTCAAACAGATTAGAAAATATTCTATGGAAATTCTTCTTCGACGTTCCGAATCATCTATAAATACTGGTGAGCCCAAGATGAGGTTTTGTGCAGGCATAAACACAGCCGAATTGGAGAACTTTTAATCATTTTGGAGGCGATTAAATTTAAAAAAAAATCAGAAAAATCACTTACCTATCAGAGCCAGAGTTATCAGAAGAAGACCCACTTTTGCTATCATTAACACCACCATCAGACCCCGAGTTATCTGACTCCGAATCGGACATTGTCATCTATAAAATAAAATAAAATTCCGTTAGACCCATTAAATGAAACCCATAAAAAAGCCTAAAATTCCATTAAAATCTACCATATCCCACAAAATTTACCCGATCAAATTATCCCTAAACATTGGAAGATGATATTTCTCAAAGTTTACCTGAGTACAGTGAAACTGTATTCAGCTACACACATGTTTACAATACCGCAAAAATCAGAGAAAATTCATGAAATTGGACAAAATGAAATGAAGTAAATTATCCGGTAAACCTTAGGGAATGGTGTTTAGATAGAAAGGAACAAAAAATACTGAAAGAAAATCATACGATGGGATACATTAATGAATACAGTAAACAAATCTAGGAAATTACCCCCAAAATTAGGGATGAAAACATATTTTCAATGTGAATAAAGTGTGTTCTTCGCCTCAATTGAAATGCTTTTCACCTATTACGTAACATATGGTTTCCATGGATAATACACGGATGAAAATACGATAAAATCGCATTTTTCTGGATAACAGAATCGTAACTTTAAGTTAAAATAACAAAAAAGGGTCTATCATGAAAATTGAATTTTTTTGCTGTATGATATTCCTCACACATTGTAGAACATGAAAATATGATAAAATGAATGGAACACATGATCCTTAATCGAAAAATTTTCGAAAAACTGAAGTATAAACAATAAATCTAACATCAAATCCAATTTAAAAATTCCAAGTTGAACATAGACACACCCAATAATTTGTGTTAAATGTTACATGAAAATGTTTGGAAAACTTAGATAAATATTAAATACATATAAATGAAATGATAAATAAATGAAAATTAATGAAAATCTCTCACCTCGGGCTTTTATGTATGAGATAAAATAATAAGATTGCTGTGGCATCCGTCAAAATTAAATTTTAAAATGAGAATTTTGAGAATAAATGATTTAATTGTTTAGTCAACACATTGATTTACGCTTTTGAAAGCTTTTTTATGATTATTTATTTGTTATTTAATTTGTAAAATATTCAATTGTAAAGTTCACTTAGTATTACAGTAAAAGTTAATGAAAATGGCGTCGCCATTTTAAACATGATGACGAATTGAGACACTAAAAAACTAAATGAAATAATACATAAATTTTACGAAACAAAATCAACAAATTTGAATGTTCAGTTAACGTTTTGTTATTAGTTTAGATATAAATATTTGTTGAATAGAGGTTAACGCTTTCTACACCACTGGCAACTTTTAATAATTGACTCTAACACAGAACGTAGCGTTGAATCGAATGTCGGCCATTTTAGTTTTAAACTATCGACACATTCAGTTGTGTGAAGGGATAGACGAGTGGCGCGACGCTGTGGCCAACATTCACATCAGCTAAGTACCCAGTGCAAAAAAAATCAAAAACAAAAAAAAACTGCATTCAAGTGCGACTGCGCATTCTACCATCAATTTCAATTTATTTTTTGGTTCTTTCCTGTTTATCGGATTTGAATCGGAAACTAAGGAATTAAATCGACTTACATTATTCAATTTCACCTTTTTGTGGAAAATTTTTTTTATCAGCTTCATTTTCTTTAGATATCGATTATACGAAATCTTCCGTTTCTTCCTTTTCTAATTCAGAAATTGGTACTTCGTTAAAATTTCTACTAAGATGAAAAATAAGCTTAAAATTTTACGAATTTTCCATTTTCTATATGGATTTATGATATATAGAATACAAATTTCAATGTTTTTTTTATACCATTAAATCTATGCAAATTTCAAAACGCGATCAAAATTTTACAAGTAAAAATAACCAATAACTGAGTTAATTGCTTGCTGAAATACCCGGTATATACTGAGTTCATTATCAATGCGTAAAATATTTATTTTAGTTTTTGAGCTAAAATTGTGGCAAACCTATTCAGTTTTCAAACAGAAGTTGTTTATTTTTGTGGAAACGTCCTGCACATGATCTGTAGACGTTTGGAATGTCACTGGCCGCTGTATGCCCGATTGGCTATTTCCTTTTCGACTGTGCCGTAGCTCTCGCATATCATTCGACCTTTGACTCTTTAGATTCATTGGATTTCTTTTGACACGAACTTTCCTCTGATAAGCTGTTTTTATAATTCCGACCATATTTACGAATCATATTAGTTTAGATATAAATATTTGTTGAATAGAGAGGTTAACGATTTCTACCTCTCGATCAAAAGTTCTTATTGGTCCACATTCCAGAAATCTTTAGTTTTTGAGCTACAGGTTCTGGAAGTAGCGTTATTTGGAAAATGAGTCTCAGCCAAATTTGTTGAAATTTAAGTATGTTGTAGTACATAGCCTCACGATCAAGTTCTCATACGCACAAGTCTCAGAAATCCTTAGTTTTCAAGCTACAGACTTCGAAAGTTCGAAACGTTATCTGGATTTCTAACTGTATGGATTACATGATTCCCATGAACTACAAAGCTATGAATATTTTAAGTAAAAATACCTTCTTTTTA
This sequence comes from Nineta flava, assembly GCA_963920215.1. Taxonomy (NCBI): domain Eukaryota; kingdom Metazoa; phylum Arthropoda; class Insecta; order Neuroptera; family Chrysopidae; genus Nineta; species Nineta flava. The sequence continues at coordinate 7,226,355 of OY986046.1, forward strand.
TTTATAAGATGTTATTTTGGAGCAATATCTGAAATGGGTGTGCCCAAAAACACCCGACCAACTCGGGATGGATGGACCGATAAAGTGAAAGATATCGACCTTTTTGTATAAATAAGCAATTGAAAAAAATATCACTATCCTCTCGGTTTTTATTAATCCAGAAGACCCAAATATGCCCCTTTTGCTTATCAAAAAATTGTTATCATTTTTGTTGTTGTTGCAAAAGCCGCTAAATTACAATTTTACCAAATAAAATTACTACTTTCGAGCGTAAATTTGTACTTTGGTGTAAAATTACAAGTTTTTTGTGGCCCGGTATATGTTTAAAAAGTTATTTTATAAAATAGAAATAATTGTTCTAGGAATTGGGGCAAAATTTTCAATTTAATTTAGAGACGGTGATTTTCAACATTTACTAGGTAGAATCGATGGAAATTTGGTACGAAACCAATAGCTCTATCTTCTTTCAGGAAATTCGCTAAAATACACAATTGTTTTGGGACAAAGAAAGAAAATACTTACCGTATAATATTCGACAATCATAATTGCTAAACAATTTTTCGTATTCGATTCCATGCTATGGAAACTGGCACTTGTAAATAAACGCATTTTCACAACAAACAACAATAAACAGCTCACGTTGTAATGAAAATTTATTACACAAAAACACAACATACGGCCGGTTTTATTTTGTTTTCTACATAGTTACAAAATTGTAATGAAGAAATATTTGAAAGAAATTCAAATTGAATTTGAATCGTTCGTGAATCAATCGACTGACACAGGTTGTTGATTTCATTATATCGCATCATACAACGTCTAACTCGAACCGTTGTGATTTATATATTGATAAATATAAACAAATTTATGATTATAGATAAATAATTCTAAACACAAAACGATTATTGTTTGCGATTAACGTTCGTTCGTTTTATACATGAATTTATTGTTTATTAATAAATGTGATTTGATAACAATTCATTAATAGTCTAATGTTACTGAATGTTTATAAAATATCAATTCAATTGTTTTATAATATTCAATCGCTATCATATACTCATATACACTTCCGTTCAACAAAAATTGAACCAGTTCAAACATTCTATTACACGCAGATCGAAACTTTTATGTGGAGTCTCCACAAACAATATATCATATTTCGAGAAAATTTATTACAAACATTCATAATGCGACAGAAATGAACTCAATAGAAATTTATGTAATAATAATAATGGGGTTTAACCTCCGTTTTTGAGACACAACGGTCTATAACAGAGGCCACCCACATCATTATTTTTCAACCGTTATTTAACTATGCCGATATTCATCTGGAGTTCGTGAAGGGAAACTGCAGAAAACCTTCACAAGCATAGTCGGTTATTTCTTTCTTGTCCATACGCTTTCTTGTCCTGAGCTGTTTCACAGAATGAAGTTTTATTAAACGACTTTCGAGACAACTATTGTTCATGCAATTTGTCACTGGGGTCTTTGGGTGATTGCTAGTTGTAACACTCCCGGCCGCTACGCTACTGGCTTTCACATGGAGGGGAACAACAATACACTTTGAACCTACAGGGAGTTTACAAAGGTAAACTAGTTTTTATGGCGTTCGGAATACTCCCCCCCCCCCTATTATATACGTCCGTGACTATATGTAATATTATGAATATATTTAGTAAAATATACGCTTAGAATTTGGCTTACTGGTTCAAATATATTGAATTTGGGTGTACACACAAATTATTTTATTATATTTTCATATGCAACAATACCCAATTCTACGAAAGGCACAAAAGAGACAACCGCCCCCGCCGTATTTTTTTAACAGGGGTATTATATAATAAATATTTTTATTATTAAAACAAAAAATGAACAATTTGTGGTGCCGCATTCACTCAATTTTTTAGCATTTTCTGCCGAAACTATTGACGCTATGAAAAAATCGTGAGAAAAAAGATTTGGGGCCAATCACCTCCAAATTTTTTTCGCGTAATTTTGTTTTCTATAATAATTACGAGAAAAACACATAAAATTTTAATTCCAACAACTTAGGAAATTTCCTAACACGTTTTTTCACTTGTTGACTAGACTATTCGGTTTAACAGCTTGTTTTTGCTAGTATAGGAAGTTCGTTAAAAAAACCGATACTTTTGTGGTCCATAGTACAGATAAAAAACTAAAAAATTGTTTCAATTTATTGATTTTATTTAATTAAATTGAATTCTTACAAAATTAAAATTAGTACTTTGGTGTAAAATTACAAGTTTTGTAAAAAATTATTTAAGGCACTAAAAGGAGATTCCCAACAGATCTAAAAAATTCCTTACAGATCTAACAAAAATTCCTTTTGGACGGACTTTTAAAAAAGTTGTTTCTCATTTGAAACTATTTTTTATAAGGCACTAATTATTCAGTTCAAATGTGGAAGACATTTTTTACAATAACAAAAATTGTGAAACGTTAAAAAAAAAGTCTTTAAATTTTACGAACTAATTAATAATACAAAAAATCAAAACATTCAAGGGAATTTCATTTAGACTCCACTTGGAGGTTGATTCGAAAGACTTTGGAACCATGCTGTCTCTTTATATACAAACCATAGATCCGATGCCCATAAAAAGAAATTTAAAAATCCAAATATCTGAAAATTTGTGGATTGCCAAGTAAAAATTTGGAAAAACTAATGAAAGTTTTCTTTCTACTTACAATTGATATCGATAAACGAGTGAATCCAGATCGACTGATTGTACAACAATCCAAACCCATTGTAGTTTTGATTTTAGTGGGATCTGTGACATTCTTTAAACCTGATACGCCATATGCCCAAGCAGCTGAACCGGATAACCAAAATACGGCTAAAATTACCGTTGCTCCAAAATCCTACAGTAAAATTATTCACAGTTTTACGTAGGAATTTATTTAATTTTCCAGACGTTCAAAGATAATTAATAATGAAACAAACCCATAAAATTATACAGAACAGACGTCCTTAAGGCGTCGAATCTCCGATTAAGGATTTCTACGAATGCTTCAAGAAATTTATCAATTTGGCAACATGCAATACGAATTAGAATTCATCTTTAAAACAATTAAAAATAAAAACTCACTGAGTTAATTGCTTAAATATCCGGTATATACTGAGTTTATACAACAAAAGAGCGTTGTCTAGCACTGTCCAATTTTCCTTAATTGTTGTCCCTTCACAGTTAAAACAAACCTGCGATATCGTTTGCTGCGCAATGTACTTTTCAGTGGACGAGGAGCCAAATTATACAGTTTTCGAGTTCAATTATTGGAGCGATATTAGAGCGGTGGAAATACTTACAAAAAATGGAAAACGTTTATCATTCTTGTAAACATCTTCAATTAACGCATACACAACAGAAATTCCAATCGCGTACAAAATCGAGAATAAACCAGTTATGAAGAAAAAGTGAGCTTCGAATGAAAAATCAGCAAATAACTACAAAAAAAAAACACAATCAAAATTTAAATTTGCCCTTATTATCAGGTAAAAACCTCGCATTCGTAAAAAATTCGAATTTTTTGTTTTGACAACCCCGAAAAAAAGATCTTGTCATTTATTCGTAAATGACAAGGTTTTGGCGAGGTTTTCACCTCATCTAATAGTCCGAACTTACTGTAAATGAAAAACCAGCGCACACTTGTTTCTGTGAAATTTTCACATCAAATGGATACTCAATATTATACGCATATGGAACAATTGTCCCATTTTCAGCTTTACAATTAAAATTCAAATCGTTGGTGTAACTTGTGGTGGATGAAAATGCCAGGAATGCAAATATCTACGACATAATTGAATTTTCATTAAGCGGGAGCCGTATAAAAACTTTCACAAAGAATCACATACAAATTGAAATACTCGCATAATACCCAAAGGTTCTTTAAACACTGCTAAATCTAACATTTTTATAAATGTTTTTTTTTTCTTTTAATAAAATTTAACAAGCCACTCCTAAATTAAAAAATTATCTTTCAAATGTTGAGTACGTTTGAGCTATTGACAGTAGTTCTAAAACTGTTCGATAAGTTCAAATTGAAATCTGTAAATTGTGTATAAGTTAATTTTAATTTAATAATTAAACATACTTTTCCCGTGGGAATATCAAAAAACTTTAATGAATTTTTTTTATGGCAAATTTTTTATAAATTGTTTAGGTTAAAATTTATTTAGAGGAATTTTATTAGAATAGACCTTTTCATTTCAATTCACAATTTATTTTTGTTTCGGACAGATGTCAAATAACATCAATGTGAAGAAGTGAATAAGCAAAACGTCACGTCCTTCTTCATCTTATTGTAGGCAGTACGAAAATCGCATGCACATAACCCTATGAAAAGTGCTGTGGAAGGTAGAGGTAAGGATCATTCAGCTGCTAGTCTCCAGCTGGAGCACTATATGTATAGGTATTCCTATCCGCCATTTTGATTCCAATCAGTCCAATCAGTCAGTATATTGACGTAAATGTTGTGCTTGCTTTGCAGAAACGAATTGTAAATTTAAAATTGTATCACGTGACATAATTTGTCTCCATACCTGATCCAAGGCCGTACCTTAACTCGGATTTCAGAGGAGTACCGCTTATCAATCTTTCCTATAGATCTTCTTCATGGAGGTACACACGTCTTTGGAAAAATGATAGGATTGATGATGAAAGCCGTTTGGTTTCGATTGGGTATTAGAAATGATTTGAAACGATAAACAAATTTTTATTAAAATTTGTATTTTGTTCATTTATAAAAATAATAAATTACTTTTTCTGTTTAGCTCAATAAACTATAATCATAAATATTATTTACACTGTAATTATTTTTTACAAATTTTCATGAGGGACACACTGAAAAATTTCATATCATTCGAGTAATTTTCAAGGTTTATTCACACCACTATACCATATTGTACGTAAAAACGTACGTTATTTCATCAAACGCTCTACAAAGCTTTCTTTTTAAGTGTACTTTTTCTTCTTTTCCCACGAAGTTACTTTGGAAATAATAGAATTACGTCTTCCAAAATACGGATTAATCAAGAATAGTGTGTCCATTTTTCAAAATTGTATAATTGATTTGTTAGTTTTCGGTCAGTAATTCGGTTTTCGAAAAAATGCGTCGAATAAAAGTTGTTCATTATAGATCTACTAACAACTTTTATTCGAAATGTTTTCTCAAAAACCAAATGAATAAAGCACAAATCAACCTAAAAAATTTGAAAAATTAGCGCTACTTCTGTGGCTAGTTTCCGTTTGTTTTCAGCGGATTTGTTATACGTACGAAATAATCGTCTACGTTTGATTTTCTGTTATCTACGCATAATAACAACGAAATTACTTTGGGAATAATTAAAATACATTTGTTTCTGAGTACGAAAAACGGATTCATATGATATACGTTTCCGTTTGTTTCCAGTGGATTTGTTTTACGTACGAAATCATCGTCTACGTTTGATCTTCTGTTATCTACGCAATAATAAATGGAAATTACTTTAGAAACAATTAAGATACATTTGTTTCTAAGAGAGTACGGAAAACGGATTCATATGATATATCGTTTCCGTTTGTTTTCAACGGATTTGTTATACGTACGTGATTCTGTTATCTACGTATAATAAAACGAAGTTTAGAAATAATTAAGACACATTTGTTTCTAACTGAGTACGGACGACGGATTCGTATGATATTCGTTAGCGTTTATTTGAAACGGATCGTTTTTACGTACACATGTGATACTAGAATGTATATGAACCTTTTAAAGTAACAACAACTGAATTATTAGAAATGAATACTTAGCACCGTTTTAAAGAAATTGATTCAGAAATTTCAATCAATGAATAATAGTAAGTAACTCCATCTTTTTATTTTATTTTAAATTAACTGCTTTTGAGTTACTCCAAAGAATTAATTAATTTTAAAGAGAAATTAAAATGAATTAAACGAAACAAAAAAAACCGCTTTCTTTGTGCGAAAGCATAGATTATAGGATAGAATTTCTTTTGAAATTAACTGGTTTTGAGTTACTCTTTAGTCGAATTATAAATGGAAGTTGCCTGTAAGGAATCCTATCTCATATGGTAAATCAGCTACGAAAATGTCCAATTATAGTTCCAAGAATTTTGCAGTAATAAGAAAAAAAACTATATATATATATAATGATTTAAGAATAATCGAAAATAAAATCTATGGACTCTATCCTATAGCTCTTTGATGGATGAAAGCAAATATAAGATGATTGTTATATTTGCTTGAATACAGGGGGATTTAGGTGCATTCTTGGACAAAATGCATATCTTTAAACTATTCGCCTAGATGAGGGGACGAGGAAAGAAACTAAATAAATAAATAACAAAGGTTTATAACTATAAACACATTACGTAAGAAATGAATTATTTCTGTTGGAAGAAAAAGTTCACGGATCTACGTATTCGAAAATCCATGAATTCAACACACACGTGATTACAATTGTTCTCTTTTGTCGAATTTCGAAACAAAAGTATGGTATCATCAGTTTGTGTGAGAAAAAAAAACGAATTGTAATCATCGGGATTCTCTTAGATTGAGCACTAATTGAGTGTCAATATGTAATCACAGGTACCGCCATTTTGTTGCCTATACATATATAAATTCTAAACATAGGATATTTAACATTATAATTTTTTATCTTCATTGATCTTCCATAGAACCAGTTCCATGCAAGCATTGGCATCTTCTGCGCTGTCATGTCCAGATACTGTAAATTATTAATAGTTTTCATTTAAAACGTGTACAGGGTACTCTATCGATTTATTTAAGGTTATATGCGCATTAGGGAAGTTGGGATTCATAGAGGGAATCGTGTCCATTTAAAGATTTTGGTGGGAAGTTTACGAGATATTGTCTAGGTTAGGTTAGGTTAGAGTGGCTGGCCTGGGGTGAGACACACTTGGACCATAAGGTTCGTTGTGATACCGAAAAAGTGGGTTGGCTCATACCCGGCAACTATCAGCTCCATGAACCATTTGGAGCTGTTTAAGAACAGCAAGAGTACTTTGACGTCAACGGATTTAAGATCGGAGAGGTTGTCAAAGAAAGGCTGACTCAGATGACTCAAGAGCTGGACAGTGACAGAGAAGATGAGACAACGTTTTCTCCTCCTCCTCACTGTGACAGCTCCTGCAATAATCGTGATGCACTGGTAGACCCAGTCGTTCAGCGACTGGGTCTCTAACTTAGATCTGTCGGTATAAAATACCACAGCCCTTGGCTTAACCAAGTTCTCATCCCATTCCTAGATCATGTCTAAAAATGTATAAAAATAATTTTTCTAGTTTAAAAAAGATTGAAGTTAGATATCTTACCTTGATTTTGAATAATTTTTGATAAGTAATCAAATGCTAAATTTTTTAAAGCTCGTTTATAGGGGGGGCCTAAACGATGGGGGAACATAATACTGGTATCAACGACTGTGTTATGTATTAATTTTAACGCTTTGAAATCGCTTTCTAAACTGTGCCCAATTAATATTGTCCGATTATTAAACATATGTAACAGATTCGCTTGAACATCTAATAACGTCGTTGTTACGCCTTCCATATGACGGTCCTCGATCCCTGAGAACCTAAAACAATCAAATTATTCCAAGATGTGATCATTTAATTTGTTTACATGTGTAATTTATCATTTTTGTTTATTTAATAATTTAACTTTCAGAAAGACTCAAAGAATGCTATACGAGTTGAAACTGTGAACATATGTTCGGGATGAGTGTACCAACACAACAAAAAATCGAAAATAGAATGTACGTAACCCGTGAAACCTTACTTTTTGAACACACCTCGTATATGTGAAAAATTGTACATACTTCTGAAACACTCTGTATACAAAAACAAAACATAGGGGTTGACCTACCTCGTATTATAGTCAACAATTGGATGAAACGGTTTCACAACTGTTTCGTAAACCACCTCCAATTTGCGATCAATCACTGTGATACGTGTTAACTCAATACCGGCGGTTGTGTATGACATTTCACAATCTAATGCATAAACACCATAATCCCGATTGGGGTCATCATCTTCTTCCCCGTCGGTTAGGTCCATGGTCTCAACATATCCACGTAAATTCTCATAATCAACATCGTCAAATACATGAACCGGTGCTGATATACATCCTAAGTCATCTGAACTACCACAGCAACCATATCGAGCCTCACCTTAAACATTCATACAAAATCTATTTATTTAGGGATGATTTCGGGCCATACTGTCGATAAGTGGCGAACTTGTTGACACACTAGGGATCGTCTTCCGACATCTCTATTACTGTCATAACTTGGGAATCTCCGGCATTCCCACATATGGATTGGACACGGAAAATGACGAAACCTCCATTCATGGTACATTCCACAATGAATTGGGTACAAAATGTTTGGGTCCAGAACAAATCCCGACATCAAAAGGTCGAGATTTGATTCCAGGTCGCGATAGGGTACTACGGTTTCAAATTCCTTCACTAGAATCGCCCTACCCGGGAGTTTTTGCTTCCAAAGAAAATTATGTTTTAATTTTCTCTGTAAGAAGAGTTCTAGACCATTTCTTCCTACGTCATTGATGGATACTTGGTCAAATAGATAAGCTTATGCTCACCCAACTCAATCGAAATGGGTAAACTGTCAAGGTAACTGTCATAACCAGAAAACCTATCTTCCCCCCATTTTACTATTCGGGAAATGTTGAAAAAAAATTAAAAATAATTACCTCGAATTCGATAACGTTTTTTATAATGATAAATGCATTCTTCTGGAAATTGTGGATAGCCAATTTCGTTAATTTTATACACCTTTAAGAAAAAATAATAAAATTATTAATTACCTTAGATAGATAGATATATCTTGGGGCCTAAAAAGTATTGCACTTCGTTTTTATGGCTCATTGTGCTCTCCCTTCAACTTCAGTCTGACGAGATTCGCATCTCCTATATCTTGGCAATAGCCAGGAGCTTGCTTATCAGATTTTCCTGAAGGTTCGTATATTCGGGGTGAGATGCACTGAATATTTTGTATCTACTGCAACCCAGAAATTCGCAGTCAAAGATAATGTGGCTGGATAAAATACTCTGATAGACAAAGATAAAATAGACTCTGGGCCTATGAAGGGTATTCCGATTCCCTTCTTTGCTAAGGTATCTGCTTTTTCGTTTCCTTCGAAACCACTGTGACCCGGCACCCAGATCAATTTAACATTGTTCCGTTTTGCCAGCTCTAGCAGTTCCTCCAGACATTCCTTGACTACCCCTGAGGTGACCTCAAGGGTAGTCCCAGGCAAGGCTTTTAGAAAAACTGTGGCATATTTCCTCAAGTTGAGGCTTATGTTTGCTTTGGGTCTTTCACCGTAGATTCCCGCCCCGGTCCCTTCTCCAGTTTTGGATCCGTCTATATACCAGACGATTCCTTTCTTGAGATAGGGTGGTTGTCCTTCCGTCCACATATCCCTAACACAGAATACAGTGAAAGGTTTTGAGAAGGAGTATATTTTGGGAAGTATATCTGTGCCCAATTAATTACCTTGCAATTAAAATCATGAACTCAGCCATCAAGGTACAATCATGGCCCTTAAATCGTGAGTAAGTTGCCGGCCAGAATTTATATTATCATGATCATAAAAGGGGGATTTGGTATAAATTCAAATTGAAAATAGTAATTGAATGAGAATTTTACGGCCATAGAGTCATAAACTTCTCGTTCGATTACAATTCTGACCACCATCTTATTCATCAATGATTGTGCATATTATGTGCAATACTTTGTCTTGAACGGACAAGTCCATTTGTTCCAAATTACGTACTTTATGACATCGACAACAAGTTTTCTCATATTCATTATTTTTATGAGCAGATGATTTTTGCCGTGGATTTATAAATGCAGCCCCATTTGTTGTAATTGTTGGATGTGGTCGTGGAAAACCATGTTCCAAAAGTTGTTCCTCCGTTAAAATATATTTTGTAAGCTGTCCATAGATATTTTCGTCATTTGTGTCACGTCTAGATGATCTAAAATATGTTTTTTATTCACCATTTTAATAGAGCAAAATTTTCGAGTACACATTTGGATTAGAACACTTACATTTTGGAGGTTGATGATGCATCCGGTATTGTATTATTCTCTTGAACACTTTGTTTCGCTAAGTTCTGCAATCGATGTACACATAGTTTTGCTGATTGCTTGTAAACGGGTAACGATCGACATTTGTCGAACACAGCAAATTCTTCAGTTCGAGCCTGAAAAACAAGTACAATGTGATTAAATCCATTGTACCCACAAATGTTCAACGTTGTGCAAATTCCAGTTTTGGATCAGCTTCAGTGCATCGAGAGACAGCCTCTTGGTTGCATTCCGAAGCAGCATTTTCCCAAGCTTTTGCTGCGGTACATTTTCTCAGTGATCACAGTGTTTAACATTTATCCACTCGTTGATCACCTGTTTACATGCAGTCCTTGGAATTTCTAAAATAGGCTCTAGGTATATGTTGTGTATTCCGATTCCCTTCTTTGCTAAGACTGAATAGTTATGCCACAATTCCAACTCAAAAGTATAAATAAACAGTTCACACAATAATATTGAAATCAGTATATAACGGGTATTTAAACAATTGACTCAGTTGCACCGTTAAAAGATCAGTTATACCATGCGAGAACGGATGCATGGATCAAAAATATAATGACTGCATTATGTTCCTTCCCTTAAATGAATCTAGATGGAAACTTATCAAATGAACACACGGTGTAATAAGATGAGTGACGATTATGAATGAATGAATGCAGTGTTGCAGTAAATAAACTTACCCGCTCGTATGCAGACAAAGCATTCACGTACATATCCAAGCAGGCATCGATCATATTATTTAGGAATACACTTCGTACATGATGTGGAATCTTAGTATTTTCTGGATCTTTAACTGTTGGTCTATCCACAACTTCCATTTTGGTTGGTGCGTGCATAGTACGCGTTTTTCCTTTTGGTGTCGTTTGCGGTATAGTTTTTTTCACAGCCGCATTTGGTATTTTTAATTTAGCATTCATTAAATTGGAGACGTTTGGTACATGAGCAATACGAACTTTTCCTAAAAACAACGAAATTACACAATGGTTTATTATTATTATTATTTTATAACTAGGTTAAGTTAGGTTGTAGCGGCTGTCCTGGACGGGACACACTTAGAACATAAGGTCCATTGTGATACCTGTGTGAATGAAGGACAAGGAATTTGTAGGTTGTGCGGCTGCAGCCGACTCTGATAGGAACTGTGTCGATATTCATCAGGAGTTCGTGAAGGAAACTGCAGAAAACCTTCACAAGCATAGCTGGTTACTTCGTTCTTATTACGCCGACAGTTTAGTCAATTAACCGTCCCCTTTTTTTTTTTTTTTAAATAATTGATAAACTACCGATGCCGGGATTCGAACCCATAACCTCCCAAGTAGAGCGCCTTGGCCGGTTTTATTACTAATTTTTCGATAAAAAAATAGCAAAAATAGCAGGAGTTGCGTTAACTTCCAACGATTTTCCTCAGAATAAATCCTCTCTTTCGCAGCCGAATTCTTCAGTCAAGTAACTAACCTGGAATATTTGGTGGAGCAGCCATAATTAGTTGAGTATTAGCAGGACGTATCATTTTTGGTTTATCTGTTGGTATTTCCAACGTTGGTGTATTTTCAGTTGGTGGATTGAAAACTAGATTTAATTGGTGCGTTTGTTGACTAATTTTAACACGTTCCGATAATAACTGTACGGAAAAATCCACACCAAAATATTAGTTATGCAAAATAAGTATACAAAAATGTAAAATTTCTTACCCTTGATGATTCTGCACGAAAATTTGGTTTAGCTGTTTTAATTCTTGTACTTGGGGTCGTGGCTGATGGATGTGCAACCCGTTGTCTTTTCGATGGTACCTCTTCTTCAACATTCGGACGATCAGGCGGTCTTTTTACACTTTGAGGCTAATTAATAAAATACCATTAAATTTCTTAAAATTGGTAAAATCGTAAAACAAGAGGGTGTCCACAAGAACCAAGTATTGTTAAATTCTAAAAGTGCCCTGTGTACTCACCACCATGAGCAATCCTGATTGTTTCCTGATTTTTCCAGAATGTGGACACCCAGTAAATAAAAATTTCTTACCACGCTTGGCATATTTACACTATCTTCAAATATTCTACGACACTGTTCTTCAATATCATCATCACTGGAAAAATCTAGATCATCTAGAAACATGAAAAACAGACACAAATTCTAGTTAAGAAACAAACATTTTAAAAAATTTTTCTGTTTCTGGACTAATTTCGGATGCGGCTGAAGAAAATTCAATAGAACTTTCGGTAGAACATTTTATTGAAAATCTACTTTTTAAGATGAATTAAAGATAATAGGGGAAATTCGGTGCACTGCGACCTATAAGATCTATTGTGTTCCCCATCTGGTACCCGACGAGGAGTGGTCTCATCTTAGAGCACCTCATCCAACCCTGCTTCTTTTAGGAAGTACAGGATCTGGATTGGGTCTAGGGATGGTAGCTACGCTGAGCGTATCTGGTCGACTCCCAGACATTTTTTATTTTGTGCAAGAGGGCGTCGTAGTCTAGTAGGAGGTGTTCCGGAGTTTCTTCTATTTGCCCAAAAAAACCTGCAGGTCATTTCCCAAGCCTAGCTTCTTAAGGTGTCCCTTGAGTCTACAATGCCCATAAGAAACCTCACCAGTGACTGCAGTTTATTTTTGCTCAGGCCAATGCAGGTTTTATATCTTTTGTGGTGAAAGTTACCGGGAAGATTCTTGGCCTGCCTCAGCCTAGGAAGGTTCCTCCAGAGTGTGGCTCTCTGGTGTCATCTTCCTTTCTGATCTCGACAGAAGTGATTACTCAGAACATTTGAAACATTAACGAAAAACTAACACTTTTCTGGGTACCAGTGAGAAATAATATGCAGATAATCTGGCAGAAAGAGAAGCATCGACCCTCTTTATAACTAGGCCAAGTGGTTTTTGACAGTTTTCGAGATTTTTTCTATTGCAGATAGAAAAAAGAAAGATGCCAGTGATGGGATAGTTAGATAAGGAGGGAAGATTAAACAATTTTATTGCATTTTCAAAGACTTGTCCAACAATATGATCCCAAAGGATTTCGTTTTGTTTGCCATTTGGCGAATGAAACCCAGAAAAACTCACCCATATTGATATCCGCTGCTGTTATTAATTTTGACACTGTTTCCGAATCATTCACATTTTTATCCGAACTACTACTAGCTTTACTTTTAGACGACGACGAACTACGATGTTTCGATTTCGATGTGGATGACGATGAACTATGATGCGACGAACTATGATGAGATGAACTTTTTGATTTATGTTTCGGAGACTTATCATGTTTAGATGGTTTCGATGAGGACGACGAACTGCTTTTCGAAGATTTCGATAAATGGTGATGACTTGAAGATGACTTCTTCTTGGATGAAGACGACGATGAAGATTCTTTTTTGTCTTTATCATTTCGAGACGAAGAATGTTTCCGATCGGAGTCTTTTCGTTCAGAATCTTTTTTATCATCTTTCTTTTTTGATATACTATTCTCAGATGATTCCTTTTTCGATTCCGAAGATGTTTTCTTCTCATCTCGAGTTTCTGACGAAGATGTTTTCTTCTCATCTCGAATTTCTGACGAAGATGTTTTCTTCTCATCTCGAATTTCTGACAAAGATGTTTTTTTCTCATCTCGTATTTCTGAAGAGGACGTTTTCTTTTCATCTCGTGTTTCTGACGAAGAAGTTTTCTTATCATCAGAAGATGTTTTATCCTTATCTTTTTTCGAAGAACTACTCTTCGATGAACTATTGCTTTTTGAAGATGATTCTTTTTTTGTGGAGGAACTTTCTTTTTTTGGATCTTTTTTCGAAGTTGATTTATCGCGATCTTTCGGTTTTGAACTAGACGACGATGATCGATGATGATGATGTGATGATTTTGTTTTTTCTTTTGATTTCTTTTTATCACCGGAAGAATCGTCATCGTCATTTTTGACATCGTTCAAAATATCGTTTATGAAATCTAAATCGGTATCTAATTCAATAATTCCCACATCCGTATCGTTGATCGTTGGTATTATCGGTTTCGGTTGCGGTTGCCCTTGTGTGGTGACATTGATTGTTGCCTGCTTTGTTGGATTGTACGTATGTTCGTTAAGCGTTGAATTATCCGTAACATTTGGTGAATAATCCAAATTCGAATTTGATATTATCGAATTGATGTCCGTTGGTTGATATGTTATATCCGGTGTTGTACCTGCGAACAAACAGTTTCGGTATTGTATCAATTCCAGACATTCATGAACAATTATTCTAATATTCCTGTTATCTTATTTAAATTTGTTGAAAGAATGAATGATAATGGGGGAAATTTAATTTGCATTGTGACTATCTAGCGCCTAGCGAGGCATGGTCTTAGAGCACTTCATCCAGCCCTGTTTCTTTTAGGAAGTACATAATCTGGATTGGGTCTAGGAATGGTAGCTCCCCTGAACGTATCTGGTAGACTCCCAGACATTTACATTCTTTTGTGTATGCCCTTATTGCCCAAGTCTAGCTTTCTAAGATGTCCCCTGAGTCTGCAATGCCCCGTCAGACACCTCGTCAGTAGCCGCAGTCTATTTTTGCTCAGGTCAATACAGGATTTGTAGCTTTTACGATTAAAGTTCCCGAGAAGATTTTTAGCCTGCCTGAGTCCAGGAAGGTTCCTCTAGAGTGTGGTCCGATCAGATTAAGACTATGACCGCTAGAGTGGATATATTTACTAGATAGGATCGATGGACATTTGAAGAAGTTTTTGCGAAATTCTACCATCGATACAACATCAACCTTGTAGAGGTAATTACTAAAAAGCGTAAACAGGACATATATCGAAAAGTATTTATTCAATCGGATTAAAAAAAGCATGAAAATCAAGTTCATTTAATGATTTGATTAGCAGTTTGCGAGATATAATCCAAAATCGATTAACAAAAACACCTCCTTGACCAATCCGACTTATCCTATCCATGCATTGAAAATTGACTTACCTTCTGAATTTTGAGATTGTGGCACATACTGTTGACATTTGCGCGCTTTTAACTTCGCACTTGGATCGGTCGGGATGTATTTCTCTTTTGTACTCACTGGAGACGATCCATTCCGTGGTCCCGTTGATGTTGGTGTGTACGAATAAGCTGTCGATGTGGGTAATTGTGATAGATTTTGTGTTGGTATATATTGAACACTTTTTGTATCGGTGTCAGTATCACTGGGTGATGATTCATATGGAAATTTTAACAGGGACGACGTGGTATTTGTCTTGGTGATGGGACGTATTGGAGGACGATACGGTGTATTATGAATTGGTAAATGGCGTCGTACGTTTTCACCATTTTGATTCTTTAATTGTGTTATTGGAGTTGGACTGTAGGTCGCTTGATGGCTCTCTTGATTATTTGGTTGAGTATTTAAATGGATATCTTGGATTGTATCACACACTAATTTATCGAAGTTTTTTATCGGACCGATTTTACTTTCTAACACTTTGGCCCCAGCTATTATGTACTCCTGCTCTTCATCTTGCAATGAACCTGTTTGTAATGGGAAAAAAAAAACAGATAAATCAATTTCAATAATTCAATACAGGACAATTTCTTCGGAGATTTTGCAATAACTGGGCAACATATATTTTTATACGGTTACCGGGCCGTTACGATTTGGCCACGGATTCCAAAATAACAAATAGAATTATCTCCCTTAGTTTTTGAGATATCTAATTTCAATGTTTTACGTATTGGTAACCATAGAACTTGGATATGCTCTCTGATGGGTAAATTATAAACTATAGCTAGTAGATCGATGTATGCTATCCCAACCCTCGTGACATACTCTTTGGTCAACAAGTTTCGTGGTCTCAGTCTGATAAACAACTTAGTACTGCTAGTAGGTTGAATATTCAGATCCACCCCTTGCCAGAGATCCCAATAGTGTAATTGTTCAGAATTATCGTTATAATCCATGATTATACGGGTCGAGTTTGTGTAGATCGGCCATGTCTTGAGGAAGTTCTGAGGTTTTTGGTAGTTAGTGGCATTAAATTGTGGTACACCCTGTATTATTTTACATAAATAAATATGTAAGATATATCTTGAAAACTGAGCGAGATATTCGTTACTTTCAATTTGTCTCGCCGAGTTCCATAAGAATCCGCGATCAAATCGTGACGCCCCGATTATCGTACAATTGCCCATTCGTTTATCTAAAACTCTACCATTCTAGTAAGTTCCTTGAAAAAAAGGTCCAGTTTTTTTTTGTCTTATCTCGATTCGAAAGGATTATTATTTAAAAAAGGTCATTCAATGCCAAACCAACCAAATAATTAACACCTAATTTTTTAATTTTTCATCGAACTTTTACAAATCATACTTCTCGCAAATTTAGTTTAAAAAAAATTCTTATCTTTCCAGCATCGCAAATATTTTCATTTCTTTTGGTTGATTTGACATGAAATGGTCCTGAAATAATGAAATATTAATGTGCCCTTTAATCCTTGCGGATTTAGAATAGATAAAAAAACAGTTTTTTGAATACCTGAACACCGAACATGATAATTACTAAAGAGGATTATTATTCAGTGACTCGTGGAAGTAACAAAATTTTTAAAACAAAATCGAATGTTTGAAACTAAAGAACATTATTTAGACAACAAATATTTTGACATGCTTACTACGATCAATAAATTTGAAGTATAAAATCATTTATGAAAAACTTTCGAATCGGATTACAAATAATTTCTAGGTTGTAAATAAATAATTGCATGAAATACCTTTTTTCGAATGTCTAAAATGGCAATAAGGTCGATCGCATGAACCAGCATCGTAAAATAAACAGCGATTATTCGTAAAATATCCTTTACTTGGTAACATGTAATGTTTTTGTTTCAACTTAAAACTAATTTGATCATTTATTACAACAAAAAAATTTGTTTGATTTGCGATGAATTCCTTTTGCAGTCAATTGATTTTGAATTGTTTGAAAGTAAATGAATATTAATTGTATTTATCTGGTTAATTAATAATGTGTTCTTTTTTAGTTAAATAAATATAAATAATAAAGTATTTGTTTTGATTTTCAAAATAATTTATTTAGTTTCTTTAATGTCATTTTAAAAAAAGGCAATTTTTATTGCTCATTCAATTCATAGATAAAATAATACCCGTATGTTTTTAACCAAAAAGAAATCATATACAAATCTTTATACGCATGCGTACCAATTAAAACTCAAGTATTTAAAACTTTTCTTTTATTATATTTATTTCAAATTCAATCAAATTTTTCAAATTATTCATCAGTTTCTTTTTAGTTTTATTGAAATATTTCAAAATTTTATTCAGGAATCAATCACATTTTTTATTTTGTTCATTTAATAGGTTTATTCATCTAAAGGATAGTTTATATTGACTAGAAAATGGGTCAATGACAGCGCTTGACGCGGAGTGTATTCACAGCACACTCAATTGACAGAAAATCCTTCATTTTCAGTCAAGTTTACAGTAATCTTGAAAAAAACTTATCTATCTGAAAACTTTCAAATAAAAGTTGTTCATTTAAAAAAAAGGAGCATTTTTTGTTTGAAAACTTGTATTCAATTTCTTACGGTTTTAAAGATGTCAATTTTGTCTATTCACGAACTTTACCTCACTTTTAGCTCTATTACATATAAAGAGAATTTCAGATAGTTATCTCTTTCCGTTTTTGAGTTATCGTGTTCATAGACGGAATACTTACAGTTCTATACCAAAAATTTCTTTTCTGGGGTCAATATTTTCAACCGTTAAAAACTCGGAACTAAATTTAGTACATCATTGTATATATTATGTACACCGGGTATAAATAAAAACTATGTATAATATATAAATCTAGATTTTTAAAAAAATCTGTGGTATAAACTACACTTTAGAATCCACCCATTACATTGCGTAATATTTATAATAGCGGGAAATTTAAGATGATCAATATAATAACGAGAGAAAAAACGTTCATTTAAATATAAATAAAATCCGATTACATAAGTAACATAGTAAATTAATTGAATTAAATAATTCAATAAAAATAAATGTGAATTGAATGATTGATAATAAAAATCATTTGACCTGTAAATGAATAAAATTGAAATTTGAAAGAAAGTGACATTTAAATTATAATAATAGGAAATCTATAAAACCGATATTGGCAGCCTACTAGAAAATATTCATTATACCCGTTGAAGCGAACTTATATGAATCGAATATATAATTTTGTTTCAATAGAAATGCCGACTATTTATCAATTCTAAGTGATTTACACTTAATATTACATTTCATTTTTTATTCAAATACATAAATTTCATTTATAAAATTATTCAAATCATTACAAGTAAGTGTGTTATTCAAATTGAATAAAATTCTTTTTTTATTCATGATAATCAAGAATCTGTTGAATATTTTTTTAGTCATTTTTTTGGTGAAATGGATGCTTTAATTCCTGTTATAAATAAATTGCAAGATGTATTCAATACTGTTGGGGCGGATTCAATACAATTACCCCAAATTGTTGTATTAGGTGCTCAGGTAAGTACTTATCAGAAAAAACTGATCCATTTCTGAATTATTTATGTATGTGTAATCCAATGACTTCATTATTTCGTATAAATTATAGTCAAACTTGCTTAAAAGGGGGCCTAATTTAAAGCGTAACCTTGATTGTACTTAAACTGATTTCCCAGTACTGATATTTTTACAAACTATTTAACGGAAAATTCCGTAGAAAATTACTAAAACTATTAGTTAAAGTTTGTCTTATAAATGGATTGTTCTGTTTTCGAATACGACTTCATTATTTCGTGTAACATACAGTTAAACTTGGTTAAATCGGATTTAGATAAGAGGGTAACCTTTGGATTTTTAAGTATCGATGTTCTTGAAAACTAATTAAGGGGAAAATTACCCCTGTTCAATGGCACGGTTTCATAGAATATCACTGAAAATATTTATAATTTAAATTTGTCTTATGAAGGAACTATGTTTCCGAAATTATGGTCTCATTTATCTGAGTTTGAGGCCATATGAGCTGAGTCTTCGAGATTATTGTTATATTTAATTTGATGAAGGAGCTATATCTCCAAAATTAAGAGATTTAACGCAGTTTTGCCACTATAAACCAGATAGTTCGAGTGTACTTAATGAATGGATCTTGATGTAATTTCGCATAATGCGGTTTTACTGTAATCACAACTATGATTTTTACATTTTTTAGAGTTCTGGTAAAAGTTCAGTAATTGAAAGTCTCGTTGGAAAATCATTTTTACCCCGTGGAACTGGTATTGTAACTCGACGACCGCTAATTCTACAGTTAGTCTACTGTCCAAAAGACGATCGTGAATATCGTAACGCTGAAAGTGGTACGCTGGATGTAGAAGAATGGGCAATATTTTTACATAAACAAAATGAAGTATTCAAAAGTTTTGAACATATCCGTAAAGAAATCGAAGAAGAGACAAATCGTAAGGCTGGTACAAATAAAGGAATATGCCCGGAACCAATTAATTTAAAAATATTCTCATCGGCTGTTGTCAATTTAACATTAATCGATCTACCGGGTATCACAAAAGTACCGGTCGGTGATCAACCTGAAGATATTGAACAGCAGATCCGTGATTTAGTCGTTAAGTACATAGCAAATCCAAATTCAATTATTTTAGCTGTTGTCACAGCGAATACTGATATGGCAACATCGGAAAGTTTAAAATTGTCACGTGATGTTGATCCAGATGGCAGGCGAACATTAGCGGTTGTCACGAAACTAGATCTAATGGATGCTGGTACAGATGCGATTGATATCTTATGCGGCCGTGTGATCCCAGTCAAATTAGGGATAATCGGTGTTGTAAACCGTTCCCAACAGGACATTATGAATAATAAAACAATAAAGGATGCGTTACGTGACGAGGAAGCATTTTTACAACGTAAATACCCAACACTAGCGAATCGCAACGGGACCATGTACTTAGGAAAAACATTAAATCGCTTACTCATGCATCACATTCGGGATTGTTTACCCGACTTAAAGACCCGGGTCAATGTGATGGTCTCACAATTTCAAACTTTACTCTCATCGTACGGCGAAGATGTTTCCGATAAAAGTCAAACACTATTACAAATTATAACAAAATTTGCGTCTGCGTATTGTTCGACAATTGAGGGTACTGCCAGAAATATTGAGACAACGGAATTATGTGGTGGGGCGCGTATTTGTTACATTTTTCATGAGACTTTCGGCAAAACGTTAGATTCGATACATCCATTATCGGGACTCACAAAAATGGATATTTTAACGGCAATGAAGAATGCGACCGGACCTCGACCAGCATTATTTGTGCCAGAAGTATCATTTGAGTTGTTAGTGAAGAAACAGATCGCTCGATTGGCTGAGCCATCGTTACGATGTGTGGATTTAGTGCACGAAGAAATGCAACGTATTATTCAACATTGTGGCACCGAAGTGCAACAGGAATTGTTACGTTTCCCTAAATTGCATGAACGTATTATGGATGTGGTGACACAGTTGCTTCGAAGACGGTTACCAACTACTAACGCTATGGTGGAGAACTTGGTTGCTATTGAATTAGCCTACATTAATACAAAACATCCCGATTTTCATAAGGATGCGGCTCTAGTACCGTCTCTACTGAACACCGAAAAAGATATTATTTCCATGAAATACAAGCAACATTCACAACGACCACATTCATCCCACGAAACATCTTCGGAACAACTTGGTACATCGAAGCGTGGTCCCGTGTTAGCTAATCAACCATTAGGACCTCCAACTAATACACCCAACATGGATACCAATAATTGGTTGGCGTCAATATTACCCGGGAAAAGTCACGATGAAGGTTTTTCGCAACGGAGTAATCAATCACCAACATCACCGCAGAATGCGGGTGATCAAGATGGTGGTGAATATGGACAAAATCAACCGACAAGAACACCACAGAAACCGGTGAATCTATTACCAGAAGTACCGTTGAATACTAATCGTGTTCTCAATGATAAAGAATCACATGATTGTGATATTATTGGTAAGTTTATTTTTAGTTTACAGAATGTGTCAGGGTAAATGGTCAGGATTCATTAATTTGTTTTTATTTTTTATAGAGCGTCTTATCAAATCTTACTTTTATATTGTAAGGAAATCCATACAGGATTCAGTACCAAAGGCAGTAATGCATTTTTTAGTCAATTATGTTAAGGATAATTTACAATCAGAATTAGTGACCCATTTGTACAAATGTGATAATGCTGATCGGCTATTGAATGAATCCGAGCATGTGGCACATCGGCGTAAAGAAGCTGCCGATATGTTAAAGGTATGCACAATATTTTGGTGGAACTTTCAAATATGGAGAAAAATGGAGAGTAATTCCTTGGATCACAAGGAGTCATCTCTGATAGTCACGTGGTTCGTACGTTATTAGTTCAAAGAAACAGACAAAGATACCCTTCAGCGAATGATCCAAGGAATTAAACTCTTCGATTTTCTCTATATTATTCTGTTACACGATAAAACGATTCGTAAATTTGACTGCATTTAATGGAATTAATTTTGATGTTTGTTTCAGGCTTTACAGGAGGCAAATCATATAATTAGTGAAATACGAGAGACACATATGTGGTAAAGCTCCCGTGTTACTTGTTTTTGTTTAAAGAAACACCTTTGTTCAATATTGTAGTCATTATTTGTACATTTCTTTTTTTTTTGTTTAACTATTACTTTTAATATCCAATTTAAATATTTATTATAAATAAATTTTCAAGAAAGTCCTTTTTTTTCCTTTTTTCTTTTTTTTTTCTTTTTATAGTTTCTTTTATTTCACAGTTTTTCTTTTTGGTGATAACACATCGATCGATCCAATTCGGTTAAGATCCACATTAATCGATGTGTATCACTTCAAAGAAAAGTTCTATTCATAAAGCTTTGTCTGCAATAAAACAAATACCGGAATAGTGATTAAGGTTTGACTGTTTCCCACGCGCTTTAAGCAGTCATAAGCATTACAAACATTTGACTTTGTAAGCGCTCACAAATACATTTAATACGTCATGTGACGTCGTCAATTGTTATACATCTCAATTTATTATCTATGGTGAGCGTGAGCGTTTATGAGTGCTAAAAGCGTATGAGCATCCAAATGGAATTTGGAAGTATTTTGGACAGTCTGAGTACATTCTTAAATGTCGTAGAACGGAGAGCACATTCTATTATGATATACGGATTCGTTTTATAAATGCGTAACTTTTATTCGTATTATTGTAAACAAGGCTTTAAATCCACAGGCCCTGGCTGGTTTCAATTGATACAATTGAGCATTCAAGAACGGTCATCATGAGCCAGAAAATTTTGCATGCAATTTTCCAGTTCAGTCCTGTTTTCGTATGATGTTTTTTTTCCAGTCATGTGTCTCACATACAGTAGAACCCCGATTAAAAGTCGTTTCTGCGTCGTCACGTATATATTCAAATTGTTTTATATGAATCGAGATGGGAATTAATTTGGATTCTACTGTATTTGAATTGATGGAAATTTAGAGCACCATCCACAATATTGATTAGTTTATTCATCAAGTTCTATGATGTTTTAGGAAATTTTCATCAATGTCTTAAATGCAAGATCTCTCACATATGCGCATGCGCGTGCGTACGGTAGGTTGTACAAAACTATTTCAAGTAATTTTATTTAAGTGAAAATTGTTAGATAAAAACAGATAATTTACACGAATCTAATTATTACCGAAAGGTATTTGTAAATATGTACATAAAGCCTGATTCTCATGTGTTTAAATCCAACTCATAGAATTTTATTTTAAATTGTCATCTGATCATTTTTTATTTCTAAAATAATGGACTAAACTCAAACAAAGTGTCACAAAAAACTAATTGCGATGTTCTAGACAATTAGTATCATCGTAGCACTCCGCTAAGTTAGTAAATGTGACCTGACAGAAACACGCTGAATTTAGATGCTCAGTAAAGTAAATTTTTTTAGACTGCCTGATTGAGTTAGTTAATTTAGGGCTGAACACGGACTAAAAGCCATAATTTAAAACGACAAAGTCTATGGCAACAATTTGTACGTGTGAATCTGGCTTTATAATTATCCGGTAATAATGTTATTTGTATTTAGACATATGCTTAATTTGAATATAATTGTAAGCTCAATTAACGATCTTTTAAGTTCGTTTGTTTTTCTTAAAATCTGCTAATATATCTATAAATATATATAAACAGGTTTTTTTGAAAGAAATTTTTTTGTTTGTATTCAGTAATTGAACATGTTTGTGGGTTGCCAGAAAATGGAATAGATTGAGGATAGACGTAATAATTTGTAGGAAAATTCTGAATGCAATTTCAAAAAAATTAATATAAATGCATTTATTTGTTAATTTTCATTGTGATTTTATTGAAAATGCTGTTATTAAAGAAATTTAAATAAATGTTTTAACAAAAATTTTGTCATCCTTGAAATTTATACGATTTTATGTCCCCTTTTATACGATTTCCGATGATGTCTTCTCGTAAATCGTTCACCAAATCGTCAAATAAATAGGATTTTCGTAATTTTTGGGTTCAATTTACCTTATGTAGTGAATTTTATCCAAATCGGGAACAAAAATTTGCAATCGATTTTTTGCAATTTTTTTAAGGTATACCCCTTAGAAAAAATCGAAAAAAACACGACAAATTTTTAGTCTCCGATTTGAATGAAAATTATTTTATAAGGTAAATTGGACCCAAAAAACTAAAAAATCCAGTTGGTTTGACGATTTGACTGACAGTTTCTGAGATATACCTTCTTCATTAGATTTTATATCCACTTGATTACAGTTTTCAGCAATATCTTGTAAACCGCTTATCAAATTGTTAAATGAATACGATTTTCGTGTTTTTTGGGTCAAGTTTACCTTAAACAGAGACTTTCATTCAATTCGGGAAAACAAGTTTTTTTTCGATTTTTTACAATTTTTTCAAGGTATACCCCTTAGAAAAAATCGAAAAAAACACGACAATTTTTTAATCTCCGATTTGAATGAAAATTAGTTTATAAGATAAATTGGACCCAAAAAATACAAAAATCCAATTGGTTTGACGATTTGACTGATAGTTTTTGAGATATGCCCTCTTTTTATACGATTTTCGGTCAAATTTACCTTAAATAGTAAATTTTATCCAAATCGAGAACAACAATTCGTTTGTAAGATAAATTTGACGCAAAAATCTTGTTGGGTTGACGGTTTGTTGAATAATTTTCCAGATATGCTTTATTTATTCGATTTATAACTGCAAATAAATGCATTTATTTCAGGCATTCCCAGTCGATGAGCACTATGTCTATAAGACCTTCGTTTAGATATCGTTATATCAGTACTTGATTTTGAATGAGAATGAGGGAAAATTACCCAAACTGATATTGTTAACTGCCATATTAAAGTCATTATATCTGAGTACCTACTCATTATTAAAGAATTATTTTACATATTTTTAAAGTAATTATACATGTTGAATAATTTACATATAATTAAATAATTTAATTATATGTATAAAATCATCACATGTTTAATTATGAATGTACAGTAAACGCCAAAAGACAATCTTAAATTTAAAAATTTTATAATTGATTTGTGCCTTATTTATTTGGGTTTTGAAAAAATACTCTAACAACTAACAAAAATTCTAACAACTTTTATTCGAAACATTTTTTCGAAATCCGAATAAATCAATTATTAAATTTTAGCTCGACTTTTGGCGTTGTATGTACATTTTCATATGACTATTGTTCTTCTTGACCTCATCGATTACGATACTATTTTCGTACAAAATTGTCGTACGTAGGTAAATTCCGCCTTTTTTTGGATCATAAAAAGTCTCACATCATACTATCTATATGTTTATGTTACGGATACTAATGAAAAGGTGCTGATTATGAATAATAACCGGGTTATTTTTAATAATATCAACCACTTTTGGTAAATGAATTGTGTTAATGATGTTTTATACTGTCCTCAGCCACAGTATCACATGTAAAATACAAGTTGTTGTTACTTAGCCGTCTGATTTTCTTATATACCTAATAGATCTTTCTAGAGGATCATTCTCGAATCTTCGATTTCTGGAATGCATCAAATGTACCCTGTGAGACTACCATAAAAATCTGCAAAAACCAGGTGCGATCGTCACGCACATGTGATACCGACGCGATTGTTATTATTTTCATTGTTGCAATCCAATAAATTGTAATTGTTAAAATTTTTATTCGTGGGTTTAATAAAACGAACCTAGTGCCGTATACAGGTTACGACCTAAAACGCTATAATATATTTATTCATATATTTGTAATCGTGTTCTCGAAAACAGCTTAAAAGATTTCGATAAAATTTCTCAGAATAAAGATTTTTGGGAGCAAAAAATCGATTTAGCTAGGTTTAACCTTTGGAAAAATAGTTTTTTCTCAGCTTTTTGTACAAGCTAAGGAATAGTGTGGGACTCATTTTTAAGTAGGCAACTTGTAAGATAAGCGCAATAATTTCAGCTTATCAAACTTCTGGAATTGTCCTAATCGTTGAGTGAATTAGCTACACAATTAAAGATTTCTGTTGTTGAATTTCTCGGTAACAATCACAGGTAGTTGCAACCACCGAAATAGTTACAAAACTAATTTTCTCTGGTTTTAGATAAAGCCTTTCACCAGCTGTGAAGTAAGATTGTATACTTTGACGTCAAATTTTCTCGGAACGTCAAATATCTAATTAAATAAGAAATCATGTACCAAGTAACTGATCGATTTCCGTCTGTGATTGAATCAACAGACATGCAAGTTACAAATTTTTCAAACTCCAATATTGGAGAGCATGAACCAAACGAATGATTTGTCAATTTGTTTTTGCTAGATATCCGAAGGTTACTGACGTATGTAGATTCTCACCTAGTTTAATTGAAGAAATTAAAAACAATGACATTGAATGTAACTCTCGAGTGCCTGCGAACATTTTGATGATAACATAAGTGACAATGTAAGGAAAAAAAAGATTAAACAATTCATTGGATTGACTTGATTAAAATGATTCATGAGTAGTAATATACAAAACCATAGGCATTTTATTTCATAATTTCTGTTATTTTTTTATCCATAATACGATTTTTGTTTTAGCAAATTTTCTCGACAAGGAAATAGAGCTAGTGGTATTACACCGTTGGCAAAATTTCGCAAAAAATTATTCAGAACTTGAGTGTGCAAAGTGTGAGGATCGGAAAATATACTAAGATTCTTATATCTAAGACTCCAAATAACATAAAACTGGATGTTGCCGCTAGCTATGTTTATCCCTATCTCTTCCGCCGGGGACTGGAGTGTCGAATCGAAATCAAATAATACAATTTTTAGATATCTCGTTCAGCTTTTAAGACTGGAGCCCCCAAGTCGGTACGGCTTTACAGTTTCCACGATAAAGTGACTGAAAAGTACTTTACTTAAGTTCGCTAGTAAGCGGTCCGGAGTTTTTTGTGGTTTCAATTGCAAAACCTATAGTTTCTGTTGGTATTTAATTTTAGTTTCTGGAGAAGGTCCTTGAGTTTATAATACCCTGTGAAGAAACCACCAAAGCAGTGATATAGATTTTGAATCTTCAGAAGATTTTTGGCTTGTTTTACTTCTGGAAGAAACCTCAGTATATATGATATCAAAGACTACAGTAGGGCTTTGGTCCTGTAAGAGGTGTCGATGCTCCTTTCCTTGC
Source organism: Nineta flava (assembly GCA_963920215.1). Lineage (NCBI taxonomy): Eukaryota > Metazoa > Arthropoda > Insecta > Neuroptera > Chrysopidae > Nineta > Nineta flava. Next base: position 7,253,229 of record OY986046.1, read on the forward strand.
AAAGTTTTGCAATGCGTCTTTTTCCTCCATTCCTGCATGTGCCGGCACTCAGAGTAGGTTAAGTTTATTATCCCTGCCTAAGTAAAAAGAAACTATACCTGTTGGGGTTTCCGGGGTTGTTCTTTGAGTTTATAATACCCTGTGAGAAAACCACCCAAGCTTTGATCGAGATTATCAATCTTCAGAAGATATTTGGCTTGTCTTAGTCCCGGAAAAAACCCAAGTAGATATGATTTCAAAGGCTACATAAGGGTTTTGGTCATGTAAGAGGTGTCGATGCTCTTTTCCTTGCAAGGTTGTGTTCTGCCTTCTTTTCCTGCATATCCTGACCCTCAGAGTCGGATGAGTTTATTATTTCTGTCTAAGTAAAAAGGAACTATAACTGATTGGGATATTATAAGTTCAACGCATGTTATAATTAGAGTTTTAAATTGAATTTTTTTGAATGGACGCCTATGTGAGTTGTTTCTTTCCATGAGTGTAGTGAATAACAAAAAAAAATACAGAAAAATTGACAAACAAGTGTTTTATTATCACCTGATTAAATAGTAATCAAAATGGTATAATTAATAAACAAACTAAATTATATAAATTTGTTTTCCGTATTCCAGATTTGTGTATTGTTCTTAAGACCTCTATTAATTCTAATTATCAACAATATGTTACTCAAATTACCAATCTGCATTCTTTGTAAGTATACTTTAACTATTTAACATTTTAACTAACTGAAATAATTGTTTACATATCCTATGTATGTTGAATTCATTAAAAGTAACGCTACTTTTGATAGTTCCTACGTACAGTTAACTATTTATTGTACTTCTACATAACTATTGGGTTTTTATGTTAAGATCGCAGTGCCACGGTGACAAAACTAGAAATCCTTCACGGTTGTAACTAAAATTATTTTAACGTGCTGTGTAATAGAGTTTAGACTTTTCGGTTAAAATATCAAGCAGTTATTAATCTTTTTTTTATATTTTTGGTTTAATATTTATAATTAGTTCAAATATTTTACGAAAATATTCAATATGTCCTCCAAAATATATGTTTTTAATTTACTTTTTCTAAACATTTTTGAAATTAATATCATAATTGATTATTTTGGAAGATTTACAGTTCGGTACACAATAATTTGCAGACATTTTAAAATAAAATAACCGATTTCTATAATGAAAAATGCACAATTCATTTACAATATGTTTTATTTGTTTGTTTACATTCACCAATGGTTGTTTTTTTTAACGCTAGATAGAGTCTCTCTTAATAAAAACCATAGACCTAAATTCAATAGACTCAGCATTGACATCAGCACCACCTCTCGACGTTGGGTATATTTAAAATAAGTCTATATGATAAGGACTTTTTGGATTTTGTGGGAACCTCATCAATAGCAACAATCAACGCATAGTCAATCTATAGAACACGTTCAAGAAATTTTACCTCGTTATCTCTTTTCATTTCGAAATTATTGTCTTGACGGATAGACTGACTGTCTGTTTGTCTTCCCGTAGATACGATAACTCAAAAACGAGCTGAAATTTTGTATTTGTTCTAGAGCTAAAAAAATGTAGCCTAGTTCGTGAATGGGCGAAATCAGCAATCGGAAGAGATTGAAAGACATAAAATATATTCCTTTTTTTTTACCTGGTATTTAAGCAACTAACTCAATTGTTATTTTTACTTGTTTTGGTGTAGCCGTGATTATAGCTCGTTGATTAAATAAATTTTTGATTTATTTCAGTAGTGTTTAATGTTTTCGATGTGCTGAATTCACATCCAACTGAATCTGCACCTTTAATTACCCGTAAGACTGAGCGAAATCAAAATCGTGTTAGTGTGACGCACACGATTTCTCGCGGTAAGTAAAATTGAATGTTCTATGTACACTATAATGGCACTCATTGTCTGATAACACTATTTGTTTTACAGATGACTCAGAAATATTCCAGGTGGAGATGGCTGCACACCATGAATTCCACAAAGTGACTTGGGGATTATGTGGCGACGATTGTTACGACTTTGAATCAGCGTATGTTGTGATCAAACAAATCGACGAAGATCACACACGTTTTATATGGACAGTTCGTGACCAAAATATAACCTTAACCGATTGCGTTTACTTAAAAAATCAAAGTTGGTTTGGAGGTCCCGAACAAAAGGAACAATATTGGCCAATTGATGAACTCAAACTAAACAATTTCTCCTACATAACCAAAGAAGATGGAAATTGCGCTGTTATTGAACCATATTGGTTATCCGAAGTGGGTACTTACATTTACATCGATTCCGAAACCCCACTATTTGTAACACAAAACCGAACACACGACACTGACCACGAACAAGATCGAGTCTGTTTCTCAGCTCAGATCGCTGGACCGTATATCCAACGTAAAAATTTAACATTCACCTACGATGTTGTAGTGAAAAGAAACGTGGTAGAAGCTCACAAACATGCTGTGCAAACCTTCTTCGGTAAGCCCACTGGTTTACCAAATCCAAAAATGTTTGAAGAACCAATTTGGTCCACATGGGCGAAATTTAAACGGGACGTAAACACTACAGTCGTTGATGTGTTTGCAAAAGAGATCCTCTCAAACAACTTCACTGGACAATTTGAATTGGATGACGATTGGGAAATATGCTATGGGGCATTGGAATTCCGTAAATCGAAGTTTAGTGATCCAAAAGCTGTTGTGAAAAAATTACATGATCAAGGTTTTCGTGTTACTCTTTGGGTTCATCCATTCATCAACACAGATTGTGAGCCATATTTTTCAGATGCGAAAAAGAAAGGTTATTTGGTGAAAAATGAAGAGGGGGAAGTTGAAACACAATGGTGGAATAGCGGTCAGCGAAAAGCATCCATTGTTGATTTCACAAAAGAAGAGGCCAGAAACTGGTGGGCAGAACGTTTATGGAAATTGAAAAATGAAACTGGTTTGGATAGTTATAAGTTTGATGCTGGTGAAACCAGTTGGGCCCCTCAAGTAAGTTTCCAGTATGATCCCAAACAGCTTAATCTTTAATGAGGTCCTATCTCAGGCCCATATTTATGAAACTGCATCATTAAAAAGTTTATCTTGACGATTTTTAGATCCCAGTTCTATTCGATGGAAAAAATGATACCGTAAACAAAGTACCAAATGCATTCACCACGGAATATGTGAAGACATGCGCCCAATTTGGGGATTTAATTGAAGTTCGTTCCGCCTACAAATCACAAGAATTACCAATATTTGTACGTATTGTGGATAAAGATACCCGTTGGGGTTTCGAAAATGGTTTACGCACCTTGATTACAACAATGTTACAAATGAATTTGGTGGGCTATCCATTAGTGTTACCCGACATGGTTGGGGGTAACTTGTATGGGGATGATAAAATTACTGGTGAATTATTTATTCGATGGTTGCAAGCGAATACATTTATGCCAAGTATTCAATTTTCATTGGTACCATGGGATTTCGAAAAAGAAAAGATTGATGTAAGTTTCCTAAAATCAATTTTCTAAAACGTTTGACAGTTTAGAACTCCGAAACCAAATGAATTCGGTACAAATTGAATTTATTCGTGGTTTCGTAATTTGATTAATAATTTGATCGATTAATTTTCGTAGGTATTGGGAATTTCACAAAAATTCGTAAAATTACATGCTGAATACGCACCACTGATTATTGAGGAAGCTAAGAGAGCTATTAAAGAAGGTGTTCCACTAAACCCACCGATATGGTGGATTGCTCCCGAAGATGCCCAAACATATCGAATTAATGATGGTAAGTTTTGGCGATACTTCGAAATCCAGAAATCATGTGAATTAACTATTCAATTTCGTTTTTAGAATTCTTGTTAGGTGATAAAATCTTAGCCGCACCAGTTGTTGTTGAAGGCGCAGTGTCACGAGATGTATATTTACCAAGTGGAAAATGGAAGGATGGTAACAATGGAACTATTTATGAAGGTGGACGCACCCTTAGAAATTATCTAGCTCCAATTGATATTTTGCCATTTTTCATACGTCAATAAGTTTTTGGAAATAATTGTAATTAAAAAAATTATAAATGATAATAATAATTTTACCTTTTTATTATTGGAACGCCTTGATACATAAAGGAACCAGACGTCTGTAGGGAACATACAACCTTAAATCCACTCCAGATCCTGCACTTCCTACAGGAGGTAAGTCTGGAATGGATACATTCTAGTCTAGAAATATCTTGGCCTGCACCTGATCAGGAGGCACAAATTTTAAAGTCCCTGCAAAAAATTTTGAACCAATTGTAGCATTTTAAATGTTACTGCATGTAAATATATATTCAACTGACCTCTATATAACTGGACAGAGTATGGTTATGGGTCTAGTCGTGAATTAACGTACAAAATTGGAGGGTAGACAGCGCCGCCTCAACTAGCCAAGGTACTAAATTCCATGTGTAGTGGAAATACATGTGACATCCTCACATATATTAACACACATACTCATTACACATAAATATCGCGCAGGCACGCTGATGCAAAAATTAGTACCTTGGCTAGTTAAGCATCGCTTTAATTTTAACTAATGGCGTAATCTGTCCAGTGTTATGTACGATTAGAATAGTTCTTTCATACTATGCCTTACGTTACCTGAATGGAAATCGACATTAGTATTGTATTGTGACGTCTTGTAGGTTCAGCGGAGCTTCAATCTGTAGACCCATCCAGAGATCCCTTACTTCCTAAAAGAAACAGAAGTGGATGAGGTGTTCTAGGATGAGACCATTCCTCGTTAGACACCGGATGGAGAAGGAGCACTCTGTACATTAATAAAAATGAATTTTTTTTGACAATAAATTTATTTAAAAATTAAAAAAATTGGGAAATTACAAAGTAATAAATACATTTTAAATAAATTTTGGTATAGAATACTTCAATACGTAGGAAAAAGTTTGTTTTTATAAGAAAATTGTTTTGTTTTACAAAATACAAAAATTGTAGCTTAAAATTTTATATAAATACTTGATAATCATTTGATTAGCTAATTGTTTTACTATCGAAGAATACCTCTAAAATGCAACGATTACTTTATCAATTTGTTGTGTGAATTCATTTTTGTTTTTATAAAAGTGATTTAATTAAATTGCTTGGAATAATTTTGGCATCATAAATTTTTATTTTGTAACAAATCCGTTATATATATATATCACTCTCAATTTCGAGTTAATTCAAATTCCTTTAGCCAGAGTTAGAACGTCTGCTTTATTTTCAATTTACACTTATAGAGGCGCCATTGTAACACCAACCTACAGAGTCTCTCTATTTGGAATACTATTCGACGTTATGCTGATTCTCGTACTTTTTAGTGAATTTCCTCTAGAAGGAAAAGGAACTTTTGGCGATGTACCGTTGGGTAAACTCAAGCAAATAAAAAGGGTTTTTTAGAGAGAGGAAGAAACACAAAATTTAGTATATCGCAGTTTCTTCTTTCTCTTAACGAACTTGTCCTTACGAATATCAAAAGCATATCAGATGAGGAATTTGTTTTTGATTTATATTTATTTATATATATGTGCCCGTAGCCATTCCAGCGGTCACAGGTCACCATAATCTATTTCCAAATGAGACCTGATGTATTTATTCTGAGAAAATTGGCTAAGTTGACGGTACTCTATCGGCTGTCGATCGTATTACTGTTTAATCTGATACTATGCAATGCTCCTACCGCAACGGCAGTTCTGTCACTAGTTCTAACCATTGAATGCACACATGTTAGAAAACTATTAAAGTTGTGTGTTTGATTAAAAATGGCATGTCGTTCTTGGAACTCAAACTAAAGGATCTCTGTTCAGTAAACCGACCTTATTTCTCACTATTTAAAAAAAACTTATTCAAGAGGAAAAATCGATTGTGTTATCGCAGAAAAATTAATACTTTTGTCATAATTGAGCAAGACCACAAATTTAATATTAGCTAAACATTAAACTTTCGCTTAGTAAAAAGGGGCCTGAGAATATTTTATAAAATTATTTTTTATTGTACTTGATTTTTATTTAGTAGAATTTCTCCGCGCATTCGTCTTAGCAAATGGTTTCTATCACTTATTTTGGAATTGTGTTTATTTCCCAATATTATTTGGGAATTCTAATTTGGATCAATTTTAATTGCTAATTCTATTTTTATTTTTTTGTTTAAAAAAATGTCATTTAGTCAAAGTTTAAGATATCTTTACGATCTACGTCATAGGGTCTAATTTACAGACCCGAAACAAGAAATTAATGCAAAGAATATTTTATTTTCAAATACAGTCAAATTTGTTTAAGTTGAAAAGTCTCCAAATATTAGTTGAAAGTCTATCATAAAATTGCGGAATCATTTTCTTAGTTACTTAGTAAGCCGTGGCCATTCCCATTTGGAAAACCAACGAAGATCTATAAGGGTCGAAAGAAAGATTTGACTTAATCAAGTTTGACTGTAGATATATGATCACTAATGGCGGATGTAATTTAAATGATCGATCGAAGCTCAATTTTTTAAAACGAAATTCAAGACAAATTTTACTCAAAGCCTTATGTCAATTCAGTCTCATGAATAAAAAAATATACAACGATTAGACTTAGAACAAGAGAGCTTTAACTAAATAATATTATAAGACGCATTTAATCGCATAAAGCCAAAGCTTCAATCGAACAAATAACAATCAACAAACATATTTATTGCTTAATCATTTCTGAAAATATTGCTGTGTGCAGTTTTCCTGTTTTTTGTCATTAAATAATTAAAGCTTTTGAAATCAAGTTCGAAATTTGCATATAAACGAGCTCTCAAAAAACCGATCAAATATTTGTTTAACGTATATAGGAAGTTCCAGAATGGAAACATTTAAAAAGACGATAACTATTCTACCACTGCCGTAATGTTCGTCCTGAAACATCCTGTAACGTTATACCGCCATTACCATACATTTATCATGTGGTTTTTCCAGTGCAATTCGTCGTTAAATTAATGGCAAAAGCCTCCCGAAATTAAATTAAAACTTCGTAATTATGGAAATTTTAATCCTTACAACGTCAATTTTCAGATCGATCGGATCAACTCTGTCCAGAATTTGAAAAGACGATTTACACCCAAAAAAATCGATAACAAATCGTCATACAAAGTGCTTTAAAATGAAGGGAGTGCTTTAAAAAAAATGATTTAGCCATATTTTCATTCAACTGAAGTCCTTTTTTTTCTTTCAAAGTGAATAAATATTTACGCGATAAGCTGAAGCTTTTACGCATGAAATTATTAACTAAAAATATATATTAATTAATTTCTACAGAGTGAGTCAATTTAATTTTAATTAAAAATAATATAAAATTTTGGTAATTAAATAAATGGTTTTTTTCTCTTGACTCTTTTTATTAAACTGATTCAGTTGGACTTTGGAATTCCGATAGCGCATGTATAGGATTTTGCACTTTCTTTTGTGAACCTTTTCGTACTTTAGCACGAACTTCTTCTGGCCGTTCTGGTCGTACTAATGGTTTCTTTTCTGGTGCTTTCATTTTCCATACAACAATTGGGGACTACAACAAAATTTCAATATTAAATTTTCTGGAATATGAAAATGTAATTGAAAAACTTACAGAAATGGTTCCTTGTCGGGTGTATTTTGTTGAGGCTACATACGAAGATTTGACAGTGAGGACGACTGCGTTCATTAAATTTTTAGCTGCTTGAATTAAAGATGTGGCACTGTCCAACTGTGAATCATTAATTTTTTTATTAGTTCAGGATTTTAAACGACAGAGGGTTAAGTCATTTATAAGAAAGGCTGTATTTCCTAGTGTTGGATAGCTTTTTAAAAACTTATTTTGTATTTACTAATCAGAGTTTAGAAAATTTACAAAAATAAAAAAAAATAGTTGTCACTTACCCCAGAAACAATCAATTCCCCACTAATATTTTGAACATCGGCCTTGACCTTTGATGTGATATTCATTTGATGACAGTAAAGTGCAATTCGTTGTAAATAAGCCAATAAATCCTTTTTGGTTGAACTCTCAGGACATTGATCAGCAATTTGACGTGTTAATTTATCTAATTTTGTACCAGCCTCGGAAATTTTCTTAGCAGCATTTATTACATCCATTGTAGTCTTGAGTGGACCACGTCCACGTGTAAAATCAGTCATTTCCATCATAATCATGCACATATGTTTTGCCAAAACAATGATATCGTTACCAGCATCGTCCCATTTGGCAACTTCACGATCGAATTTCAATTTTTCGCTACGGAAGAATTCCACTTGTTGTGCAATCTTTTGTTTATCTTCTTCGGGCATTTTACGCATGGCTTCCTAAACACCAAATGTTAAAAGGTAAGAACGCACCCTAATCGAAATAAGTTTGTGTCGTCGATACTTACTCTAGCTGTAGTAATTCCACTGATGTCTGGATATTCGTCAACTCCATGTTGATCACCAGTTTGGGCACTCGCTGAAAGAGAAATAAACACAATCAAAAAATCATTCTGGATTCGGAATAAATAGACACATGATACATACATTTACTTCTTGTTTCCAAAGTGTAATTCTCATCCAATTCAACATCTTCGGGATCTAAATCATCATCGGCACGATTCATTAGAACAGCACGACGAATTTCACGAACACCATCGTAAACTAATCGTGAGGCATCAATAAAATCATTCTCATCAACCTCTTGCGGTGGATTACTAGACAATGCTCCGACAGCAATTTTAACACGTTGTCCAAATTTCGGCATGACTTGATCATGTAATACTTTAACCGCTTCCAAAACCCGATTCGTATAGATACACGGTTCATAGTTATTCATTTCAGCACCGACCACAGTACAAACACGATCAGATCGTCCACGAATTGCTCCGGCGGTGCGCTCCAATGTATCAGCATCTCCTTCTTGTAAGGCTAGTACACACTTATTGACATCTTCCAAAATATGATTCTCGGAAACGGCTAAGAAATCATCAATTGTTGTGATATCATCGACAGCTTCAGTTAGAATACGAACTTGTTTCTCCCATGTTTTGTGGAAAACATCCATATTATCCTGAGCAACTTTGCTACGTGGTCGAGCGGCTAATATTCTTGCAGCATTTATCACCTGTGGGCAAAGTGTTTCAATTTGCGCAGCCGCATAACGTACCATTTTAACGCCATCCTCATTGTTTGACATACTGCATACAAGATTAGCGACTTCCACTAATTTGTTTGCATGCTCAGTGAAAATAATTGCACATTCTTCGACCTCTTTTTCGTTACCATTCCTAGCCGCTTGAATTAATACTTCTAGCGGTGCGTTTGTTTCTAAGAAACTATCAGATACATGGTCGACAACGGCTTTACGTAATTGACGACGAAGATCTCGAGTTTTCCGGCACATTTGATCGATAGCTCGTTCGAGACCATCACTTTGCTCTTTTTGTCCGACATTCGACATGTACTCCGATAACAGATCTTGTAAAGCTTGACGTACTGCGTTGCATTCGGCCACAATACGTTCACGACGCTCGTCACGTGTACACGATGAATCCGCCATTAAAGCTGCCCCACTTATAATACTCTCCAATCGTTCTTCCAACGATGGTCGTGTACGAATTTCATTATACGCTAATGGATCCATGATCATATGTTCATCAAAGTCATCTAGAGCAGCTGCCAATTCACCAGGTCCATCGTATGGATTCTGTGTGAGTTGTGAACTCTTACCTTGAGCCACATCGCTAATTGTGTTCACGGCTTCGCATACTTGTTTGTACACATAATCACGATTTGCTTTGGCCGCAGCCAATTCCGGATGGCGAACATAAACTTTCGAAGCAGTTAAAAGCATTGTGGAATGTTTCTTAAGGACTGCGCGTGCTGCAGCTAAATCGTCCCGTAATTGTGGATCTTTTAATTCTAATTGACGTTTTGCAGCTTGATTGATTAATTCGTTTGCATTACGATTGAATGCCTCAATATTATGCTCCAATTCGGATTGACTGGATACATTCTTTAATTTTTCTAGATCATCTTCGACAACACGTAGTGATTTTAGTAATAGATGTACATCAACCATATCCGCTAAGATTAGTAGACGTGTTACAGCTGATAGTAAATTTCTGGCGGCACGAACCATATTGCCACGTTTTAAGGAAGAACATGGATCTTCGGAAAATTCTCTAGCTGCCAAACTCATGGCATCGCCTAAACAAAGTTAATAAATTTCCAATTTATTCTATTAAAATCCCATATAATTAACGAGTTTTTCGATCATTGGGCATTTAGTTATTTAATTCACTCTAAAATGAAATCTATTTTGCTAGGTTTAGGCGTCTATAATTATGTTTTATTGGCTCCTAAAATTTTTATAACGATATAAAACGTTCTATGCCTTACAGATCTCCCAAGAGGGTAATATTAATAATCCATAGTTCTAACAGTCGAGTTGGTGGAGGTTGGCCATTCCTTGTGGAGGTTTTGAGGTTATTGGTAGTTGGTGGCATTAAATAATGACACACCTTGTACTAATATATATTTAAAAAAATATAATATATAATATGTCAAACAAATTTTTCACAATTGATGTTTCGAGAACTAAGCGAATTATCGAAAAATCTTTACTTTCGATTTGTCTCGTCGAGTTCTACAAATCGTGGCCCCGATTATCGTACAACTGCCCCCAAGAGTTGGAAGAAAACATACAAAATTGTATAAATACGAGCTTTCGTTTGTTATATTGTCAGCAAAAATACATATTTCCCAAAAAACCAATCAAATCCGAAAGACCTGGATCCTCGAGTAGCTTCAATACTTAGGAAATAATCTACTCTCAAAATATGTTTAGAATAACCAAATGAAATAATTAAACTTAGGCGCAATTAACGATTGTGACAATTGGAAAGAAAAGCTCAAACCATAAATTTTTGACATGGTATAAAGAATTTCTTACCTGTTTTACGAACTTCTTCAACAGCTGCTAACATTTCTTGAGTAATATCAGGATTCTCATATGCAATTTGTTCACCTTTCTCAATAAAATTTTGTGTTGCTTTCTCAACGGTCCCAACAAGTGCATTTGCCCGTTTCGATTTACCCTTTTTCTTTTTACTTGGCCCTTTACAATTAACGAGTGTTGTTACTTGTAACACCAATGGTTCTAATGTTTTTTCCACAGACATTGTACGAATTTCTAAGTTTTTCGGATCCCATTTTAATGACATTTGACCGAATTGATCTGACATTTTGACATACAAATTGGTATTTTACAAATTCCACAAAAAAACACACAAATTCAACACTGATTTCTGCAACACTCGACACTTTTTATGCAGCGATCACTTAAAATAATTGAATTATTTGAGTCAATCGAAGCCTTTGAAGTTTATTAGTCATCGATTTGATACTTTCATATCACAGATATGACTTTTGGGTGTAACAAATTGAATCATCAATGTGATTCTTGTTTACATCTATGTTGAATACTTTTAGTGACTCACTGTATTTGTAATTCACTAATTCGATTTTATTCTTTCTAAATAAAACATTGTTTGTCCACCTCTATATACAGACTATAACTTATATACAGAGATACTGTGTTTGAGTTTTCATTTACAAGATAAAATTCATTAGATAGGAGCTGCATCAAATACTGAATACAGAATAAATTCTATTCCAATCGGATTAAAACTGTGACCGTTAGAGTGGCTACAGACACATAGACATAAATAAATATATTTTCCATGTAAAACGCTGTCCCTCAATGCACTCAACCTGAACAGGATACAACTTCGAAAGGTTACTGGATTCATCAATGAAAATGATCATCTACGAAGGTACCTACAAACAATAGGACTCTACAATGGATCCATTATGGGCTGACTGTGCGGCGAAAAGAAATATCCAGCCACACCATCTTAAACTGCGAATCTCTCGGTTACAGCAGATACAAGATATTCAGTGCATCTTACCCCGAGTATATGAACTTTCAGAAAAACCCGATAAGCAAGCTCTTTTTCTGGCTTTTGCCAAGATATGGAAGAAGCGAACCTCGTCAGACTGAAATAGAAGGGGAGCACAATGAGCCATAAGGTAAGTGTAGTACTTTTCATACCCCAATATTTATCTATCTAATTTCGAAAAAGTGAAAAATATATAAGTAGTAAACTTGTAGAAAATTAACTTTAATACAATTCAACATTGGAAAAAAGAGAATCTAATATGAATTCCCCTCGATTTCCGTACATAGAGGTTATGTGGGAATTTACATCATGTTTTTTAATTTTTAAATAGCTTTTATTTCCACGTTTGGATATAGGAAAATTTCTAGTACTCAATAAACAAATTTTGATTATTATTTTACCTTGAAATTTATCATCAAAGAATTTTCTTAGAACTTCGATCTGAATTTGAACAAAAGGAATTTTGTATTTTAAGGAAAATTATAATTTAGAAACTTTTTCACCCTGAAAATACCCTTTACCTAAGCTTTCAGTGTGTCCGGGACTCTTATACCTTACATCCTTTATTTTCCAACGGATATCGGCTTGAATGTAATGTTCTAGACTCTTAGTAGACCTCAGACCATAGTCTTCCCAATTCAAAAGGTTTTTTTTCCTCTCAGATAATACATCAAATATAAAAATCGTGATGTCGAATCCCCCTTTTCCCTAAATGCGTACATATTTTATGAACAGATCCAAAGCTCTTTTCATTTATTTTATGTGAGATCCATGATTGTCTGTGGACCGATTTTGGGAATATAAATCAAACAAAAATATATAAATAATAAAATTTTATTTATTTCAAAAATATTTATTTATGTTTTTTTTTTGATAAAGTGAAAAATATGAACTCTTAAATGAAGCCAGGCGTGTTGGGATTTTAAGAAAACAAAATTATTCTAAATATAAGGAAAAAAATATTTGAGGTCTGTTTAAAAATAACAATTGCAATTTTGGTAAATTAATCGATCAAAGATGGATCTAGATAAGATTCTTGAACGGGGCACATTTTTATTTAAAATTGTTCATGATAGTCATGTGATAGTAGTATGTTCCTCATTATATAGTAAACATTATTAAGGGAGAATCCCTTCTGTACTCCCCATCTAAATCCAGCCTTAAAATAGAATACTAGTTTACGAAGAGCATTGTAGTGCGATAGTTAAAAAATCTTCAAAACTAATTGAAATCATGCCACTCTTTTCTGTATCACGTTGTCTAAATGCCTCAGTAAATCGTTGTACTTGTACACACAGTACAATAAATTGATCAACCGTAATTTTTGAACGATTTTCACAATCGGATTTTGAAATTAAAAAGTTAATAAATTGCGGTGAAAATCGAAATCCCATTTGTGTTAGCGCTTGTGATAATTCCGCTTCCTCGATACTCCCAGATTGATCTCGGTCATAGGCTCGAAAAACAGCGATCCATTGATTGACATAGGTGTACAACTGTTGAAATTCATTGACATCAATTGTACCACTGTGATCGGTGTCAAACATACCTAGTATAATCAAAATGGACGATTAAAGTATCTATCCGAGTAAAATTACGTCGAGACCCTACGGAAAAATGTATTTTGGCAGTGAAAAGGCTTCTTTAGATCACTGAAAATATAGGAAACATCAACTGCACTCTTCAAAAGTCTTTTTTCGACTGCGAAAATAATTGTTTTCCGTCAGAGATGCGACTCTGGACTAAATGAAATTTTTATTGTACTAACCAATCATTAATTTACAAGCGGTATCAGAGAAATTTTTCCCCTGACCATTGACCAATGCCGCTTGTAATTCTTCAGAGTTTATTTTTCCTGAACGGTCACGATCAACAGCATTGAACCATTGTTGAATATCAGGTTGAACGTAACCAGGACCGCCTGGTGGACCATATCCTCCGGGTGCACCATATCCTCCACCAGGTGCACCATATCCTCCACCAGGTGCACCATAACCACCAGCGGAATAATTACCGGCAGGTTGTTGGCCTGGATACCCACCAGATTGATCGCCCAATCCCTATTATAATGTATTTTTAGTTAAAATTTTTTGATTTTCTGAAGAAAATATATCTGTACTTACAGGATACATGTTGGTTGCACTTTGAAAAAATCTTCAATTGTTTAATTATCATACGTCATGTGACGTCACATGTCATTGTGGTTTTGTTTGTTCTATTTACAAAATACAGAGTGGTTTCAAATGATTGAGGCTAATTAATATTAATCAATAAGTCGTTCATTTACAATAGTTTTCACGTAAAAAGCATCCGGTGCAATTTCATGCTGACGCTTGACGCTAGTTTTGAGCGTTTAACGTCAAAACTAAACATTGTTTAATTTTTGTACTTGAGCTGTTCGAGCGTTTATTTGTTTCTAAATGATAAAACGTAGAAAGAAGTTTAATTTCGATATTGATTGCTTTCTTTGGCTCTACAATTTTATCAACAGCGCTGTATTCTAAATTTTACATCTTGACTAAATTTGACGCTCAAATCAGCGTCAAACGTCAACGTGAAATTGCACTCTCCGAATTGAATAGTATAACGGGAATATTGAATTACTAAATTTCAATGTTTTTATACATTGCACGATACGTAAAATACTGATACCTAGCTCGAATAAGGTAATTCTGATCGTTTACACAATCGCTCGTCACTGAGTCTCGAGCTTGCAACTGCGTTAACGATGAAAATGTGGATGCCATGATTTATCGCGTGTTAAAAAACCAACATGGAATGGGCCTTAAACTGATTTTACAGCTGTGAAAAGCCAGGTAACCCGTAGCCTCTATACATTCATGTTGACGCCCGTCCGGGCTGCGAGTCTGTAGCTTCATAACCTTTTACAGTCATGTTCAACCAGTGTTAACTGTTCACTTCACGACTAAAACGAACCTAAAAAATAACGTGATATTTCGAGTGAACTTCAAAAATTTTGTTTATAATCTAATAAATAAATAAAAATGTCTAATCTTTCATTAATTGGTATAAATAATACATAATTAAATATTAATTAAAGAAGATTTTCGAGTGAACTTCAAAAATTTTCAGTTAAATCAAACAAAAATTTCAAAATGTCTAATCTGTCGTTAATTGAATTAATTAAAGATGAAAATATTAAAATTGAAGAAAAATTACACACAGAATTGATAATAAAAGATGAAAATATCGAAGAAAATGTCCTTATTTAAGTGACATTGATAAAAGTTTTGCATGTGATTTTTGTAATAAAACATTTTCTAGACGATGTCATTTATTTAATCATAAACGAATTCACAAAGAAGAACTATTTCCATGTAATGTTTGCATGAAAATATTAACCACAAAACGTAAATTAACTATCCATAAACAACTGCATACCGGATAAAACTCGTGTTCCTGTGATATTTGTGACAAAACATTTCCTGAACTTGATCAATTAGTTGTGCATAAACGTAATCACGATGAAGAACAATTATATTCATGTGATTTTTGTCATAAAACATTCACCGTCTTCATATACGAACTCATACCGGAGAAAAACCATATTCATGTGGCGTCTGTAATAAAACATTTGCACAGTCCAGTACTTTAAGTACACATAAACCGTCAAAAGACCATGTTGCATGTGTAATCAAACGTTTTCGCAGCGAAGATCATTAATTTCATAACGGTCCTAAAATTGTTTAACATTTTGAATTGAATTAATAAAACGTAAATGAAAAAAAAATTATACATTGCATTTTTTTATTTCCATGGTACTGGTCCGGAATCCCAGAGGTAGAGGTCGTGGGTTCGTTCGATCTCTACTAAATTTTTGATATGTTGTAAAAATAGCTACAGATGTTCAGAATTACTTCAATATCGAATTAAGCAAGAGAGGTGGAAAACGTTGGGATGGTTTTTGAGTTCCTCGAAATCCGAGGGGTTACAAAATTGATAAAGTAGCAACCCAAAACTAAAGATTGGGGGCAGGATAATTAAAAATAAATCAAGACAAAATACTAATTAAAAAAGTATAAACAATATATATTTGCAATAAATCTAGTAAACATAACATTCTTCTTCTTAGTCTAAAACAAATTTTTCTAGGAACATGCTTGATATTGTTCAAAAACTTTGCCCACATTTATGATTAAAAACATAACAACTGCACCAAGTGCTGAACCAATTTGAGAGCATGCACCACACCAAAATAATGCCGAGTTTTGGCCAGCTTTTGATAATTCATTACGGAAGATCATTGTTACACTTAGTTTGATGTAACTAACGAATGCTATGAATAATATCGAAAGTACAACCTGTAACATAAAAGTATTCATTTTATTTCAATATTGATCACTAAATATTCATAGAGGTTTCTAAACTTGTCGTTTTTGATGTGAAAACTTCTATAGCGAAACTATACAAGATTTTATATGGGGAGTGAAATGAAATTTCAGCTTATACAATGTCACGTTTTTTGTAACGGTCAGCTATGTGACAGTCGACAATCATCGGCATTGTTAAGCATTAAGACATTAACGGTTATATTTTCACAGTGTCGACTCAATTTTTTCTTAAAAAAAAAAAAAGATTACAAAATTCCGTATTTCATCGATTACAGCCAATTAGGACCCATAAGAAACCAACTGGTTTAATGATATGATCGACAGTTCCCGAGATATGGTCTATTTATACGATTTTATATCTTACAAACCTCTAACCAGCAAAATTTTCTTGGTATAACTTTGAAAGGTTACCGGATTTATCACCTACGAAATCACTTGCACACAATAGGACTCCACAATGGATATATTATGTGCAGCGAGGAAGACACATTACATCCAGCCACATCAACTGCGAATCTCTCGATTACGCAGATACAAGATATTCAGTGGATCTCACCCCGAATATATGAACCTTCAGAAAGACCTGATTAGCAAGCTCCTGGCTATTGCCAAAATATGGGAGAAGTTAATCTCGATAGACGAGTAGAAGCGGGCGCACAATGGGACATAAGGTCGAAGTGCAATCGCTTTCATACCCCAAGATTTATCTATCTATCTAAGCTTTGCAAATATAAAATTCGTTGGAAATACTTACAATAATAATGCTTCCCCAAATCGAGTGCACCAATAACGGTGTCGGAGATAATACAGCCATTGAAAATATATAAACGCCTGTACTAAATGTGAGCACTGTTAACGATGCTAGTGCCGTAAACGTTGTCTTCGGCAAAAAATATGCCATAAAACATGCGATCGGATTAGCCATATTTGACAAGCTTATCGTAAAATGATATGTGCTCGGTCCATACGGTAATACTGAATAACTTTGAATACTTGGAAAAACTCCATTTCCAAAAAAATTAATTGTTGCCATATAGAAACACAACGAATAGAATTTCGGTCTAGATAATGGCACATATTCTTGCATCGGTTGTGATTCCTCGATATTATCGATTGTATCCGGCGAATAATTTTTTACCATTTGTGATTTGCATACACTTAAATTGTTCAATAAATAGAACGAGATTAAACTGATCAACAGTAACCCGAATTCGATGAGAAAATATAATCTGGTTGAAAAGTGGGCTGGATATGTTTTTGGTTCGAGATGTGTGCCACCAGATGGATCTGTTTTGTTAACACATTCAGTAGCGCCCACACCTTGAACTATGGCAACAGTACTGGCAATAAAACCACTTAAACCTTCGCCCATGAGGTAGGTGATTAAGTAAATTTCTAAGTAACGACCCATATATGGCATGAAGAGTACGGAACTTGTACATCCAACCAAAGCCGTAAAAAACATCAAGACAAAGAGAGCCGTACTATGTTCCACTCCAAAAAAGGTTGTCGTTTGGGAGTAAAAGAATGCCATACTTAGGGCAGATAACGATCCAATTGTAATTATTATATAAATCGTATATTTATCGGATACGATAAAATACTTTTTCAGTATACTGTACAAAATCGGTCCAATATTTGCTATTTGTACGATTACTGTTAAATATGATGGTAAATTCCATTTTTCCGGTGAACTCTCAACCAGTAATGGGAGTTCGTTAAATAATGTATTGACACCAATCCATGCACTCACACCAAAGAATACTATAAATAAATCGACGATTAATTTTCGTTCATTTAATTGTTTTAAAAACTGTCCGGCAGCCATTCTGGAATTTTTATATGGTATTTCAGTTTTTGATTTTCGTCTCTTATTGTCTAACAGTGGATCAGTTTCAGTAACATCCAAATTACTGTAAAAGAAAATTTATCATTAATTCGAGAAAAATTATTTAATTTCGATGAAATTCCGAATAAAACAAGTGAAAATAACAACTAATTGATTTAATTGCGTAAATACCCGGTATATACTGAAAGCTTTAAAGAAAACTTGTTTATTTTTAAGAGGAACATTTTTCTATCTTTAAATATTTTTCGATCTCTTACGGTTTCAAAGATGGATATGTCCCCCGATGGCGGGGGGAAGCATGGCCCGATTTTGCCCATTCACGAACTTGACCTTACTTTTTAGCTCTAGAATACACACACAAAATTTCAGCTCGTTATCTCTTTTCGTTTTTGAGTTATCGTGTTGACGGAAAACTACGTCATATGAACACCTATATTAAAAATATTTTTCTGCGATCAATATTTTCAACCGTTACAAAGTCGGTACTAAACTTAATATATCCGTTGTTAAAATTATTTCGTACTATACCTATTATTTCATGGGAATTAAGTCTCAATTTCGGGATAATAGGTAGATTATGTGTTAATTAAGGGAGTATTTTACCTTGGAAACTTGTTTCGAGTTAGAAAAACGATTTTATTTTCCGGAAATTAAGCCATAATTTTAGGATAAAAGGTATGTTATGCTACAATTTGATTACTCCCGTAGGGAACTTATTTCGTATTAGAAAGCTTTCAAACGCTTTCCATAGGAAGTGTTTCCATAAAAATGAGTTTTAGTTCTTTATACAGCATTTATTAGTGCAGGATGAATGAGAAAATAAAGAAATATCAGTGCTGTGAGCATGAAAGCTGCCAGGACGAAAGTATCTCTAATAAGTGATTAAAAAAACACACTCGTTTTTGTTTAATTACATAAAATATTCAAAACAAACCTTGTGTCACTTTTTGAAATCCACAAATGAGCTTTTTCAAACTACGAATATTAAAAAAAATTTACATACATAGTTAATTTGATAACCAATTACCTACACATATAGAAATAATTAACTAATATTAGGTAATAATTATTTAAACTACCAGAGTTTCCAAGATTGTCACACTAAAAACATAGTTTACATTCACCAAAAAAAAAAACTGTACATAAAATAGGCTTAAAACAAATAAAGGGATGGTTTAAGAATTTTATAGCCGCTAGGCAAATTATTTTCTAAAACTTAACTATTTGGATGTTACAGGTTATAATTTCGAATTACATGTTTTTAAAGTAACTGTCTATGGGTGCAAAACATAAATAATTACCTGATTTCGTACGAATTACTTAAATGGCTTAACGATCCAATTAAACTCATTATTTAGAAGTTTTTATTACTTATTTGCTAAGTAAATTATAAACTGATTTAAAAAATCCATCCTTCAACATAAAATTGTTTAGTATTAGACAACTATGCGCTCCGTACATTAAAATTGTGCACCATTTCTAATTTTACATGTCTGTTATGTCACATGACCTAATTTACTGTTCAAATCAAATGAAACCGATCAATTGTTAACATACATTTGAATTTATTCTTATATCTGAACGCGCTGACTAGTGCGAATATTTGCATAATGGATCCAAATTTTATCAAAAAATTTAATGACTACAGCTTTAAAATCAAGAAAAATGCT
This sequence comes from Nineta flava, assembly GCA_963920215.1. Lineage (NCBI taxonomy): Eukaryota > Metazoa > Arthropoda > Insecta > Neuroptera > Chrysopidae > Nineta > Nineta flava. The sequence continues at coordinate 7,273,046 of OY986046.1, forward strand.
GTTTTTCTCCTCGATAAAAAGATACCTCACACGAATCTAAAAGAATTTTCAGTCTGTCCTGAAATACCGACTTGCATCTACGGACTCATAATTATTTGAATAAGATTCAGACTTCATTTATATTCATAATTAAAAACACGTTTTAGTTTTTTTATTATAAACTTTAAACCTTTTATGTAATAATTTGTTAGTGGGTAAGTTCGATGAATTTCGATAACGATAATAACTCTTTTGAAGCCAAAGAGTCTGTACTCGCTCCTAAATCCCAATTTACTTTCATATTTAGATATCTTTGCGTACACACTACATGTTCCATGAACTACCACGGTAACTACTAATACACTGGTATTTATTCATTATTTATTAGGCAAAATAAACGTTTGGTTTCAATTCCAAAATATTGTATTTTACTTAATTATTTCTAGAATAGGTTTTAGATTACTTGGAACTTTCTCTCCATACATTTTGGCGCCTGAGCAGGGACTTGAACCCTAGATCTACAGTGAAGCTTGAAGTTCTCTAATTATTTCATTTTTATGGTTGTGATAAATGCTATTCGGTAATTAAATGGGGTATGGATCAAAATAGTTCGTTACTCTGATCATTCACATTGATCATATTGGGAACTCTAGCATTTGGATATGCTCTCTTATGGATAAATTATAAACTGGAGCTTTTAGGTCGATGTTTGCTGTCCCAACCCCCCTGACATATCCTTCGGCCAACAAGTTTCGTGGTCGCGGACAGTCAGAGATCCCAATAAAAAAATTATAAAAATGTTGAATGTGTAGACAGGTGTAATTTGTCATTTTAGTGTACTCGATACAATATTAAACCAAATATTAAATTTTTAATCGACACAGTATTGTATTTGGCATTGAAATTGATAATAATAATTTATGAAAAACATAACACGTGTATATTTGTGTAAAATGTTGGAATTTGTTCATGTAAAATTAAAAAGGGGCTCAGTCTTGAGCTTTTTTCGATTAGTAGATTCATTCTATCCAAACATTTATCAGTCGTTATTCGAATCTAATAATATTATTTTATAGAAATTATATCAAAATCTGTATTGGTAATAAAAACATAAATTTTTGTGGCTCTGTATATTTCGATACAGTCTATAATAGTACAACATGATTTGGGTTTTTACGTAACCACGCAAACTATGCAATGAACGCAAAATTAAGATATTTTGTAAAGATTCAATTTCTCTGAACGAGCCCACTCACATGTCTGATTAAATAAACAAAGATCGACAAATATATATTTTGTGTTCGCATTCTAACCATATATTTCAAACTTACCAAAATTGATATAATTTATATTTCCAATAAAATTAATTCAAATAAATCATTAGACACTGGTTGTATTTACAGTCACACGTAGGTAAAACGTTTATATATGAATTGATATCAAATTATAAAACTCCCGCACAAATTTTTAAAGTCGTTCTGTTAAAGGATTAAATCATTCAATACCACATTTTTGGATTTGTTCTATGCACAATTCACTTTATTTTGAAATCAACATTTTATTGGACAAATTAAATGTGAAAACTAGTTATGGTGGACAGTTGACATTAATAAAATTATATAAAATATTTGAATCATGTGATAAAAAAACCATTAATTCTGCCTACATAATCAACTTATTATCATTCCGATACTGACGATCAATTTAAGTAAATAATAATACACAAAGTGCGATTTTTAAATCATCAGTTTTCTTCAAATTGTTTATTTTGATAAGAATACCGTTGCCTTAACTGTTCTTCTTATATTTCATAATTTACCGCATACGTATGAAAGTGCCATCTGTTATACATTTGTATAAGATTTCCGTATAATTATGAATAGAAATTTTCTAATTTTTTGTTTAGATCAGTTTTTCTAACAAATTTAGATCGAATTACGGGAGAATTCGCACCGTCGAACTGGATCTAAGGGGCCCGGGTGACATTATGACAACCAACAAACCAAATGGTAATAATAATCAAATACGCAAGAGTTTTTGGTAGTTTTTACTTTCAAATTCTTTGTAAAAGCTGCTATCGTTCTTATCCTTGATAAGATCCAATTCTATGTTTAGGATAACCAGCGAATTCAGTAGTTTTTGCTCAGTTGAGAAGCAAGCGTCGTGTTAATACGAGTCAGTGCGGAGAATAGTCTCTCGCAAGTTTCTTGCGTAAACAAGATTGTGAGAATTACCCAATAAGCGACTTATCAGTTGGAGTACGTACTAATGTGCTTGTTATATTGGGATAAAAGTTCACATGCAGCTTCGACAGACATCCGAATCTCTTCGAGACAAAAAAATGCGTTTTTTGCTGTTTAATCGTAGATATATTATAAGCCTGGGGAGCCACTTTGACTCTATAGCCAGTCCCAACACTGAGAATTCGTCCATGCAAAGTATATTTCTTACCTCTAATTTATTATTGTAAGAGTGGTGGGGGGGGGGGGGGTTATTTAAATAAAATAATTTATCGTAGATGATTGTGATAAGAATTCAAAATAGATAACAAAAAAAGTATAATGGCGCCTTTCATAATTAACCTTTTTTTTAAATATTAATTCAACTATTTGACAAATTTGCATAAGGTGATAAACAATACGCTAATTTTTCCCTAGATAATTCAACTGATTAGCATAACAAGTACATGGCAGTTTATATAAATTAAACAAAGCGTGATTTTTAAATAGTATTAAAAAACAATTAATTCACGTAAAATTGTAAGATTCCTTGTAAAATTGCTCCCTAAAATGCAGTTGGATTGACAATTTGTTGCATAGTTTTCGAGATGTATCATCTTTATACGATTTTATGCCATGTTTTATACGATACCAGACGTGATATTACGTAAACCGCCCGCCAAACTGTCAAATAACCACAATTTTCGTTGCAGAATTCAAAAATACGTAGATAATTTCTAATAATTTGTGATTTTATTGCAATTAAAAAATATATAAAAATTATCACCTAGTTACTTTTAAATATACTTCTGTAAATTGACCATAGTTAGCGCTATATATGGAAACCGTTGTAGAAGCGTCGCAAACTTCATATTGTGTTTATGAACGCGCATATCGACGCCATTAAGTTTAGGCAACTGTTCAAAAGTTTTAAGTTTGTGAAATGTGTTAGAAAGTCTATTTAACGATAATATAAGGTATAAAGTAGTGAATTATTTAAATAAATATTTGATTGATGTTTTATTTTATATAATAAATACTTGGAATGGTAATAATTTGAAGAAAAAAAACTAATAAATTAGTTTTAACCGTAGACAAACTTCTTTTACTATGGTTTTAAACGATTGTAAACAGACGCTGTTCGTATGTTGTAATCATTTTGAGAGTATATTTAAATAAAGGTTTGTTCTCAAATGTAATTAAAAATAAGTTTAAGTACATGAAGAGTCACTTTTAATTTGCATAGAAACATTTGATCATAATTTGTATTTATTTTTGTACAGTTTAGTGATGGAATTGTATGGTATATGGTCGTATGGTCAGCTCTTGGGTGCATATAATTCACTCATTGGTGCGTGCATATACGAATTCACTCAGTAAGTGATTGAGTGTGTATTTACTTATTTCAAATGATATTTTATTTCAAATAAATAAAGTATTGATCTAAGAAATAATTGATATTGTAAACCTTCATTTTATGTACTATGGACCACAAAAGTTGTGTCGTTTTTCCAAAACTGTATAGTCATTATGTGCCTTATTCATTTGAGAAAATGACTATACAATTTTGAAAAAATGACACGACTTTAGTGGCCCATTAGTACAATATATATCCTTTAATCTTACAAATATTCAATATTTTCCTGAAATTTCTTATATCAATATATATCCATTACTTTCATTTCATTTATTTTCCAATTATTTTATTATTGAGGGCATTTTCAGGTTTTAATTTCAGATTTCTTCGATTCCTTTTCGTTGTAGAATATGTTTTTGAAAGAAATGAAATTTTAAAAAAACTTACAATTTTGTTTTATAAAAAAATAGCGTGTGTTTTCGAACCATTACTTATCGTTATAATCCGTTTACCGTTTTAACGTACCGATCTAGTTTGCAAGAAAGTAGCACTGATACCCATATATACATAAAATCCAATTTCTTAATGGCCCAGTTAACTTATATGCGATAATACAGCAGGTATACTCGGATCCTCGGAAACAAATATAGATATTCCAATTTTTCCTTAAAAAAATTGTATTTCTTGAGTGAAATTTGGATAAAAGATGCTTGACTTTATCATGGCCAAATTTTATTCCATGGACTTTAAGCGAGCTAAAAAATTTTTTGCTTAAAAAGTAATTTTTAGTTCTATAAAAGTTCATGAATGGATAAACCGGTCTATTAATCTCGAACTCCTAGAGGATAAAATATCTATTAAACTGTAAAAGATAGAAGTTTAAATAAAAAAATATTCCTTTTTAAAAACTAAACTTTTGTCTAAAACTTTTTTTCAATAACTCAATTTTACCACCATTTCTCTGTACTGATAAGTCTTGTTTGAATACACAGTACTCAAGAACTCAGTATATTCAGTAGTATTTAAAAAATTAATCAACTAGTTATTAAATATCTCTATATATGTTAAGCGTCTGAATTTTGAAAGGATACAAAACTTTGTACTTACATTTAGAGCAGTGACTAACGATGCAATAACTTGAACAAAACTAATCTAAAGACCCAGGTAAATACGATTAACATTATAAACTTAAAAAAAATAATGAATTGTGTCAACGTGAATATTGCTCGAAAAAATATCCAACTGTTTTAAATAATTATTATCTGTTCAGTTTCATATAATTTTTAGTTTTATGAACTGTAAGCTGTTGTGAGCAGGGGCGGATCAGACAATTTGTCGTCCCAGGCAGTTGCAAAACTGCAACCCCTTCTTTTTAAGGCACATTTCTACGCAAACACTCGACTTTGAAATGAACTACGCAACTAGTCACGTGATCAGTTTTGACATCATCACCGAGAATGCTAGAAGTTGGAAAGAAATCCAGCGTCGGGCTGGGCCTAAGGGCCTCGAGTGACAGTATGACTAAGGGCCCTCCACTCACTTAGGATCAGGGTAGACGATACCATTATAGACGATCTGCGTAGAGAGATAAAATCTTCGAAACGTCTTGAGTTGTAATCTGACCAGATCTTTCTGGTAGTACCGCAAGTACCACCTTATATTGGCTTTGCCTAATATGGTTTGTTTCAAGAGTAACTTGCAGTTCGTAAAAGATACACCTAGATGTTTTGTGATGCCCGGTAGGTCTGTACCATTTCTGGCTTGCTCGTAGGCGCTACAGTTGCCTGAAATGCCCCTTTGTCCCGGAACTTATTTCAGGTATATCACTTTTAAATAAAAAATTGTATTTTTGATAACCCAAGTAGCGTTGTATTTAGTGTAAACGATCTAAATTTGCCGCCCGAGGCAGTTGCCTACACGGTAAGTCCGCCACTGGTTGTGAGTCGTAAATTGTGTAGTCCATTATCTATCAATTACAAACAAAAAAAAATTAATTATTCAATAAAACAATAAAATCAACAGTGCAATACTTTGTTTTTCATTTAATTACAACTGAAGGTTAAATTAATCGATCATCGCTAATGTGATCAACGATTTGTTATTAATTGAATCAGCGGATAGAGATACGAATCTATAGAACTTTTAATTCTCTGGAGAGCAAAATAAATCATCTAGATGTTCCACTGACTTCTAAATAACTGGACAGATTGTCACATGTTACGCCATTAGCCAGAATTGAAGCGCTTCTCAACTAACCAAAGTATTAAATTTTGCTTCAGTGTGTTTCCGCGTCGTTTATGTGTAATAATTATATGTGTTAATGTATGTGTGACTTTCACATGTATTTCCCACATAAAGTTTTTAGTCACGCAAGCGCACTGAAGCAAAATTTATTAGTACCTTGGCTAGTTTAGGTGGCGCTGTCTATCCTTTCAATTTTGTACGTTATTTTACGTTAATAAGGATGCCATGTCCAGTTATATAGAGGTTAGTGAGATTTTCTACTAGACTTTATTTAGAGTAAAATACCCAAATCTAGCAGCCCTTAGTATCTGTCAAGTGTCCTGGCAAAACACAAGATTAGATGTACTTAGTAACTTCCTTAGTTCTTTAAGGACTTATTTGTTTTGAACACGGCCATTAATTACTTGTGAACAAATTTATAGCAGAACTTAGTTATCCGGATTGATTTGAGGAAAAGATAGATCGTATTCAAGGGGTTTTTGTAGCAGCGAGTATTGAGAACTACCATTTCAGGGTTGATTATTTGCGAAAATGTTAAACATTTAGCTCAGAAAATCGACAGTTTATTGATTATCCGTATCGAGCCCAATCCCAATGAATCCGAATAATTGAACTTCTACTACCAAAGGTGTTTCAACGATCATGTTTCAAAAATATGTTTTGCACATATCAATGAAATAACTGTAATCGATTTTAATCGAAATCGCGATTGTTCAATTAAAACCGAACACGTCTCAAATCACAATCCGCGAGGCCATTAATAATCTTTCGATACTAAAAACAATTTTTTATAAAAAAAAAAAAAAAAAACAACCTTGAATCAGACAGGTTATAAAAAATATGTCGTCAAATTAATCAACCGAAATTGGAATGTTGAGCATTTTCACAGGTTTAATCTATCATAGATTTGTGTACTTTATAAATAGTATTAATAGACCCAAGTATATGTGCGTAAGGTTCTCTTTACGTAAGGGGGATCATTTTATATAAGAATTACTGTATATTATAGCATGTATATTAACATAAAATACTTTACTAATCATAATAATGGAGTTTTACCTTTGTTTCTGAGACTTCATGATCTATAACAGAAACCATCCACATCATTATTTTTTAACCTTTATTAATTCTTTTAACAATACATTAATGATGTGGGTCGAGGACAAGGTATTTGTATGCAGACTATAAGAATTGGTAGATTGTGCGACTTCAGCCGACTATGATAGGAACTATGCTGATATTCAAATGGAGTTCGTGAAAGGAAACTGCAGAAAATCTTCACAGCATTGCCAATTATTTCGTTCTTGTCCATATGCCGACAGTTTTAGTCAATTAACCGCCCCCCAATAATTTTAATTGACAAATTGCCACCGTAGGTATTCGAACCTATAACCTCCCAGTTTCAAAAGCAGGATGCGTTAGACCGCTCACCCACTTGGGCTGGTAAAAAGATGAAGAAATCACACTGGAGAAAATACTATTTAAATAATTTTATACCCGCCATTGAATTTGTTTTGATTTTTAATCTAATCTCTAGTTAACGTTTTTTTATTATCTAGGGAGATTATGTCGTGTCCACTATTATAAATGAATTAGATCATTTCCGAATGTCTCGAGTAGATACTTCCACAATACACAATGTGATATCAATTATTGAGATGTCTAGAACATTTTCGAGTAAACCGTTCTAATCTACCAAAGCCTATTAGGATTATATTAATTATTGTTTGTCGTTATTAATTCAATCGGATAAAATATTTAATCCAATTTATAAATGAATATATATATATATATATATATATATATATATGTATATATATATGCCCATATATATATATATATATATATTAATATATATATTTACGGTTTTTCTTGCATCATTTAATATCGAATAGGGAATATGCATGAAAATTTTTTTTCACATTTATTTTCAGAATATGAAAATACTGTTAATACTGTAATAGTATTTAAAAACGAAATTAAAATCCGACAAATATCAAGGAAGCTATACGCTTTTAAAGATTATTATCTGTCTCTTTCTTGCAAAAATACTAAAAACGGAGTTTTACGTGTATTTTAAATGGTGAAAGTGTAATATGACGTCACATAACATATCAAGAGAGCTATCACCCTCTTTGTCTAATCGGGAATTTCAATCATTCATATCTCGCTTATTTTTAAAGTTATTTAAAAAGTAATTTTACCTTGATATTTGTCAAGTAAACATGCTTCAATTCAAGTGAAAAAAAATTTTCATGCATATTCCCTATTGTAGAAAATAGGGAATATGCTTAAATAGGTTATTTTCGTTACAAAGTATTGAAACGTACAAAAGAGGGCCGTGTAGGTTAGAATTCCCGGATTCAGGATTGTTCTAGCAAGGAATTAAAACATATTGGCGGATTAAAACGAATAGAATCAGAAACTGAGTGTGAACCTGGAATTGTGGCCCAAATGGGGCCCACTCACTGGGCGATATTGAAGCAACCAAGTTTCTAGCGAAATTTCTCAAATATCGCCTAGTCAGTGGACTAAGTAATCAGATTGTAAGCGATATTTTGATTGCCGAAGCAATATTTTCATTGACGGTCCCTCCCGTAAATTTTTCCGAGTGTCTAGAAAATCTACTTACAACCAACTGAATAAAACTATGAACAAGATAGGGAAAAAATTAGACGGTTGACAGCCAAACTGTTCAAATTTCGCCTAGTGAATGGGCATCACCCAGAGCAACCATATTATCTAACAATTTCACATTAAACACGGTTGCTTCAATATCGTCTAATGACTGGGCCCCTTTAGGCCTTTATGGACCTCGTTGTTATAGAAAGATTATTGAAACCAGAACTTTAAACCGTTTATTTCGTTCGTCTCGGTCCAATTTCAATAAAATTAATCGATTCGGTTCCAGTTATCATTCCGGCAAAAATATCGGTTTATTGGGTTTATAAAACATAATTCTATCGATAGCAAGGATGGCGTTTGTTGATTTGTTGTAGTGAATCCATTCTGGTTTCGAATAAAAGTTGTGAGTATTTTTATAACAAATATATTTCGTTCTAATCATTTTTCGTTCTAAATCAACTGTAAAAATTTGAAAAGAGAACGCCACTTTTGCTGTCAATAATACCACAACGATAAGTGAAAATGAGGTCGATGAGTAGTTTCGGTTTACTTCCGGTTCGAAGCCCTGATTGAAGCATATAGTCGGGTAAAAACTATATAAAAAAATATAATTCAAAAAAATATTTATTTATCAAAAGTATAAAAAAAAACCTGACAAAACTTAACATTTACATCGTCGAAAAATTGACACACATTAATAATAATAATCCTGATATTGTCCTTGTTTTCCGCTGCCGTCATTACCACCATTTCCACTAGCAGATTTAGCACCAGCCGCATCAGCTGCTGCGGCAGAGTTCGATGCAACAACTGCAGCCGCTGCGGCATTATTTTGGGCCGCTTGAGCAGCTGCCATTGCTTTCATTGTAGCCTTTTGTGTAGCATCAAAATCAATGCGTGCTCCAGTCAATTGCTCATTGAGAGAGCTCAATCGTTGTTTGGCGGCACCAACCATCGCTGTTTGAGCACCCAACTCACCCGCCGCTTCGGATGCAGCTTGCGAAGCGTGTTCACTAGTCGCTTGAGCCGCATTTAACGCAGCTTGTATGACATTCACTTGATGCATGGCTTGTTGAGCGGATAGTTGTGCTGAAGCCGCTGCACGTTGTGCTTGCATCAATTGCATTTGCTCACCATCAAGTGCTACCTTTGCATCACGTGCTTGTTGCTCTAATCCTTGCAATATGACTTGTTTACCAGCTAGAGCAGCTTGAGCAGTTGCTGCAGCTTGAGCAGCAGCTTGTGCAAGCGTATTCTTTGCAACGTACGCAGCTTGGTGGGCAGCTGATTCTTGATTTCGTACAGCTGTGTTCGCTTGATCGGCAGATCCTTGTGCTATTTGCCGTAAACCACTGCCTGCACTGAATCCTGGTTTACCACTACCACCTCCGTTACCAGAACCTCCACCGCCGCCGCCACCAGCGCCAGCGCCACTACCCCCAGAACCACCGTGAGCTCCATTTGAACCACCTCCGTTGCCCCCATCTCCATTGCCTCCACCTCCGTTACCACCACCACCACCTTGCGCTGCTTGTGCCTGCTCTAAAGTTAAACCATAACTGTCAAATGTATTGGCGGCTGCAATGCCATCTGCATAATCAAAATCGAATTCATACAATGGGGGTGCTGTAGTAGTCCGTTTCTTTTTGATTTTCACTGCATTGGTTAATGCAACATCTGAAAACATTCATTTTTATTAACAGAGGCAAAAAACCTTTATTTTTGCGAAATATATTGTAACATCCTTTAAAATATTGATAGGTAGACAATTTGTAATACAATAATGATATCTAAGTTGTCTAAATACCGAATAATCCTTTCTAATCTTATAGTTTATGAGCTGACAAAAAAAATCAACATCATCAACGCAAGGCTTGAAATTTTGGAAAAAAATCCTTTAAGTTAACCAAACACCAAATAGTTTTTCAATCCGCCCATTGTAATACAACCGTCCTCAAATGAGAGGTGTCAATTTTATTTCGGTACCCATTCGAATTAATGTTTATTTCTTTCAAAAGAAAATTTGCACCTCTCGTTAAGAGAGAGTTGACAATATCAAGGGTAGATAAATCAACCCTTTTGTGTTTGGTTTTGATTGACTTTAAGGGATGTTTTGCATAATTCTCAACCTTGCGAAAATGACACTTTTTTGACAGCGTCGTGGTCTATAAAATCCTACTATAAAAACTTGACTGGAGTTTAGATAACTCTCATGTCATAAATGTCACACAAGTCACTATCTTTTAAAAAGTTTAGTATTATTTTGAGAAATATAGTAATTATCCACAATAATCTTTAAACAACACAGGACACTTTCCCATATTCTCTTTGTTTGGTCGACTGAGTACTGTGTAACATAGTAATAGTTATTATACTTTTCTCTTTATGAGAGTAAAATACACTTCTCTGCTGTGATAGTAAAATAAATAGAAGACATAGTATAAAGAACTCATTATATACAGGTTATTTAAATAATTATTCATAGTTATTGTATATTTTGGTTAGAGGTTATATTCACAGTACTCAGTAAAAATTTTACTGTGAATTTTATTGAATTCATTGAACTCTTGAAGTGACAAGGGTAAAAGGGAGGGGGATTAGAGAGAGAAGGATACAAAACAATTTGGTATATCTCTCTTAATATTGGAAAAATTGAAAAATGTATAAGAAGTAAAGTTGTAGAAAATCGACTTGACTGCAATTCATGACCTGATCATTTTTTTTTTTGGTAACTCCAATATCGCGCTAATAAAACTTCTTTTTATGAAATCAATTTTTAAAGATCAATATTCTGATTTGACTGTGAAAGTATGTAGTATTATTTGCAAATTAAATATTGAATAATGATTGCCACAGATTATTTAACTCTAGATTATTTAAATAATCTAATAAGTTACAAAACCAATATTTAAGCTGACCGTATCAGTCACGGTTTATTTTGTCAATCAAATCATGAATTTGTTACAATTTGTGTGTCTGGTTGTTTCAAATGATTAAATGCAATTTTTTTTTTCTGTTTATTCCAATGCATATCAATTTTTTCTCGGACATGCTCTAATTTTTATATAATTATTATGTAATTTTAATTTAATTAATTGTATGGTTAATTAATTAGAAATGGATCGAAATTTTTTCAAATATTTACTGTTTTTTTTTTTTTAAATAGAATTTTCATTTGAAGTTATTGCGCGACTCTAATATATACTCATATAGTTTCGTGGCCACAAAAGTATCGTTCATTTTTGAAAATTATTTTTGTTGAATTATACCTTATTTATTCGGTTTTTGGGAAAATGTTTCGAATAAAAGTTGTTAATATATTTATAATGAATAACTTTTATACGAAGAATTTTTTCGAAAATCAAATGATTGAAGCACAAATTAATTATAACAATTTGGAAAAATGATTGTTACTTTTGTGGCCATGTGTACGGCAGCAATATTTTTTAATAAATTGAATCAAATTTTGGAAAAACAAATGTCCTACTTAGAGTTTTCGTAACATTCTTTGACATAAAATACTTTATATGAAAAATCATACACATCTTGGATGGGAATCTGACCCACGTTCTCTGATAGTGCCTGGGATAATACTTAAATGGCAAAGTAATTAAACACTAGTCACCTTCGTTAGTATAGTATAACCGAAAAGGCAACCATACTTACAACGAATGGATAGACACAAGTTTACAAAAATAAAAATAAATGTGTTATTTCTGTTTATTTTGAAAACTATAGCTCTCACAAAAATTTTATAAAGAGCTGTTTTGTAGATAATAATTTTATCTTCAACTTTTATGCATAACTTTTTGTTCTTACTTTTATAATAAACAAGTTACAAGCAAAAAATCTAAAATTTATGGGATGAATGCTTTTAAAGCTTCTTAATCTTACGAAAAATCCATTTCAGAGCTTTTTTTAAAAAACTTTTCTTAAACAATCATTTGAATAATTAATGTTTGAAAATTTTGATTTATCTTTAGACGTGTCTTGTGGAGCTTAAAGTGAAGTGGGTCATTGATGTACATAAGTGTACTGTGAAAGCTTCAATGAACAGACCGTCCAATTTACGGATATTATTATAGAGATCTTTTTACAGATAATAAAACTTCAAATAACATTATCCTTGGGAAAGCTTCTAGCTTTTTTTTTTATATGAAATTACCTTTTTTCAAGGTTTATCAAATTATCTACATCGGGTCCGGTTCAAATTAAACCTGATAATTTTATTTCTACTGTATATACTTTGAGGCTAGTTAATAATAAAAGCGTGGATTTGTGATTAAAATTTCATTTTGAAAACTATGTATATTTAAATTTCAACACAAAGCGCTCTTCACTTTAATTAAAACAAACTTATGATATCAAAGAAATTTTGATACCATATGTGTCTAACAAGTTGCATATATTCAATAAAGTTCTTCAAATACAAAATTTTCCATTTTCGAACGATTTAGTAAAAAGCTTATGTTTTGTGTCTTTGAAAATGTAAAATTTTTGATATCTAGGCTATTTTAATATCATGTATGTCTAACAAGTTGCATACATGTAAAAAATTTCTTCAAATACAAAATTCGACAAGTTTTGGTACGATTCTTAGAAAAAATTGAACACTTACCGAAAATTCCAATATAAATCAGTGATAGAATGATAACTCTCATAATAAAACAAAATAATCCAATTTATCCAAATAAAATTAATTCATGCGCACTTGATTATTTTTGTGTTAAAAAAAAAAACTAAACAAATTTATTTGAATCTTTTTTCTATGATTTGATTTTAGTGATTGAACAATGCTTGAAAAATGTTTGTTCGACAATTGAACAAACTGAAATTTGTAATAACTAAATATTGTCTACATTATATAGGCACTTTCTAACCGAATTTATAAAGTTTATACCCATATCACAAGTGGTAAGCGGGGGGAGTTTAGTGAAAGGGAGTATTCTTTAATTTTCCTACGATATACATCCCTCCAAAATTTATTTACTTTATGTTTCAATCAATTGATTTCATTGAACTTTGTTAAACTGTCAACTGAATTTATATTTATCAAATATTTTAGATATTTTAGATTTAACCGCCTTCAAAAAATGGGAAGTTCTAAATTCGTCTATATTATTTTCTAGTCTGAAAAAGATTGATTATTCACGAACGAGATTGAGCTAAATTTTTGCGAATTTTATTTCAAATGATCCAACTTCGAGCAGACCTTGTATCTTTGGGGAGAGACCTTGTATATTTGGGGAACGATTACAGCATCATCATTTCTTCATATTTTTGATAAACCAAGTAAAAATAACAACTAAGTTAACTGCTTAAATACTCAGTAGATATTGAGTTCATTATCAATGCGTGAACTGTTAATTTTACTTTTCCACAATCAGCAATATAGAAAAATACAAAGTAGTGGATAAAATTGCTTTATTTGTGATCAAGAGTAATTACATATATTTGTGCTGAAATTGTGGCAAAACTATTCAATTTATGAAAAAAAGTTTCAAACTAAAATTGTTAATTTTATAAAAAGAAACATTTTTTATCCTTAAACTTTTCCTCTATCTCTTACAGTTTTAAAGGTAGAGATTTTCCTTCCTAGCAGGAGAATATATGAGCCAATTTTGTCCATTTAACTCAATTTTTAGCTCAATATCTGTCTTCGTTCTTGAGTTATCGTGTTGACAAGCGGACAGGCGAACTTCAACCGTTACAAAGTCGGAACTTAACTTATAAAACCCTTGTATATATTATATATACCGGGTATAAAAACTTAATACCTAGGCTTTTCGCTAGGGGCAGATGTTAAACCATACAGTTAGATCTATTTTTTAACTCAAAATTTATTAATAGATTCCCAGAGAGTTGCTACTAACATCATTACACCAAAGTATTACAAATTGCCTACTTTACAAAAAAATTCACACTTGCATGTGAAAAATCAATTTCACATTTCTTTGCATGTGAAAAATCTCTGAGAAATACCAGATTGAGTCTTGGATCGATCCTTTATTAGAATTTAAAAAAAAAATATAGTATGATACAATTTGCTAAATGTTATTCAACAATTATTATAAATAATGCTTTTTTTAATATAAATTAATTGGTGTTACAATTATTTAAATAATTATAAGAATAAAAAATATTAAATTATTAGCTGTCAATTATTTAGAGTGAAAATAAATAAAGGTGTTATTATTTATTTGCTATAGTTATAGGAAGTATTCAAAACTAATACAATTTGCCGTATTCAATGGTGCATGTTACCAGAAATATTTACATAAGTTCATATAACATCACCTGCTTGCTTATTGCTTGCTCATTGCATAGTGCATAGTTATATTTTATATAATACTAGTGCTATATAGTAATCATTTGTATCCTTAAATTCATTTTACCTAAAGTTCATTTTTTACATTTAAAGTGTATCTCTATGTCGCACCGTTTAAAAATTAGGTTATTAGTTTAGCTGCCACGTAGCACAGTTCGATGAAATGCAAGAAGGTTATAGCCTATAAGCTTCCTCAATGAACGGGTTATCTAACGCAATAAGAATTTTTCAAATCGGCCTGGTAGTTCTTGAGATTAGCGCGTTCAAATAATGTTTTTTATAGGTGGTTCATAAAAGGACCTAATTAGTCCATATCCTTATATCTATCCATCCATCTGTCTGTCGATAACTCAACAACGACAGAAGATAACGACCTGAAATTATATGTGTGTTCTAGAGCTAAAAATTAACTTCAAGTTCGTGAATGGGCAAAATTGGACCTTGCAACAATCCACACCCCCATAAAAATAACTCACAGAAAACTATTTTTCCCATATCTTAAATCTAGCTAGATCGACTTTTAGCTCCCGAAAAACCCCTATGCTGAAATGTAAGATAAATTTAAAAACAAAAAATATTCCTTTTTTAAAAATAAACAACTTTTGTTTGCAACTTTTTTTCATAAGCTGAATAGTTCTGCTACAATTTCGACTCAAACATCTGTAATTACTCTTAATTACTGAAGTAATCGAGAATTTCTCGCATTGATAATGAACTCAGTATATATCGGGTATTTAAGCAGTTAAATCAGTTATTTTGTTGTTCTTAAAGAAGTAGCCACCTTTTCATAAATAGATGAACTATTACTTCGACAGTTAAAAATGAATCTAATAATTGTAAAACTGGTTCAATATTTCTGTAACAGATGGCTTCATTTAAAAAAAATTCAATATTTGATATCAACCATATGTTTTTATTCGAAAATTTATTGGAGAAATTACTTTTCTGTTTTCAGTTGAAACTTAAAAGTTAGGTAATCTTTGAGCTTTAATTTCCAAAGTAGTTCAAATTTGAATACTTTGAACTTAAAACAAATGAAATCGACTTTTATAAACTTGTTAAGTGGACATAATTGGCTTTCGTAAAACATTGCACTGTTCTTAAAATATTTACATGATATCGTATTTCGAAGTTAAAAATTTTAAACATGGCCTGAGTTTTCCATTTTATAGCTTCGAAGTTAATTTTCCTTTCAAGGTTTGAATTCGAAATATACACGCACACTAGACTGCAGTTGTTTATTAGGGTTGCCAGTTGTCCTCGTTTGTGGAGGATTGTGAACGATTCAAAGCTTTATTTTCCTGTTTCAATCAAAATTGATTGTTGAAAATGTTTATATTCGTTTTGTACCGAATTTATTCGATAAAAAAGGTTGGTTTACTGGGGATAGTTCCTAGCTATATTATATAGATTGATAGACAGATAATATCTTGGGGTATATAAAAGTATTGCACTTGGATCTGATGGCCTATTGTGCTCCACCTTCTACTTCAGTCTGACACATCGCTTCTCTCATATCTTGACAATAGCAAGGAGCTTGCTTATCAGGTTTTCCTGAAGGTTTATATATTCGGGGTGAGATTCCCTAGTTATATTGGATATAATAATATAAAAAACAATTCACTTGTTATAATTTTATGTCAAAAAATATATCAAAATAAGTAAACAATTGGTATGAACAGTTTCAGAAACCATCAATAGATGGCATGGCAATAATTCCAACCATCAATATTAACTTGACCGCATAATTTTCAAAACATGACACCCCTAGTAAAACACATTGCACTGCTGACTACATATATTATCGACTTCATAAGTTACGT
Source organism: Nineta flava (assembly GCA_963920215.1). Lineage (NCBI taxonomy): Eukaryota > Metazoa > Arthropoda > Insecta > Neuroptera > Chrysopidae > Nineta > Nineta flava. The sequence continues at coordinate 7,289,621 of OY986046.1, forward strand.
TGATTTTGTTCAAAATCTTGACACTTCATTTAAACCAAACGCATACGATTTTTCGAAAAATGTTAACAATAAAAGTTCTTCGTATTTACATAACAAACAACTTTTATTCGAAACATTTTTATCAAAAATCGAATAGATTCGATTTAAAGGGATTACAAAAAATTTCAAAAATACGTCATTGCTACAGTGAAACACTACAGTAAAATCTGTGAACAGTTTGATTGTCAAAGTAAAAAAAAAAAACAGTGAGTTCAGTCTTCGCAGAGATAACTGACAAATGTATTAGTAATGAATTGATTGAGTTAGCTTGAATCGTATGGTTAGTACTTGAACTAGTAATTAGTCGGTATGTTCAATGTTCATTGAACAACAATAATTGCTGTATGATGTTTGTTCAATAGAAATATAAGTATTCAGTCATGTTACACTACACAGTATATGTAAAATAATTAGATGCATACATGTATTATGTTAGCCGTGGTCGGATGTTTTTTCATTCGACTATAGGAAAAAAATACAGTGAATACTTGGAAGTGATTTACAGAATTACATCAAAATCTTGGTTATGTTATTTATGTTGTGTGTGTTTTGTTGTTTTTTTTGACAATTTTACTTAGAATTTGTAATTCGTAGAACAGATGTGCATCAATTATCTACATATTAAATATATATTTTATAAATAAAACACATGTAAATGTAATTTACATTATTCAATTTTAAAATAAATAATTATCGTTCAATTTGATTTCGTCAAGTACTTAAATAATTTTTTAAAAAAATGTGTGTAAAATTCAGTGATGTTTTTATTTTTATCAAAAAAATCCAAATATTGATACAAATATGAAGGTTAGAATTATAATTTATAGTTGTAATTCACAAACATATCGATGAAATGAATTTTATCGAATTAAAATGCAAGCAAAAAAACGTTATCTACTCGTTTTACTATCTTGTGCGTTTCTTGCTTACTGTTATTTCGGTGGATATCGTCTGAAAAGTCATTCTTTTATTACATCGTCAATCGCAACGAACACCGATTACGATCAATTAAAATGTTATACATCAACTACATCGGCCTTTGAAGCGGGCGCGTTAAACGAGGTGCCACAAATTACGAATAAACGTTGGATGGTCCCGAATAATAACTACAAAGAATGTCGTATGGAAACATGTTTCGATTATAATCGCTGTTCACCGGATCATTTAAAGGTGTACGTTTATCCTCAGGAACAAACGGATCCCACCGGAAGTGCTTCAACCTTGATTAGTGCATCGTATCAAAAAATATTGAGTGTGCTGTTAGAATCACGTTATATAACGACAGATCCTACAGAAGCATGTCTATTTATACTATCGTTAGATACACTCGATCGAGATCCACTATCAGCAGATTATGTACGAAATATGCCAGCAAGGATCCAACGGTTACCGTTATGGAACAATGGTCTAAATCATGTGATTTTTAATTTATATTCGGGTACATGGCCCGATTATGCGGAAGATAGTTTAGGTTTTGATTATGGTTTAGCAATATTAGCGAAAGCTTCGATTTCGAATAGTCATTTACGTCCGGGATTTGATATTAGTATACCGTTATTTCATAAAAAGCATCCTGAGAAAGGTGGAGAACCGGGATTTGTACAGAATAATCGCTTTCCATCGAATAAGAAATATTTATTAGCGTTTAAGGGGAAACGATATGTACATGGTATTGGATCTGAGACCCGAAATGCATTGTTTCATTTACATAATGACCATGATTTGATTATGGTCACGACATGTCGTCATGGTAAAAGTTGGAAAGAATTGAAGGATGATCGTTGCGATGAAGATAATTTGGAATACGATCGTTACGATTACGATGTGTTATTGCAGAATAGTACCTTTTGTCTAGTCCCACGAGGAAGACGTCTTGGTTCATTTAGATTCTTAGAAGCGTTACAAGCTGGATGTATCCCAGTGATTCTATCAAATGATTGGGCTTTACCGTTTCAACAAGTCATCGATTGGAGTAAAGCTGTGATCTGGGCGGATGAACGTCTATTGCTTCAAGTACCAGATATAGTTCGTTCAATAACACCCACAGATATTTTAGAAATGCGCCAACAAACTCAAATTTTATGGCAACATTACTTTTCGTCTATCGAAAAGATTATATTCACAACTTTGGAAATAATTAAAGAACGTATTCCATCGTCTTCGTCGGCATCTACTTCGATAAATAAGTACCGGGATGGTTATTTATGGAATACACATCCTGGGGGACTTCTAACGTTACCACAATTCAGTGATTCCTGGTGGAATTATCCGTTCTATTTAAAGAATTTAAATCAGCTGACAGCACTGACGTCTATGGATATCACTAAGTTTACATGTGTGATTTACTGCCATTTGGGGATGCCATTGACCCCCACTTCATCGTTGTATCGTCTGATTAAAAATGTGAGTAAAAGCAAATACGTAGTTCGGTTAATCATTGTCTGGGTCAACGATAAATCACCACCATCTTCGAATCGCTGGCCCATTATGCCACCAAATATTCCAATGAACATATTACCAACAGTTGGTAACATTGGTTCGAACAGTGGTGGGGCGAATAGTGCCACAACGACGGGTATCTCTCAAAGATTCTATCCACATTCGTTGATCCAGACGGCAGGTGTTCTATCACTGGACGAGGATTCATTGCTGACAACGGATGAAATCGATTTTGCATTTCAAGTATGGCGTGAATTTCCTGAACGTATTGTTGGCTATCCAGCTCGATCACACTATTGGGATGATTCGAAGAGTTCGTGGGGTTATACTTCGAAATGGACGAATGATTATTCAATTGTGCTAACTGGTGCTGCCTTCTATCATCGATATTATAATGTTTTGTATACGCATTGGTTGAATCCATTGTTGCATAAGACTGTTGAACAAAGTCAAAATTGTGAGGATATTTTGATGAATTTTCTAGTTAGTCACGTGACACGCCGTCCACCAATTAAAGTGACACAACGTAAACAGTATAAGGAACAACAATTATCTGGTGTTCGGTAAGTATATTCGAATACCTAAGAATACCTAATTGCGATTATATTCAGTCAAACCTAGATTAAGTGTGATCATAACGATTATATTCTCAATTGAATTTCACTTAAAGAAGAAGTCATGTCAAAAAATATATCGAAATAAGTAAACAACGATTGGTATGGAGAGTTTCAAAAACTACCAATAGATGTCACGACGGTAATTTCAATTCGTTTTTTTTATTTGTTACCGAATCCATTCTTCTTATTCTTAACATTTTTGCGGAAACTGAATGAATTTGGCTAGTTTTCGGTCTTTTATGGCAAACGAACAAAGGACTTAGTATTTTAATCTAAAAGCAATGATTTAGATACCCAAATCTGTAACTCGACTAAATAAAACAAACTCTTTGGGGCTTCTTTATAAAAATCGTATAGCTTTTTTTGTTCTCTTAGATTTATACTACTGACAAATTTCGATACGATGCTTATTTTTTTAATATTTGATCAAAAATCGAAAAAAGACTCTTCAATAAAATCCAAAATTGTGGAACAACTGATAGTCAACCCCCTTTTTTTTAGTCTTGATAAGTTTCAAACTATTGTAACTAGGTAAATTTTTTCTGGGTCTGGGTGTTACTAGGTCAATCATTTGGAACTTTAAGGAAAATAAATCACATGTATTTTTATACTTAGTAAACTTATGAAAAAACAGACAAACCTTCTTTTTTGTGTAAAATTTGAGAACCTCAGACAAATAATCGTAGAGGTTTTACTAACAGATTCAAAGGCTTAACTAGGTTTGACTGTATTGATTTCAAATAATAGATTTAAATATAAATTGATTATATTTTGTTTGATTTATGAATAGTTCACCTTGGAATGATCCAGATCATTTCGTCCAACGTCAAACGTGTTTAAATACGTTTGCAGCCGTATTTGGTTATATGCCTTTATTACGATCTAATTTACGTTTAGATCCAGTCCTATTTAAAGATCCTGTATCAAATTTAAGAAAGAAATATCGTCAAATTGAGCGTGTAGGTAGCTAAAATTCAATTTTTCATATATTCATTTTGTAATACAGGGTGGCCGGTTCAATCGAAAATTTCTCGAAAAATTCGAAATTATACGAGAATTTCTTGGACGATAATTTTTAATTCTAGATTTTGTTGGAAGTCGATAATAGGTTTAATAGAATTGAATTTTACAATGGTTTTGAAAACTTGTAACATCTCAAAAATTATAATTCTTCATTATTTATTTATTTCTTTCGAGTTCGAATAAAATTCATCATTATAATTGGTCGCATCCGAAGATAGAATGTCAACGATTGTGGTTAATCGGTAATAAATTGTAAATAGACGAAAACGTACGATATCGCGCTGGCCACCCTGATAAGTGTCAGTTACCCACACCCGGTTCTGTAAATAGACTGTTGTATTTTGTTATCGTCGGACATACTATGTTAAAAACATGATCATATACTCAGATCTAGAAACCTAACAACATAAAACTTACTGCATTCACCTCACACCAAGCTGTGTAGCTTGGTACGGGACCATAAAATGTCGTTCTCCACTTTTCAATGATATACACGAGACATCGTACTAACAATGGTTGGTTAGGAAAAAAAATTTTACAAAAACTGTTAAATATATCATGAAATTTTGAAAAATGAGACCTACTTTTGTGGCTATGTGTATACTAGAATTGATTTTGGATTTCTAGACCTGTGTATACGATCGTGGTTATAAAAAGCGTGTGCGATCTCGGCTCCCGGTACATTTAAAACCGGATGTGTGTACCCGATATTAAATATCATTTGTATAAATCATATAAGTCTTAAAATATATACCTAAATCCTTATAAAACGATCCTAGATATTCACATTTCTTCAATCAATATAAAAAACGAAAAAAAACTTCAATACTATTTATAGATTCAATAATACTGTTTGGATTTGAAGTCTCAATTCCCTTCTTTCCTGTTTTTTATTTTAAATATTGATTTTATTTTTCTATTTTTTTTTTAAATAAACGTTTGCGCGCTAGCTAGTGTTACTAAGCGATACATTTTTAAACAAAGCCATTTATGTAATATACATTCCTAATTTTATGAACATATATTTTATACGTAATCGATTGTTTTTATTTTATTTTTACAAACTGAGATCTTATACTCCTAGATAAAGAATTCTCTAATCAACATACGAATGAAGACTCTGACAAAAGATGGTCAGACACAATTGTATATATATATATATATATATATATATATATATATATATATATATATATATATAGATTATCCTAAATATCTTTTCACGGTCATATAATAAAAATAAATCAACTTTACACCGTATTGAATGAAACAGAATAGTATTTTTGTTTAGTGTTGATAATACGAGCTCAAACTGTTTATTTACTACCAAAACTAACTCATTTAGGCTTTGCGAAGAATTTTGTTACACGTCTGAATTGGTTTCAAAGTCTATCTTTATTTATATACTAGTTCCATCAAAATCGGTCCAGTAGTTTTTGTGTGATGCTCGAACAAATCAGACATTTACATTTTTATAACAGTAGAGATTTTGTAACGAATAAAAGTATACGAAAACGCTTACGAATGTGGCCTGAACTATCGGACTAAGAAACGGCGACAGTTTTTAGACAGCTTTTATAGTTCAAGCGGGGAACGTTAAAAACGGTGCCCATTTTATTTACATTTAGTGGCTTCAATCACTTGCCCATCTTTTCTTTTCTCAGAAACTGTAATAGATATGAAAAAAAGGTTCATACAAAGGTTGTTGGAAATAAAATATCATGACAAAAAGTAATGAGTTATGACGAAAGTTATGTACGATAAAAGATTTGGGGTAGGTTGCCCCGCTTTTGGATCAGAATCTCGCAGCGTAGACAAGTGATTGAAGTCTATATGCACTGTCTTTCATCCCCTACAAAATGAGCACTGGTTTTTACGGTCGCCGCTCCTACTATCGATAAATTTATATTGGGGTTCAACGAATGGATCAAAAAGAGTACGTTACTCTAATAAATATACATACTCTGAACGATTCAGGTCTATTTAAAGTCCTTGTATATCAAACTTACAAAAGAAATATCGATAAAATAATTAAATGTTACTCTAATAAATATATGGGCTCTGAACGATTCAGTTCTATGTAAATATTTTATTTAAAGTTTTATTATCGATGAATTAAGTTAGCTGAGTTAAAAGAATGCGTCACTCTAACAAATAGAGGGACTCTGAACGATTTTAAAGAACAGAGAGAGAGAGAGAGAGAGGCATCTAGGAGTATAAAATCTGTAACATTTTACAACTCAAATTCAATAATGGAATAGATGGGTCGTGTTCAGATCAACCAAGTCCTTAGTAAACTAAGTAAGTTACCTTTTTTGACAGATGCTAAGCATCTTAGATTGTAACACGATTTTGCTTAGTAAGTCCTGACAGATTAGGGGATTTTTCCGTAAACGAAAGCCTAGTCGAAAATCTAGGTGATTTAGTCTTGGGATTTATTGTATTTTTAAAGTATTCAAGTGAATATATTGAATACAAAATATTTATTTAATCTTGATACAGGATGGCATGCATTATTTAGAGGAAAATTCCCCAATTTGACCAACATTGTTGACAAGTTAGTTGATGAACAGATGCTAAGAAGTAGAGCTGAATTTATTTGTTTTGACTATTATATGCGCGTAAGGGGAAATTATTTAAAAGTAGAAGGGCAACTTATTATACTGTTTATATTTCACACGTTTAAATAAAATGATAAATGGATTAAAAGTGGGGGAAACATTAATATATTTCCTCCCCGTCATTTTGAAAATAGATTGATCCACTCAAACTGTGACGATATTCGAGGCTTCTTTACAAATGAATATACTTCTATGTATATTCTTTTTAGACTTTTTAGTTTACTAAGGACTTAATTGTTCTAAACACGACCGTTGATTATCAATAAAAAAAACCCAACTAATTTTTGCATATTAAAATAATATGAATATATTATCAATTATAAATATAGCGCTTATGAGTAATAGACAATATTTGATTATTCAAAAAAAAAAACAACATAATCTATAAAAGAATAAAAATTGTATATAAAAATAAATAAACTATAATAAAAGTATGATGATAAGTATATGACACATGTACTACATTCAAACAAACATAGTTCATAGTTCCATATGCACTATATTAGTGCTGCTATAGCTCTGCTATGTTTTTTTAAATATTAATATAATAATATATAATTATTATAATTATATCTTATTTATTTCTATTCTTATTCAAATTCAATTGTAAATAATATTTTTGTTGTAAGTATACAGACCGTTTTCAAAAGCATTTCTAATAGAGAATCAATGTTAAAAATTTTCAACAATTAAGGCAAAGAATTGTCAACAATTGTGCGAATATTTCTCCTCAAGTGCTAGAAAATACCCGGGTAAATTTTAGCAAATAATGGAGGAATATTCGAACCGTTGGTTTAATTTTTTTTTTTGTCGGAATTCTATTTATTTTTTACAAATAATAAGGGATATTCAAAAAAGAATTTTCAATTGTTAGAAGTAATGCTAAGCTTAAGAAGACAACAATGAACATATTTAACCCACTCTCATTACATGTTAATGCAGTACAAAACAGTCCAGCAAGTATACACAACAGACACACTATGACTAAAGAGTACCTCCACTATTTTTATTTCTTTATTAAGCATATTGTGTAAAGTTGTTATAGTAAATAATATTTAACATTGATGCTCTATTAGCAATGCTTTCCAACACATACGGTATATATATATATATATATATATATATGCATAAATAATGAATGTGTGTATGATGAATTTGTCGTAGACATAATAACTGTTCAATATAGACAGATTTTAATCTAGTTGTCGTCACATTGTTATTAATTTACAAGTAAAATTATTATTTTTATTTAATTAAAAAAAAATTCCCGGACACAAAGGGGCCACGTAACACTTCTTACGGGTAGAAGGGAGAGGTATGCTACTATGTTGTGTGATGATACATGGAGAGAGGGTAGATGCATCTCTGTGTGCTATGATAATATTTAAGAAATTAATAAAGAAACTAGCAATACAACTGACATGGTTTAAAGCCTGACGAAATATGATTGAAACTGAATAGTAGCGCATTATTGGGTAACAAAAAGTTGAGTCTTCAATATTTAGACACCTATGTGGTACATTGGATCGCAATAGTAGCTCAAAAATTTTCAGTTGGTTTGTACTTCGATTATTGGATAAATGTTTCGAATAAAAGTTGTTAGTATATTGAACTTTTTATCCAAAACATTTTTACGAAAATCGAATGAATAAGGCACAAATCAATGTTTGCCGTATTTTAACAAACATTGCCATCAGCATCTTAGCTACAAAACGGATAAAAGTCAGTTAGTACACTTTTAATGATACATCCTTAATAGGTTCACTTATCTGTTGAATTGACGTTAGTAAAAAAAAATGTACGCATTGCGTTTCAGGGAGTTTTCACTGAACGTTCCCTAGCATTCGTTCCCATAATAACTACACCGGTTTTAATTTTAATATAAACTTCTAGCAAATTTATCGATGACGAAAAGAAAGCAAATAAATTGTCTAGTAAATTTAGTAATATTTTATGCAATTTCCAATAAAGATAATTTTTACTTCAAGCTGATAAAACAAGTGCTGAAGGTCATTTATCATTTCCAATAAATTGTTGACGTCAATGCCGTTGAAGATTCTTCAAATCTGTATTAGTCAATTCAAATATTCCATGATATTTATAGACTTTTCCTCAAAAAAAAAAAGTGGGCCATAATCATGAATTTATTAATATTTTTCCTCGAATAAACTTCCTAGAAATGTATAACGATTTGTATTTTGTTGGGAATTCTTGAGAATTGAGTATAATTTACTAATTCAAAATTAACCATTAAAATAATGCAACGATCAGATTATAATCTGGCTATAAAGATTATGACTACGATAAATATATTAGAAAATAGTGTACGATTGAATATCTATGATTCAGAAATTCGATTTATTTAAATGAATTCATCATTGTTTTGAATCAAACCCGAACACCAAAAATATTTTTTTATTCATCAAATGAATCAATTTTTGAATCAGAGTTATTCAATCCAACACACTTTTAACGAGTACGAATTTATATATATATATAAAAAAGTTAGAAATAAAATATAAAAAAATACAAATTAAATCGATCAGCTGATGACACTGTTTTGTGTATACTAATGGGTTTTGTCATCAAGTATATGGTACATACGAAAACATGGCACTATATCTATCCAAAACGACTTGACGTGGTATGACTTATTTGAAAATGGTCCAAACGGACCAAACATGGTCCGATTTTACCCATTAACGAATTTGACCTTACTTTTTTGCTCTAGAACAGAGAAAAAAATTTTCAGTTCGTTATCTGTTTTCCCTCTTGAGTTATCGTGTTCACAGACGGACATGCGGAAATGGACTAATTAGGTCATTTTATGAACATCTATAACAACAATTTTTGTCTACGATCAATATTTTCAACCGTTACAAAGTCGGAACTAAACTTAATATACCCTGGTATATTCATGCCTAGTGCAATACCTATGTGTACACATATATGATCACAATATATCCATTAGTATGTACATTCGATTATCCTAATTTGTGATCAAGATGATGTCAACTGGCTATGTACACTCGGTTAAACTAATTTATTATCAATATGGCGCTTAATGGCTACAGTGTGCCTATGTACCTCCGATTACTTTAATTTGTCTTCAATATGGCGTCAACTGGCTACAGACATCAATGTAACGGACGCCATATTGATGACAAGTTAAGATAATCGAGTGTACATCTTATTTTTAATTCAATAAAATAAAAAGTGATGTATACTGTATCTCCTGGACGCCATATTGATGACAAATTAGTGTACATTAGTGTTATATACTACTATAGCCACTGGACGCCATATTGATTATCAATTAGGATAATCGCGTGTACAAAGTGTAGAGATGAGTGAGTTGTCGATTTGATATGATTCATTGTCAATTGTAAATATATGAATATTATTAATAATCAGTAATAGATAAAAATAGTTCAATGATTGTACAGGGTTTACAGTTACCAAAAACAAATAGATCGTATGCTAATACAGAAACCCTGAACTGTGAACTATGAACCCACAGTGAACATCTAATTCAGAAACCATGGTGCTAAAAACAGTTAAATGTTGTACACTATTCAAATCATGTGACCATGAAATTTTTTTATTATTTTATTTATAAAAAAAAAAAATCACTGATGTTAATTATTTTTTGAAAGATATACAGGGTGTTTAAAAAATATTATACGATGATTGAATTTTAACACAATGGGTTTTATAAACGATTTGCTTTAAGGTTTTTTTTTTTTTTTAATTTTGTTTCGCGTTTCAGAAATAAGGCTGTGTAAAGGTGTTCGAGAAGATATTTTCGTTCTAGAAATCCGTTCGAGGATTGTTGCTGTTTAATTAATGTTGCTGTTAAAATTCCTTCTCCACATGATATCTACAGAGTAATCTCCACCTGGAGTATCCCACCAACTCTAGTTTCCTTTAGAGAAGAAATAATCTTTGTTGGATCTAGATATCTTAATTTTTCTTCGACATGTCATATAGTTCCTTAGTTTCTTACCCAGTGAAAAATTTTGTCAAGATTAATAACTACGTCGATTGGAGTTCTATAAAAGATTAAAACACAGATAATATCTTAAAGCCTGACGAAATGTGATTGTTACCTTACTTGAGCCCTGGAAGATTCCTTCAGGCCATCGATCTATTAGCGTCCTTCTATTCCTTGAACTGGCTACAATTTAACTCCCCTCTACTTCCCATATATCCCAGAAGAAAATGACGGGATATTGACAGACAGAAATAAAGTATTATTTTAGGTTGTTCGTCTTACATCCTCGACACGAAGCAAAACTCAACAGATCTTAAAGAAGCTCGATCTATCATTCCTGGATCGTGTGTATATTTTCGAAACACTCTGTATATATTTCATTGATTGTGAGAGAAATCGATAAATAGAAAAATTTGATTTGATGAATTTGTTGCATATGGCGGGGGGAGGTTATTAGAGATGGAGGTGTATATCGTATCATATTTTATTTTTATATTGATAATAAATGTAATCACAAGTCATTTGAATTATTATTTTTAGAATTATTTTATTTTTGATCAGTTTTAATAACTGATTTGTTTTAAAAGAGAACAAAAAGGAATTATTTTATTTGTTACACATAGTTAATTCATATTCATTAATTTTATTAATTATGCAGGGTGGTCTGACAAAAATTGAAACTAATACAAAACAGTGGTATTAACGACCTCCATGTGTGGTTTATTGAAACTACCTTAAAAGTTAAACACTGTCGCGACAAGTTCTCATGTATTCAGGCACCAAGTCTTTTGGGACATTATAGATTTTTCGAAGGTGCAACACATATTCTATAAAATGAGACCCAGCAAATTTTATTTTGATTATACTTGATTGGAAAATTTTTTATTACAAATCATTGCGTTAAATAGAGGAAAAATTACAGGTTTTTTCTTTGGAATAATCAAATCGTATAAGATCACGTAGACTTGATTAAAATTTCCATGATATTCTAAAAAAAGATGGATGAAAGATCGATGCGGTTTCGTAGTTCTTGAGATTTGAATTTGTGGTCGATCGAATTCTAACCAGTGAGATCTCATGACGACAAATCTCAAATGAAAAACTTTTAGTCAATTCAGCATTGTCAGACGTCATTTTCAATAACATCGACTTAAGTTTTTGAGTCTCGTTACAAAGTTTACAACAAGCTGTCATCAGCTACCCTCAATCAATACGACCCTTTACGTTTCTAGAATGCGAAGTATGACAAAATTTAGGTCACATGCCTTGCAAGTAAGGATTAACGAACAATTAATTAGTTTTTGGGAGACCACTTTGTGTAATTTGCTAGTCACTAACATTTTAATAAATATATTTGAATGTTTTGTAGTAGAAAACATGATTACGAGCCGAATATATGATTAAGGTTCGCTCAAGGAACGATGCTCAATACCAACCGAATTCATTTGTTTATCAACAAATCTACCTCGCAAAAGCAATCAAACTTTCACAAGCCATTTTATTGAGCCATTTCATTTTGAATCATTATTTTAACAATTATACGTACTTATTGATGTTCAATATGAATACATCTCTATCTATAAACCCCCAACCCACCCCTCTTTGACCATAAATTAGAATTCGGGTGTCCAACGAGTCCAATGTTATAATAAAAATATCTGTTTTGTTATCTGCAATGGCCTCAATAAAAAAAACTGTATATAAAAATCCCTGTAAATTTTCTCGTCCAATAGATCGAAGGATGTGGACTTTAACAATAATTAATGAAGTATCGATAATTTATTGATTTCTCTCAAATATGTGTTCAAAGACTGACTGCGAGTGACGAGTTTAAGTATATTGAGTCAAATAACGTTCTATAAAGTGTATGACGTAAATAAAATATTATTAATTATTAATTTTAAATATAATTTAATTAGTTCAGTCGCTTCAGTCTGAAATCGGGATCTAACAAACATGACTAATCAAATCTCAGATACAATGCCAATAAGAGTGGCTCCTTACTCCGAGAAAAGGACGAAATATCAGTAAAACAATTCAGGACACAATTACTAACTTGACAATAGTATTGCCAAACTGGGAGATTTTCTTGTAAAGATTTATGTTCCCCTTTTTGAGCTCCTGATCCAAAGATACCAAGGCGACACGGTCGGAAAATGGACAGTTTTCAAGATATTGGGGTTTGGGGGGGGGGGGGGTGTAGTGTAAAGTCGATTTTAGGTGATTTTGTTCACTAAGAGTATGGACCATTCATCGTGTCTTCGCTAGTTTTCTACTGGGGTTTTTCGGGTCGCTGATGTCGAAAGTAGCATTTGACACCTGCCAATAGCACTGTCAACTCGCTTGATTTACTGGAACAAGAGTATCGGCTATATAGGCAAAATGGTTTTTTTGGGTGTCAGAAGTGGCATTTGACAATTGGCAGCTGTGCCAATTCTAACAACCCTAAACACTTATCCGGAAATTTGTGGCCATGCAACCTTCAATAATATTGACGTGTTCAACATGTGACTGATCAATAATATTGATAGTGTGCCGGGCCCTTTAGATTGAGGCGCCTGAACTAAATTCGATGGAGATTAGGCGAAATGATTGTAAGATGAATTTGTATATTATTAGATATTTGATATGATTACAGTCAATAAATTAAATAACACAATTATATATACACTCCCGTTCATAAAAACTGAACCAGTTGAAATATAAGTATTATTGTATGTAATACACGTATATATATTTAGTAATATACAGTCTGTTTTCAAATGCATTTCTAATAGGGAATAAATGTTAAATAAGTAAAATATTTACTATAAAACCATACATACATACACATACTTACAAACATCTGGGCTGCTTGTGTATGATGTTGGTTTGATGTCATTTAAGAGTGGGGATTTAGTGATGCCCACTTAATTCATAATATTATTCATTAAGTATGCACACACACACTACAGAGTACCCCCACTATTTTTATTTCTTTATGAAGCATTGTGTAGTTATTATAGTAAATAATATTTAACATTGATTCTCTATTGGCAAAGCTATCCAAAACAGACGGTATACGCTTAGAATGTGACTTACTGGTGGTTCAATTTGTATGAACGGGAGTGTACATGATTTAAAACGATTGATTGATTATACAATTACAATTTAATGATATTTTGTAATAAATTAATATCTAAATAAAATAAAGTGAAGTAAAAAAAAACTATTGTATTTGTAATATAAATTAAAAATAATTAACTCAATTGTAATTAATAACAAAAAAATTATAAATATTGTTTTCTAATTATTCATTATTCATTGTTATCAATCATTTTTTTATATCAATTACAAAATAAAGAGCATATTTAAAATTGACCACACTCAATTGTGTTTTTTTATCGTTACGAAAACGGACCAATGTCTAATTGATCTGAATACCAGGTCACAGTGGTTTCGAAGAAACCGAAAAATCAGATACCTTAGCAAAGAAAGGAGTTGGAATACCGTTCACATAGGCCCAGAACCTATTTAAGGAATTCCAAAGATAACATACAAACAAGTGAACAGGACTGTACTCAACCTGAACAGGATACAACTTCGAAAGGTTACCGGACATTATAACCTACGAAAGCATCTGTACACAATAGGACTCCACAATGGATCCATTTCGTGCAACCTTGTCTGGAACTGAGGTCTCCTCAGGGGTAGTCAAGAATTGAACTGGATGAACTGCTGGAGCTGGCAAAACGAACAATGTTAAATTGATCTGTTACCGGATTCTTTACCGGGCATTATCCCCTACGGAAGTATCTACACACAATGGGACCCCATAACGGGTCCATTATGTGCAGATTGTGTAACGAGAAGGAAGAAACATCCAGCCATATCATCTTTAACCGCGAATCTCTTGGTTACAGCAGAGATATTCGTTGCATCTCACCCAGAATTTATGAACCTGTCAGCAGGAAAACCTGTGAAGCAAGCGCTTGGCTATTGCCAAGATATGGAAGAAGCCAATATCGTTAGACTGAAGTAGAAGGTACTTCAGTACTTTTATATACCCCAAGATATATCTATCTGTCAAAAATAGCAAATATGGCCTAAAGTTACAGTAGGTATCAAATAAAAATTCCGATGCAATTTCTCGAATATATCCCAAAATTTTTTTTAGACTTGCAGGCGTCATCTAAATAAAAAAAAATTAATTTTGCTCTCTCAAGCCCAAATTTTATCCGATTTAAAAAAAAAAACTTGTGTAATTGTATTAAATTTGGGACATTGTTTCAAAATTTTTTGAAAAATTTCACATATCTCTTATAGATGGCTTGGACCCTGCATCGGAGAAATGGTAAAATATGACCGAAAATTATTCGATTTTTTGTCTATATACTTGTTTAAAACTAAATTAACTAGCTATTATTAGATTTTAACTCAATTAAATTAGATTTGTCTATGCATAAATCAAATTCAATTAATATGATCCACTTAACTACTGCGTACAAGACACATTGACCTACAACCTAAATCCAAATTCTAAGTGAAAGGAATGTTCAATTCAGAGGATTTGCAATAACATCTCTAACAACGTTCTTTTCTGTCTCCTTGCGTCTCTTCCCCCCCCCCCCTTAACGATTATAAAAAATTGACTGAAGACAAAAGTCAAGGAAAATCAGAAATGAATTACATATCATTAAAAAAAAACCGTTGTATAACGTACTATAAAAATGCGTCGACCATTTTTATACCCAGTATATGTAAATATACAAGATATATTAATAATAATAATTAGAAAGAGCGGTACCACAAACGGGTCCCTTGCACCTAGACCAAGGGGTCCTCTGTGTCCTCCTTGAGAACAATCTGTCACCCGAAGGCGTAACGCCTCCGGGTAAGAGGTGCTATTTTAAGCAGATGAAGCTAGAGGATTCTGTCGAGGCCAGACGCCACACAGAAGGCCCACAACTTCTCCGCCGGGATTGATCCCAGGATTGATGGATCGAAAGTTTCCGACCCAAACATTCTATATCTGACTTTGTAACGCTTGAAAATATTAATCCTTGACATAAATGCTTGGAATGGGTGTTCATAAAATGGCCTAATTTGGCCATTTAGGCCTGTCCATCTGTCTGTGGACGCGATAGCTCAAGAATGAAATAAAATAACGAGCTGAAATTTTTTTTGTGGGTTCTAGAGGAAAAAAGTAAGGTCAAGTTCGTTATTGGGCAAAATTGTCTATCTTTGAAACCGTAAGATATATAACAAAAGTTTAAAAACAAAAAATCTTCTTCTCTTTATCATGTTCACAGACAGGCGGACATGCGGAAATGGATTAGTTAGGTAATTTTATTAACACCTATAACAAAAATTTTTTCAAGCATTACAAAGTCGGAACTAAACTTAATATACATTGTATATTTATAATATACTGGGTATAAAAATGAGCGGCGATACCTCTGTGGCCTATAGTACAAATGTTCAAGGTGAATGATTTTATACAAAGTAAAATGATTGAACTATCATCAAGAAATTTTGAATAAAATTGAATTTGTAATGGGGATTATTTGCATATACTTATCAATACAATAATAAGGATAAGATAAGATAAAATTTTATAACATTGTGAATAGTTAATATTCATTTTTTTACACGAACACTCAATAATGGTAGTGTTCAGATCAACTAAGTCCTTGAATCAATGATAATGGCGAGAATTTGAAGTATACCTTGAAAAAATTGCAAAAAATCGAAAAAAAATTGTGTACCAGAATTGATTGAGAAAGTCTCTGTATTACGTAAACTTGACCCAAAAAACACGAAAATCGTATTCATTTGACGATTTGATGAGCGGTTTACAAGATATTGCCTAAAACTGTAATCAAGTGGATATAAAATCTAATGAAGAAGGTATATCTCGAAAACTATCCGTCAAATCAACTAAATTTATGTGTTTTTTTGGGTCCTATTAGTCTTATAAACTAATTTTCATTCATATCGGTGGCTAAACATTTTTGTGTGTTTTTATCGATTATTTCTAACACCCTGGCCCGAGGGCCAGGAACTACCTCCGAAGAAGTAAATCTGAAAGTTAAAAGGATAATGTAAGGCTACAACAATAATAAAAACATAATAAAATTTGTTTGAAAATGAATTTTTATTTGGCTGAATTTAGCTTAAAAAAAGCACAATCATTTCGAATTAAAAAACGAAAATATTACAATAGAAAAAAAACTTTCACCAATCAAAAAGTAATTCAGTTTACATACAATTAATTCAGTAATTTTACAAATCAAGTCTGATGGATGATCGATTTATTTATTGATTTACTTTTGTAAATCAAATTGAAATATTTTGTAAA
Organism: Nineta flava; assembly: GCA_963920215.1. Taxonomy (NCBI): domain Eukaryota; kingdom Metazoa; phylum Arthropoda; class Insecta; order Neuroptera; family Chrysopidae; genus Nineta; species Nineta flava. Next base: position 7,306,694 of record OY986046.1, read on the forward strand.
TAATTGAGTCTAATGAAACGGTCTCATGATGTTGCTCGTTGCTCATTTATAGCGACAAATTAAGTCACGCGGTGCAGTTTTAAATTTCAAGCGGCATGCATAAACTTCGTTGGGATCGATGCATGATTTACATTTCTGATAACACATTTTTTGACGTGAATACGTTTATAAATTTGATATATAGGGGGGTAATTCAAAAAAACTAATAACAAAATCGGGGGATACAGTTTGATGTTGCAGCTATCAGCTACATCAAAAATATAATTACACCATAAGATAGCTAAAGGTTCAAGGAATTTCTTACGCTAAGTTAGGACTGTGATGCATGGCGCGCGGTGGAGGGGGAAACACCACCATTTTGCTGCGTCACATAATTTCCGTTTGGTATAACTTTTGATTCAGAGAAGCTAGGACGTTCGTTTTAGTTTCAATCGACAGCTCTTGTCAAGAATCTATCGATATATATTTATAAAACATTCGTGTGAAATAGTTATAGCAAATATATATGGCGTTAAAGTAAAAAATTCAAAAAAATAATACAATTTCGGCCTTAACTCGTCAAAAAGCCAAGTCAAAAGTAAAGATATCGTATACGGTTGGAAAGGGCTTCTCAAGTGGAATCTAGTGATATCCGTAAAACACCATATCAAAGAGTAAATCGAAGCCGGTGCTGCCATTTTGCTGCGTCACATAATTTCCGTTTAGTATAACTTTTGACTCGTTAAAGCTCGGTAGTGTAAAATAGTTATATCAAATAAAAGATGGTATTAAAGTAAAAAATTAACATAAATAATGCAATGTCGAAATATCTGCAATGGTATATCTCTCTTAATAATGAAAAAAAAATCGAAAAACACATTATCTGATCCGTATTTGAGAATATAAATTGCTATTTAGAGTTTTTCAAAATTTAAATTTTTGTGTCAGCTTGTGTTGTTACTTGTTACCACTAAAGGAGCTTAGGGTCAAACTAGCATCGGATTAGCCACGTAGAAAGTGTTAGTAGCAAACGCTGCGGACCCGCACTTGACTTATCGCTACATGTTTCCATATAGCTAAAAATTTAAAAATGTATCACATGACGATTCGTCGCTGAACAGGACCGTTGAGCAATATCATGAGGCCGCACCTTTAAAAGAAAACCAAAAAGAAATAAATAAAATAAAAATTTGAATGAATTAAGTATATTTTTTTTTGTATTTTATATTAATTATATTTAAATACTTTATTTATTTTGTATTGTTAGTATAAAAATGACCAAAGTAACATGTTAGGTTCTTAGGCTTTCATTATTATTTGTTACATAATAACGACAAACAACATTTATTACGAATTACTAAATAGTTTTAGGTTTATAGTAAAATACACAACAGAGTTTTTTTTTGTTTTGATTAATTAGTATTCATTAATTAGTGTTCAAGCATTTTATTTATTTTTTATTTCAATTCTGATTTAAATCTCAAAGCACATTATTCAATAAATCAATGAAAGAAACATAAAATTTTTTTGTATCGTAATAAGGCGTGTATCGTTAAATATTACAGTGAAAAAAAACCGTACAACGCGTGCTGAGCGTTTTATATCACGTTGTGAGCGTTGTACGGAGCGTTTTAATGTAATTTACTAAGTAAAATTTTAGTTTTAATGGGTGGCTACGTTTTTTAATTTATATAAACGATTGATCAATTATCACTAAATACTAGATAGCGCGTAGTAAGTGAATAAAAACATAGCCTGCACCTCTAAATAATAGGCGAAATTTAGATAAAAGCAATTTGGTCATGGTTCAAATAACTAACGTAATGTCGTCTTAAATAGATGTACTTTATGGTTATTAGTTTGTGTTGTTTATTTTCATTTGATGTTTTTGGTTTTAAAGATGTGGAGAATATTCAAGAAGTGATTTCGTCCGTTATTTTATGGAGATTAGCTCCCTTAGCGAACTATAAACCACAGAAGTAGTGCATTTAAGACGACTTTCTTGAAGTTAATTGATGATGACGCTACGCTGATGAACGCTACAATCATCTTAATAAGCTTTCTGCCTATCAACTAAATATAAATTTTGGTAAAAAGCTCAAATTAAATAATACAAAAAAAAAAACCACAGAGATAATGAATGCTTTATTTTTTTTTAAAAGATAAATACTATTTTATATATTATTTTTGTATGTCAGACATATTGTTATTTGAATTTTGAAATCAAAAGATAATCGATTATTCGATTTAAAGCACAAATTTAGATTTAGTATTAAAATAAGAAAGGAAGAGAATGAATTATTTATAAATATAATAATGATAATTAATGAATATCTCGAATCTATGAATATTAATTATCAATTATTTATTTGAAAATTTGTTGTTTAAATTAATAATAATAATAATAATAGACTATGAATTTTGATTGAATGTTGAAACCATTATGGATGATTTTTGAGCAGTATACTGTCAAACACACAAATAATATTCAGCCTTTGTTCTCAACCACAATGGTGCTCAAGCCTTTTGTCGATACTGTTGTTTTATATTGTTCAGGAACTGGATATTCCGTCTAGAAATCAAAATATTATTTATGCTTAATATTTAATCAATCAATTCGAATTTTGTTATGTCCAACTTCTTTCTATTGAATCGAAGGCTTCTATTAAATATTTTACAAATGGAAATAAATTAACAACTAAAACCTTGGAACTATGCAAAGTTGGTCAAATTTACATTTTGAATCTTCTTCGATTGAAGGAAGCTCTCAAGAAGATTCTCATATGAGCCTTGAGACATTCCTCCATAACATAGCTCTAGTTTTATATTCTTCTGAATTATAAACGGAAAGGCTATGAATCTACGTCAGAGGTGGATTTCGGAAATTCGATGAATACAAATGAAAAAGAATACTTACATAATCTTCATTGTCTTTAGGTACTAAAATATTCATTTCAGATGATTTTGAACTGATGATTTCAACATCTAAGGAGTCTTTACTCAAATACATTTGACATCCATCAGTTTTGTCAACAGATATTGTTGGTACTTTACCTAATACCTGTAATCACAATTAAATAAATAATTAATTTTAATTAAAATTAATAAATTTAAAAAAAAAAAAACAAACAATGTAATAACTCTAACCTGCATTTGAACTGATTGGCAATTAATAAATTCAATAGATGAGACCAAACTATCAAAAACAATTGAGGTCTTCTTACACGAATCCAAAACAACTGAATTCAATTTACCATTCACACGGATATTTGATTGTTCACATTTGAATACGTAAACCACATTATTCATTTCGACATTATCGACAACTAGATTTTGGTTACCTTTATGATATTCCTAAAATTCCATCATCAATTATTTATAAGTATCTATCAAGTGTCCTGGGAAAAAAACTACTTAGTTGACTTAGGACTTAGTTCGGCATGTTTTTATTTTAATTCGGCTTCATGAAAGATATACATTTTTCAAATTTTTGTATCGATTTGTAGAACTGAACCTAATTTTTTTCGACAAAATATTTCTAATAAACATTTTTCGTTATCAAAATACGAATAACTTTTGTTCTGAACTTTTTTTTTCGAAGACCGAATGAATTTACCACAAATTAATTGTAAAAATTGGAAAATGTATACCACTTACGGAACCGATTGGCCCAAGCAAAATTTCGCCATTTATTCTACTTTATTATTAGGTTCTATTTATTGCACATAAAAGGATTCATTGAGAATATTACTCTATGGAGATAAGATCTAAGATTGATACGTACAATTAACCATTTCTTGCCATCTCTAGAGAATACTGGTTCTTTTACGGTAGGCGCTGCACTACTCGTCCCACTTGTACTAGATGGTGCTTTAAACGGTGCTGGTCCAGTACGTAACGTTGGATTCTTATGTGTTTGCATGTCGTTGGTCACTTTCTTCAATTCTATAGAAATACGAACAATAAAATTAACTCTCGACAATGTTTTCTAATCATCAGGATTAATTTAGTACTTTTGTACTAAGACAATAAAAGATAGGTAATTTTTTAATACCAATTGTTGGACAGAACATTTTTTTTATATTTAAACTTTTCTCTTAGCTTCTGTGGTTTTAAAGATAGACAAACTAGAAATCAATTTTTAAGTATTGAATTTCAGTCCCTTGTATCTTTTCGTATTTGAGTTATCATGTTAACGGAGGAACATTAAACGAAGTAGTAGTTATAGCGGAGGGGAGGAGATCCCCTCAACCTCTTCTATTCTCTAGCTCCCCTGAAAATAGTGACCAAAAAATACTTACTTTTGGTAATATCTTGGCCTTGATTGATTTGTGCAAATAGTGCAGCACGATCATCATTCACATTCAAATCACCAAAATTACTATCTAAACTCAATGGAGGTGGTGGTGGGGGTAAACCACCTGGTGGTGGTGGTGGAGGTGCCCCACTGCCCTGTGATGCCCATACTAAACCAGTGGTGTGATGTTGTTTAATAAACTGTTGTAATTGTGTCAATGTTTCAATCCATGCTCGAACCCAATTCACATGAGTTTTGTCTGTTTCTTTCCATTCCTTTAGTACACGATTCGTGTAAAATTGTCCTGCATCATTCATTTCTTTGACATACGGTGCTGGAGTTGGTTTCTAAAACAACAAATTTATTATGTATATAGTTTATTAGTTGACCCGCAACGGCTGGCTTCACACTCAAGTTGTGTCTAATGAATGAATGAATGGTAATGGGAAAGGGGGGGGGGGCACCATCTGGTGCCTAACGAGGAGTGGTCTCGTCTTAGAGCACCTCGCCCAACCCTGCAATTCTTACAGGAAGTACAGGATCTGGATTGGGTCTAGAGACTGTAACTTCTCTGCACGAATCTGGTAGACTCCCAGGTATTTTATTCTTTTGTGTATGAGGACGCCACAGTCTATTAGGAGATGTTCTGGAGTTTCCTCCATTTCACCACAAAACCTGCAGTTGCCCTCATTTTCAAAGTCTAACTTCCTAAGGTGTCCCCTGAGTCTGCAATGACCCGTTAGAAACCTTGTCAGAAGACGCAGTCTATTTTTGCCCAGGCCAATGCAGATTTTGATTGTTTTGCGGTTATAATTGCCGAGAAGATTCTTGGTCTGCCTGAGCTCCGGACGGTTCCTCTAGAGTGTGACTCTTTTGGTCTCTTCTTCTTTTCTGATCTCTTCTCGATAGAAGTGATCCCCCAGTCCACAGAATCCTGTAAGGGGTGTCGATGCTCCCTTCCTTCTCAGACTCAATCTTGTGAGAATGAATCTTGTTATATTAAATAAGAATAAATTTTACTTACAACAGCTACCCATCCTAAGGCTGGAATACTTTCACTAATTGCTGATAGATGATTAAATAATTTTGATACACGATTCTTTTCTCTAAAACCTTGAATCTCTTGAATTTTCTTATCAGTCGACGAAAGTAATTGCAATAATTGCGATTGTGGTGGTTCAGCACTTCGTGAAGCAGTATTTAAAAATTCTAATTGAGCTCTACAAAAAATTTAAATACAGTTAAAATACAATTTTGTCCATTTGCTAATAAATGAAGGAATTCAATTAATTACAATCCTATTTTCTATAAACTTAAGAATAATACCTAATATTTACGGGAGGAAATTTAAACCGTTATAATAACTAGAGAAAGTATTCGAATTTGTGATTTTCGTTACAAACCAAATTCTACCTCGTTATGATTCAAATTACCACGTACATTCATTTATTGCATAATGTAAACCATGTAAAATTGATAATTATAGTTTTTTAGATTTCCTCCAAAAAAAATAGATAAAAAACTAGCTCTCTTTGGGTAGATGTTGATTTATTATCAAAATTATGAATAAAATCTAACTTTCTTGAGTTTCCGATGTTCGTAAATATATTTTCTCACTAGAAATACTCATTTGCAACAAAAGTAGCACTTATCAAAAATTACCGGCTTATGAGGATTCAAACAAGCTAAAAGTTATGATAATCTAAAAGTTTTAAATAAAAATTGAACTTACTGAAATGCTTGTTGTACCATTTTTGATTGTACAGCAACATCACCTCCAATACTTTCGGATAATTGGACAAATTGGGCCAATGGACCCAATAATATATCGTTGTATGCGTTTACACTCATTTTGTATCTCTCAGTATTTTGGATTTGAAATTATATATTTCAACTGGATCGTATAACTGTATAATTATTGTATATATTGTATAATTAAAAATCTATTTGTAAAATTGTATATAATATCTAGAACAAAATAAATTCACACACTCGTTGAAATAAAAAATTCACAAGTAATGTCTCTAACACAAAATCAAAATAAAAGATTAAAATAAAATTGTTGTGGGGGCGTTATGTGTGAGTTTCACAGCAAGCTATATACTTTTACTAAAAATACTTTATTTATTACGAAATCGTTTAATTTTGTTCAAAATATAATTATCGTTCTGTTTTGTGTGAGATACACAAAATATGAAAATATTTAGTTTAGTATCAGAATCAGTTGTTACGGTACCCTCATATCAATATGTATGTACTTCATGTTCACTTCAACAGTAGTCACTAGTAGTCACTATTGGTGTATCATATACATGTCATAGATATTATAAACAAAATATAGATAGCTTACTATAGTTTTACATACTATCAGTAATGTACATTTTTTACAGTCGATTTGTGCTGAATCTATTTGATTTTCGAAAAAAATTGTTCAAATAAAAGTTGTTTATTCTAAAAATACCTACAACTTTTGTTTGAAACATTTTTTCGATAATCGAATGGACTACTATAAAATTTTGAAAAAAGAATGCTGCTTTTACTGTTGACTAAACTATCAATGGTGAAGATTTTTCAAATTTTCCAGTTGATTTAGGCCGGATCTACTATCTGGTTTTCAAAAAATAGTTGTTCATTATAAAATTATGAACAATTTTAGTCCTAAACATTTTTTTCGAAAACCCAACGAATTTTATACAAATCTCGACCTTATGCAATCTTTAATGTGATAAACTCATCAAAATACGAAAACGAATTAGTATAAACATGACTTCAGAAACGCTTGAGATACAGCCCTAGGACATAAGATCAATGAATACGGGATTTTTATGAAACTTGTAATTTTCTAGCGATATATATTAACTGTTTTTCTTATTTTGATGAGTTCTGCCACCTGTTAAGTTTTTTGCACATCCTGTCTATTCATAATATAATTAAAATTCCTTTATTAAATAAAGATTTACGAATATGAGTCTTAATCTTATTCGATAAATGCGATTAGAAAATCTGTTTGCGGTTATCGAATTTCGAAGTGACATTTGCCAGTTTTGCTCAAGTCAGGAAGCATGACAACTACTTTTAAAACTTTTTGTTTGATACTAATGCCTGACAAAGAAAGTCGTGTACCAAGAAATTATAAACGATTGAAAATATAAAATGGTAATTATTCATTTTAGTGAATTTTACTAAAATTGGCCAAACAAAATTTCTTGGAAGTCTGACCATGTCTTGTATGACTCATATAGACTTCAAAGTTTTCATATTTCGCTTAATTTTCGAGATATTTATTGTGTCATCAAGTACCAAAAACTTTCACAAGGCATGACCAACTTCCACGAATTTGAACCGGTTTTAGAATTTCACGACGTTTTCGTTTATAAAAAGAAATTGTTGGATTTTTGGCAAAAGCGCAGCTTGATTCATGATCTACGTAAACATTACATTGATTTGCTTTTTCTGAATGTTTTTAGATCAAAGTGCGTATTTTACAACATAAGTCGCCTATCTATATATTTTTTGCAACATCTATGGTAAATGTATATGACTCTATTTGTGAACTCCATCTATCGACTGACACACGAAGTACGCATATTTACAATAATTACATATTTCTAAAAAAACTATCAAATCTCTCACGATTTAGTAAATGAATACTTATCACTTCAAATACGATCTGTTTACTATACTCTAGCAAAACCGCAGGGCGTAGTACATTAATTTTGACAAGTATTACCGGTGCCGCACCCTGTACTCACATTTGTCAATTGATAGTAGATACCCGGTTGCGTTACAATATCATCAATCAAAACAAATTATATGTGGAAATAATAGAAAATTCGATAAAACACAATATTTTGGATAGAAACACACACAATAGGATCACTTCGAATGATGAATCAAACCGTGAATAGAATGAATTGTATTCAGGTATTTGAAAAAGAACTTACTTGAATAATATTTAGTATCAGTAAAAATGAATCACACTCACACTCAACAACACTGAATCGCCTACCACTTACCACTGGTGTCGTATTAGTCAGTCGTTTCTATGTGTAAGTGTTGTTGACGCCTCAGATAGAGACAACACTATCAACAAACAAAGATAACATATGTGAATGCTTCCTCGAATATCATGTTATAGAACTAGACTTTTGAATACTGGTTATGCTCATTTTAACATTTATCTAGCAGTTACTAGTTTTGTAGTAATAATTAACCAATATAGTTCAATCACATAGTACGGAGGCTAAATGTATCGACATTCGTTTTGTGCCCAATTCAATCGGTTTTCGAAAAAATGTTTCGAGTAAAAGTTGTTTTGTATTTTTATATTAACGACTTTGCTATTTGAAAGGACCCCGCACATTCCTTTTGAGCTCCTGATCAAAAGTTCTCATGGTCACACAGTCGAAAAATGGACAGTTTTCCAACTATGGGGGTGGAAAGTCGATTTTTCGAGATTTTTTCACTAGAAGTATGGAGCTATGGAATGGACCATTCAATGCGTCTTCACTGGTTTTCTACTGGGGTTTTTCGGATCGCTGAATTCGAATCTAATGTCGAAAGTACCATTTTCCGACCATGAGAGCTTTTGATCAGGAGCTCAAAAGGAATAACATATATCGATTCCAGCTAATTTTACCTAGGGCGGTTTCCCATAAAAAATATGCGGGGTCCTTTTGTTTTATCTCTTACGGTTTTGCGAAATAATAGGGATGGGAGATGGGTGGTGGGTGATGGATATTTAGAAAAACATCATTTTATCCCCTTTTTAACTTTCTAAATTGATCTCTTGTTATACCCTCAATTGTGGCAGCACCCGATCAAAGCAAAAAAAGAGATGTTATACATTTGGAACCTTTATCTGTCTCGCTGTGTACCTGTTTGTGACATCGTAGCTCTCAAACGGATGGACCGATTTCAAAGAGGTTTTTTTCCATTTTAAAACTTATTTAATCGGGATGCTTCTTAGCTATGTTTGTTGATAATCACTTCGTTGTGTCGGGAATAAGCTTTTTCATTGCTTGAACTAAAAAAAAAGTTAAGCGCAATTTTAATTTGTCACTTAGTCCCCGTACTATAATCTACGGTTACGTGTAATTAAACACAAACTATAGGCGATTACCTGCAAGCCTTCATATTCCCTCCACACCCTCTTCAATGGAGTGGAATTACGGTTAATTGAAATTTAGGATAACAAGATTATTATTTTAATATGTACTTTCAAATTTTTGCTATTCACTTTTGTTGAATTAATTTGAAGATTGAAAAAAATGTTTCGAATAAAAGTTGTTATTGTAGATAAATTATTATTAAGGACTTCATTTTTCTCAAAAAATACAATCTTATCTTTGCAAATCTAATATTTCTGTTCTAAGGTTTATAACTTTTTAATTATCCACATTATGGCAAAAAATATCTGAACTCAACTTATACATAATTAGATTTTGAATAAAAAAAACTACTACACAAATTTTTTTGTAACATGTACCGTTACGAAACTGTAGTGCAAAAACTATTCACAGACCTTTCCCAAGTTTTATTACAAAAATTCGAATTTTTTATTCTTTTATAAAATCCAATTGTACAATGTTAATAATTTTTATATAAAATTACTTGTATATTAAATATTGTACACAAATTGTAAAATATGGTTGAATTGTGGACGTATGTGGTGACTGATAAGAGACCACAGGACGGATATCTTTGATATTATGTGTAAATAACCATTATTCTACATTTGGACGGTATGATTCATCAACCATATGACTTTCGAGTCAACAGATGTTCAATTTACTATCAACACCAAAAGTGGCATTCTTTTTACAAAATTTTACAGTTAACATACACATGGCCACAAAAATAGCGCCCAAAATACGCGTTTTTTAAATTTTGATCTGTTTGTTTGTCTAGGTTAATCTTCGAAACGGCTCAATCGTTTTTGACGGGACTTTCATTGGCAGTTAAAGGACTTTTCAGAGACTTATCCTGGAAATATTTAGAGTTGAGGGAAGGGTGAATATCTATTTACATTCGTTCTTATAATCAAAATCGTCAAAGTTATTCAGGCTTTATTTTTGTTACGTTATGGTATGGGGTGGGCATGGGGTGTAAGTTTTCCGGTTCCGATCCCAATTAAACCGGATAATTTTAATTCTACTGTATAAACAAAAAAGGACGCTACTTTTGGAACCGTGGGTATTGCAAATCCAAATATAGTTATATTGCAATAACCTAAATTTTATAAACATATTTGTCTATTTATGGTTATTATTCAAAATAAAATTTATCGTTCGAAAAAAAAAAAAAAAAACATATTTTTTTAAGTATGTTATGAACGGATCGGACCTGACGGTGTAATCTATATCTGTAATCAGTAAATAATAATTAATTGCATACTCAGTAATTAATAATTAGTAATGTATATAATATTATTCATGTAATGTAAATAATTGCTGTATATCTTTTACCTGTGCTGTTATAATTATTTATTTTTAATATTTATGACGCTCATAATATGATTATGAGTTCATTAATATACCTATAGATTACCTAGTAATGTGTATGACTGACTATTATCTATGAATCATGCAACATCACTTGACTTGAACATCTTAAAATTGAAACTCAGCTATACAAGCCACTATTTATCCGGCCTAATCGTTCCAACAAACTAAAAATATTATGAGAAATAACTGAGAAAACTTGAACGATAAAATTAAAGATGATATAAGTGCGAATAATTCAAAACCTATGGGAAAATTCCTTAACATCTTTCAGACCGAAATTCAGGCTATTGAAAGATGTACCCAGTTTAGCCTAGATAAGAACCATCGGAATAGCGATTCTCTCCGACAGTCAAGAGGCCATCAAAGCGCTGGGTTTTTGTGTCATTAGCTCAAAGATGGTATGGGAGTGCCTAGACAAACTTAAAAATCTGGGCAAGAATAATAAAGCCACCCTCTACTGGGTCCCAGGACATGTGGGAATGGGATAGTGGATGGTCTGGTGAGGAAAAGAGTATCGACATCCCTTACAGGGCAAGAGTCATTCTGTGGATTGGGTGATCACATCTATCGCGAGGTGATTAGACAGGAAGAGGGCACTAAGAGAATCCCACTCTAGAGGAATCTCCCGGGGCTCAGCAGGCCAAGAATCTTCTCGGGAATTTTAACCGCAAAAGATACAAAACCTGCATTGGCCTGAGCAAAAATAGACTGCGGTTACTGACTCAGGGGACACTTAAGGAAGCTAGGCTTGGGAGAACAACTGCGGGTTTTGTGGAGAAATGGAGGAATTTTTAGAACACCTTCTAATAGACTGCGACGTCATACACAAAAGAATAATGTCTGTGAGTCTACCAGATACGTTCAGGGGAGCTACCCTCATATCATATCTATAGCTACCCTGATAGCTACCCCTAGACTCAATCCAGATCCTGTAATTCCTGAAAGAAATAGTGCTGGACGAGGTGCTTTAAAACGAGACCATTCCTCGACAGGCGCCAGATGGGGGAGCACAATAGATCTTTGCACTTCGAAATCAACATTTCCATGTTTACTTGCAGATGTATTACTGTCAATTATTTGATGGTTATGAAATAAGTTTCAAGTATCAAACAACTTTGGCCTTGAAATATAAAATTTCTAGAAAACCATTTTGTAAACAATTTGTTAATGTATTGGCCCCGATAAATAATGCCGTGTGTAGCAGGCTTAACATTTAAAGTAATAACCACTATTGTCTATGTAATTAGAGTTAAGTAAATAATAATATACATCTTAATATTCAGATATATGATGTTTTATATTATCCCTTTTAGAAGTGTCGTTCATTTTTCCAAATTGCTCAAGTTGATTTATGCCGTTTCCATTCGGATTTCGAAAGAAATATTTTGAACAAAAATTGCTTGTATTTTAATAACAAACAACTTTTATTCGAAACATTTTCTCGTTAACTAAATAGATTCGTCTCAAATCAACTTGAAAATTTAGTTAAAGGACCGACACTTTTGGAATCAATAGTACTATGAGCCACAAAAGTAGCATTCATTTTTCAAAATTGTATAGTTGATTTATACCTTATTAATTCTGTTTTTGGGAAAATGTTTCGAATAAAAGTTGTTGGTATATTTATAATGAACAACTTTTATACGAAGCATTTTTTCGAATGCCGAATGAATTAGGCATAAATCAATTATAAAATTTTGAAAAAAGAACGCTACTTTTGTGGCCATGTGTACGTGCGTACACATATTAATTAAAGTTTTTGAGCATTGATTCATAATAATTTTTTTGCATTTCCGAGAATATCTTTCGAGGTCACGCTACATCAAAATTAATCATAATTTTGAGATATATATCTCTGTTTTTATTAGTCTTTGAAGAATTGATTTTGCCGTATAGATATACAAAAACATTGGTTGTGTTCAGAACTACAGAAGTCCTTAAAATAAATAAGTTACTTAACCAATAACTTCAAAAACGAGTTATTTTCGAACGCAACTTTAAACCACTCTACTAAGTAAACTAATGGACAAATCGAAAAGTGTCCCAAGAAGTTTTTTTACACAATTTTATTTTCTACAACTTTTAATCAATACATTTTTTTCTAAATTTTAATACATTACGAGTTATTTATAAAAAACTGTTCGATTTTGTAGTGTATTTGTTATTCAGTCGCTTTTTGGGAAAATGTTTCGAATAAAAGTTGTTAATATATTTATAAGAAACAACGTTTATCTGAATCATTTTTTCGAAAACCGAACATACAAATAACACACAAATCAATTATAAAATTTTGAAAAATAAGTCCTACTTTTGTGGCTTATAGTACAAAGGGTTGGGATAAGTGTGAGGGTAGAAAGACAAAAAAAATACAAGAGCTTTGTTTAAAATTTTTAATGAATCATATAAAGTGTAGTTTTATAATGAACTTGGAACTAATTTAGCATCTCAAACAAACATCAAAACAATAAATATAAGTAAAATTATTTTTGTTTTTGTTTGGTTTTTGAAACATACAGTACGTAATAAGAAGATGAAGAAAGAGACCAGTACTGGAGTACTCAGAGGTAGGCACACAGGCCAGGCACTCTTTACAGTACTGAGTACTGTTACACATCATGTTTTTGAACAAACTATATGGTATTGGTTTCACGTGATGGTTTGATTTATTCATGAGATATCATTCAAGTATTCATTTTGTAATAAAAATGCTGTTCATTATCTGTTAATTAATAACGACTTTTTAGTTTTAAATTCTTTGTACCATAAAATTATTTTATTTTTATTTTTTGCATTCGAAACGGTTAATGTTATCCACAATATACGAATGCACTCATTGATCGAATTCTTTTCACCCATAACGCGTTGTACATACGTGTCAAATGTTTATAAGATATTTTTGTGATTTTACGCAGTAGCCAACAACAAGAAATGAATTCACAACACGTGTACCTCTCGTAATATACGATATCTTGGATATTTTGCCCAGGGTCCTGATGTATATATACGACATGGAACTGTTTTAACTCAGCTTTGAAAGTGGCCTGTAACGAAATTGTTTGCTAAGAGGCAGTTTTATCACGTTCAAGACCCTAATTTGTTATTACGAGAAAACAACTTTCATCATGTTTGGGTACTCTAGATCTAAGAGATAATTCAATTTGTCCAAAGACGGCTCTATCCAACTGCGAGGAAGAGGAGAAAGCCCCTCTACTTATTTGGGTAACGGCTGGACGTGTTATCCATCTTGTCCATGGAGAATACCAATGAGATAAGCCACTTTCGACGTTATTGAAAATTGATTCGTGTCGGCGGTGAAAGTTATACAAAAATCAGTCGTTTTATAAAAATGACTCCATTTCTGAGAGTCAGTTTGTGACGTCACGCTTGCTCTGGATTCTCTCCACCTAAGTATTTTATGATCAGCTAATTGTACGCGCATTAGAAGCTACAGTAAAAGTAATTTTGAAGAATTTTGCATACACATTTGTATACAATGCTCAGATTTAAGTTTATAGGTTACTCGAATCTGAAGGGGGAGGGAGAGCAAAGCTTGTATTTACCATAAATGGATATCATGTGTTGTGGGTATACGAAAAAACGTGGGTACTTTGAATTTCCAGCGATTTAGAGTTGTACATCGCGTTATGAGTAAAAGATATCTCAGCAATGACTAAATTCGTTTATGGGTGATAACAAATATAAAAATACATTTGATTAAATGTTAGGCAACAGATATTAGACGTATGTAACGTGCATTGAATGAATACAAGAATATACTGTAGCTTTGTTTTTTGTTTTAATACTAATTAATAATCAAAGAAATGAGATGAATTTCATTCATTCAAGTGGTCAATTGAAATGAATAATTAATTAATCGAATTTATATGAAATGAATCGACTAAATTTGTCATTAATTAATTAAGTTTTTTTTTTGTTATTTTAAATATTTTTTTTTGTTTTTGTTGAGTTCTACTTAACATATATACAATACTTTTTTATGTACAAATATTTTTGTTTTGAAAGCAGAAAATGGGTTTGTTTTATCTACAAAATAATGTGGTTTTACACAATACATTTATTGATGAAATCGCGGTGTTAAGTTTGGTTTTTTTTTTGTCGATTCTGAGAAATTTGAGTAGCGGGTGTTCATATTTGCGTTAGACTATACAGACTGGCTCACAATTTATGTGAGTGTTCTGTTTTAATCTTGAGAAAAACTTTCTAGAATGAAATATTTCTAAAATGGTTTAAATTTTTTTCCAAAGTTAATTTTATCTTTTCAAAATGGGGTTTCAATTTACTCAATTCTTAAGTTTTATAGGTTTTTTTCAAAGTTAACTTTAAATGGCGTTCGTTTTTAGGTACGTTTTTTGAGTTTTTGAAAATATAATGGGTTGGTAAAATCAGGGTTCCATACAAGAACTTTGTCAAATAGTTGGTGTTTAGAAACTATAAAACCGACAGTTATTCAACTGTTTAAGACTCAATTCTCACCTAGCCTAACTCATTTTAGCAAAAATTAAACCTAGAAGACAATCAGGAGGGGAACGAATAAAAAAAAATTCGACCATTTTATATAAGCTTTTCAAGCTATAAATTTTCATCTCCAGATGTAAAAGTTAAGACAATAGACTCTGAACCATCCTGTATGTAGTATATTACATAAGATATCTCAAATTTCGACTCAATAAATATGAACACATTGTACTTACTACTACTCTCAATGTACAGTCGCACAGGTTTCTTTTGTTTTGTTTTAAATATATTTTATAAATGCTTTCAAATTTATCATTTTAATTTTTATTATAAATAAATAACTAACAAATTCTGTACAAGGTAATGCTTAAATGCTCACTTAAATGCTCTGTACAGGGTGTGTACTCCAACGTGAGGATTTTTTATATTTTATTTTTATTTGAATCATTTTTTATTTAATATTACGATTAACTTAAAAAAATATCAAATATATTATTCTATATCAATTATATCATTTATTATTTTTAGTGAATGTGTTATGTGTATATGTACGTGTGTATGTATATTAATATACAGGGTGTGTTCTTTAACATGAGCTATATGAATTTTTATTATGTTCTTTTTAAAATGAGTCACTGATCTTTCTTGTACATGATCAGTTTTGGTATGAAGTCGATTACGTTATCCAGCGTCAAGTTCATCATCTTCCTCCCGTGAATATTTATGTACTGTGAACTTCAAAAGTGACGTTTCAATTTCAAAATTTTACAATTGAATTATGCCGAATCTATAAGGTTTTCGAAAAAAAGGTTTTGAACAAAAGTTGTTTGTATTTTTATAATGAACAATTTGTATTCGAATTATTTTTTTTCGAAAACCAAAGGATTCGGCACAAATCGACTTACAATCCTCCGCCTCCGAAATATTTACATAACTTCTATTAGCAGTTTTAAACGTGCACATAGCCACAAAAATGGCATTCTTTTTTCGAAATTTCCTTGTTGATTTATGCCGTTTCGAAAAAATGATTTGCACAAAAGTTGTTAATATTTATATAACAACTTTCTCTATTGACATTTGTAAACACAACTGCCTATAAACATGAAAGAAGCTTTTTTGTAAACTTACGTCTATTTACCCATTGTTAGTATGGTTGCTTTTCGGTTATATTATACCAACGGAAATGACTAGCGTTTACTTAATTTGACATGTAATATGTCTTAACATTCATTCACACCTAGGATGGGATTCAAACCCACGACATCTGGCATTCAACCTCTGAGATGTTGTGGCTAACTCTTTGGTGGGTAAATTATATACTAAATGTAGTAGGTCGATGTTTAGAGCCTCAACGCGTGTGTGTCCGTACCTTTCGGCCAACGAGTTTTGAGGTCGCACTCTTAGTAACTACTGCTAGTAGATTGAAATATTAAGCAACGCTCCTACCAGAGATTCCAATATACAGTCTGTTTTCAAAAGCATTTCTAATAGGGAATCAATGTTAAATAAATAAATAAAATATTTACTATAAAACCATACATCCATACACATTCTTACAAACATCTGGTTGCTTGTGGTATGATGTTTGATGGATGTCATTTAAAAGTGGGGATTTAGTGATGCCCACTTAATTTATAATATTATTATTCATTACGTATGCAGCACACACACATTACTGACTACAGAGTACCCCCAATATTTTTATTTCTTTATGAAGCATTGTGTAGTTACTATAGTAAATAATATTTAACATTGATTCTCTATTAGCAAAACTTTCCAAAACAGACGATATACAAATTTAAATACTTTTAACTTGACTAGACGTATCTTGTTATCCAGATCTATAAGTTATCTTATATAAGAACATCCTATGGCTCATTTTAAGAAGAATTTAATAATTATATGTATATATATATATATATATATATATATATATATCTCTATGACTCATCATTAAAAAATTGGTTCCTGCAGGAATGTCATGTTGTCTCATGTTTACAAAAAAGGCTACAATCAATATATTTGTTTTAATTATTTAGGAGTTGTGGTCAAGTGGTCAAGTGGTACACAATTTATTTAAAAACAAACAAACAACAATAATTTTTATTTTAAATTGGCAAAATCAAATAAGCGAAGCGCCTCTCACGGTTAAATTATCGAACTAAAGCAAGAAGTCGTCGTGTAATAACTGATCCATATGACATTTAATCGATGTTGAGTTTGTTTACACGTGTAATTTATCACGTTTCTTGCTGTAGTTTGAGCTACAACCATGCCGGTGCTACAATCTTAAAGTACTTCACCCATACATTATTTGGTCATCAACCAAAATATAAAATAGATCTTTTCATAGATTTTGATTTTTTGGATAGAAGATACCATTTTAGAGGTTTTTGATTTTCTGTCCGAAATACAAAACAAATTGTTATTTTCAAAATGAAAAGATCTATTGAAAGAACTCCGCAGCTAATAATTGAACTAAACTAATTCGCAATTAAAAACAAAGTGACTGATATCTAGAGTTCGAAGTATGCGAAAAAAATTGGAAGTTTGATGTCGTTCTCAGGTATTGAAAACTTTAATGATTGTCAAAACAAAAAATCGACTACATATATCTCTCTCTATCGATTAAAATCACCAATTCGTTTTTCTCTTTCCACTAATATAATACAACCTTACAATAGCCCTCAAATTTAAGATTTCTTTAAGAAGTCTTTAAGAGCTCTCAATTTGGAGTTCTTAAAAATGATTACTTTAAGAAGTCATTATAGAACTTCTGTAAGAAATCTTTCAAAAGGATTCGTGCTGAAGTCTTTCTGATTTGGATGTGGTGTCTGTGTCATTGTGGTGTCTGTGAAAAAACGTTTCGAACAAAAGTTGTTAGTATTCGTATATGTAATGTTGTCATAAACACTTGAGCATTTAATTGCGAATAAATTTAAAAACAAAAGAAGACATCAAATGACTTAGCAAGTGAATTAATATTTAATGATTGTTTATTCAAATTGAAAGTATAAAAATATGTGTATTGATTAAAGTAAATCGATTGATTGATGACAAATTACTGGATTTCATTTTATGTTTTGTATTAATTGTGCTCAATAATTCAAATGTGATTCTTTTTTTTTTTATGAAAAAACACCAATTACATAAAAATTAAATAGTTTTTTTACACTTCTTTTCCGAATCCGAATCGAATCCATTTAAAGAAAACAAATTAAATACATGTATCATCGTATCATTTAAAATCAATGGTCAGATAATGGAACTAAAGCAAGTCGTCATAGAATTTACTTAGATTATAGGTTTTTTGTTATTAAATCAGTTACCTTTGACTTTGTACTTCAAAAGGTACAAATTTTTAGCGCCCAACGCGCGATTTCTTTCGATTTTCAATGTTGAGTTTGTTTACATGTGTAATTCATCATAGTTATATATTTTATAACAAAATGTTAAAAAAAACTAAATCAATACTTTCCATATAAAAACTATAGAAATTGTGTGTGTTTAACTAATATGGTACCGGTTCGAAGGACTATAAGACGACTTTCTTTAATTTCTAAATGGCATACATCAGTGTTACGATTTCACCTATATTATAAAAATGAATAGAAATAAAACAAATATAATTTAGATCAATGATGATCTGATTTCTTTTAATTGTGTTTAATCGATTGTTTGATTGGATCTTTGGTTTATTTTCTTCTTTTTTTTTATCTACATAATTAAGTACTTAGTACAATTCTACTTAACTCTTGTTTTATTTAATTAAAAACTATTGCACTTATTTAATTATTATTAATTAAATCAATAAATTAAATATATAAATTAAAAATTATCTTTAAATTAAAAATATATTTTGACTAATTTCATATTTTTAAACAAATTCTAAATTCACTATTGGAGGAGGGAGAGGAGTTGGGGATTGTTTAGAATAAGAGAGAAGCAAATACAACAAACATTCATTTGTAAAAATGACTAGAAAATAGTACACATTAGTAGATCACATGTTCGAGATCAATTTTAATTCAGATCCATTCATCATTTTTCAAAAGCGTTCCAACACATTCATTCTGTTACTGAAACGTATCGAATTAACTCAAATTGTAAATAGTTTGTGGTCTGTTGAATAGGGTGTTCAGTTCTCGATTTCCCGATTATTTTAGCAAAACTTTTAATAGTTGACGCAAAGATCAAATCTAGAAGTAATTTCTTAAGTCTTAACGACTCAAATAAGAAGAAAAATCTTCTCTGAAGATTTAATCGAAGATGATTCAAAAGGAGCAAAAATATGCCACGGTAGAGTTTTGCTTAGATCTGGAAGTATGTTAAATTTATAGCAGATTTTGTGGAGATGAAGCAAACCTAAAAATACTCTTCGAAGAAATTCTAAATTATGGAGGAATTACAGGATGAGAACTACCATCTCTACCATGAATGGAGAGCTCTGTAAACTGAGATAGGACAGGAAGAAAGCTCAACAGATCTTTTAAGTCCACTATATCCTCCTAACTCTTGAAGACCTTTTTCCACATGAAAATGGAGTTGGTAATAAACTAAAATGCTCGATTCTGATGTCTTTGAATCGAAGAAGGTCTTTAAGCAAAAAAAAAAAAACATAAGTTCCCGTGTGATTTTCGATTTCCCCGTTATCTGAACACCCCTCGGTAAAGTCTGAATGTCTAGATGGATGCGACTAGATGATTAGATATGACTAGACAACTTATAAATAAATAAATTACAATTGTAAAAATATAAAATAGATAAACATAAATAATAAATAATTAAATATAAAAAAAAAAACTAAACTAAAATTAATGACTTAGATTTTGTTATTCGTTTTGTTTTGTACTATTTGAATACTTTTTTTGTGGAATGTTTTTATTTTGACTAATTAATTTTATGGCTATAATTTCAATAAAATTATGTGGATATGAACATTCACAGCTCGGAGTATATCAATGACTTTGTTGTCGAACAACTCACAATTTATGGCGAAATTATATCGCATTGAAGCGTTCCATCTGGTACTCAAATCATGTACTTAAAGTTAGTCGTCTTGGAATGTTATTTATTTGATTTTGACTAGATCGTTTTCTCACAGATATTGAATCAAATAATAAATGTTGAATTTGTTTACACGTGTAAGTTATCTTGTGTATATTTTATATGACGACTTCCTTTAATATACATATTTACATTAATGACTTTGTTGTGGAACAACTTATAATTTATGACGAAATTATATCGCATTGAAGCGCTTCATCTGGTGCTCAAACCATGTAACTAAAGCAAGTCGTCTTGAAATGTTATTTATTTGATTTTGACTAGACCGTTGTTTTCTCACAAACATATCAAATAATAAATGTTGAATTTGTTTACATGTGTAAGTTATCACGTTTGTATATTATATACGATGACTTCCTTTAATCAACCTTCATTGAAGCGCCGCTCTGGTACTCAAATCATGTAATTAAAGCAAGTCGATAGATATTGAAATAACAAATGTTGACTTTGTTTACAGGTGTAAGTTATCACATTTATATATTTTATTCAAACGATCATTTCTGGATGGGAAATAGGACGACTTCCTTTAATTTGTATGGTTTCACCTTGGATGATTTTCACTAAATAAATACTTTTAAGTCTAACATAAATAAATCAAAATATAAATAAATTTTTGAGATCATACTTATCAATCAATGATCAATATAAAAATAAATAAACAAATGATTGATGGAATCATGAATGTATATGGTCCGGGTCCCGGGTCCGTGTTACTTGTTAGTACTTTGTATTTGTTTTTTGACTAGAATTCTTAAATATAATTTTTTTTTTTTATTGATTTCATATTATCTTTTGTTCAATCACATTTGTCATTATTAGTTATTGTTTTTTTCTTCAAAAAATCAATTAGTATAATAAATATTGCAATGAATTTTTTGTGGTTTTTCTCTTTATGTATAAAAAAATGTCTTTAATTTATACTTTACAAGTACCGTTTTGTATAGTTACCAATAAATATATAAATATATATATTTTTAATTTAAATTTTTATAACAATTTGATTGAAATTCATAATTCACTACTGTTTTTTCTTTTGTACAATCAACATTTGTTAGAACTCTGTCCGTTTATTGTTTTTCAATCGCACCATACACACACGCACAAACGTCAACTAAATACTATACAGAGTGATTTTAAATGATTGAAGCTATAGAACATGCTATATCAAATGAAATAGACTTCTCGTTTAATTTGACTTCACTCTTTCAGTTCTTAATTATTTGATAGTTGATCGTTAAATAACAAAAATATTACTAAATTCATAGATCTTATAATCCTAGATTACTTAAAAGTCTATAAAAACCATAGACCTAAAATTATTTTCCATTAGTACATAATCGATGCTAACAGGGGTCACCAGTTAGCTCTATTTCTTTGAATAAACAGTAAATAAACCCAAGTGAGCAATATTAGTGATTCAATATCATGTAGTTGTTTGATTTTTAATAAAAATTTATGCAAAATGTTTTGGTAAAGCTTCACAAATCACGAGCCAAATATTTCATTATTTTTGACATTTTGTTATAAATGTTAAGACATATTACTAAGCAGTATGCTAGTCACCTTCGTTAGTATAACTTAACCGAAGGGCAACCGTATTCATAATGGATGGATATACACAAAAACAATTGTATGAAGAGTCTCGAGAGTCAGGGTCTCAACCGTGACAGTTTTGACCATAGATTCGAATAATACGTCGTTTATCTAGGAATATAAAGATCTATGAATCGTTAATAAATCAAATAAATTATTAAATTAACCAATTATCAGATCACCACTATAATCGATACTGAATTCTCACTTCACAATTGATCGATTAATAATATTTTTAATATTTATTGCTAACAATAACATCATATCCGTTATGCGTTATGCCTCCCCACCTACAAAAACGTATACGTTTGACGTATAACTCTATTGATTTTCAAAAATACACTTATCTGTTTACATGTGTAAGGTTTCAACAAAATCAATAGACGATATTAGTTAAGCGTTTAGGTCGAAGGAGTCATACGATGTAACTATCAAGAGGGTCATTCAACTATGGTAACCAATTCTGTAACCATTTATACATCCTGTATACAAGGTATGTCATTTTAAACAAAAAACTTGAATATATATAGTGTGTGGTTTTTTTTTGGAAAAATTTGGGCTAGTAGTTCTATATTTCTTGCTCCAACCGTCGTGACATAGCTTTCAAGCATTTATGTTTCATATTCTCACTCTGGTGAAAAACACAATAACTACTGCAAGTAAAAGGTTAATTTCGCCTTGTCAGAGATCCCAATAGTATTAAATGAACCCCTCTTAATAGTTGCATTATAGGCCACACAATAGCACTGCAATCATAAAGAATCTCGTCGATTAAAAATCAAAAAGAAAACAATTGACAATCAATAAAAACTGAACTGATCACTTGAATAACATTAAAGTTGATTGTTGATTAAACGTCAATTCATTGATTGTGATGTGATGTGTTGTGATGAATGTGATGTATGGTAGAATATTCGATTTAGATTAAAAATCAAATATTATTAATTTGATTTGATTTTGTAATCTTACTTAATAATCTTAGATTAAACTGTTGATGGCACCAAGTCACCCTAAATCACAAACCGTGTCATATCTATTATCTATTTATATGTTATCTAAGTTATCTGTTCATAACAATAAAAGATGTCGATCACGGAATGATATTGGGCCGGTTGCCGAAGTATGTCACAATACACGATGCTCCGATTCTTGATCAAGATCATCTTGATCCAAATCGTGATCATCCATATCGTGATCCATATCTTGATCGGGATCATCATGTTCTACGCCACTACTGCTTGGTGAATATTGTGCCATTTGGGTATTCATAGTTTTTGGATCTTCGTCTTTCCATTTATCCATGGATCGACGTCGAGCATTCATAAAGAAATTACCAACAGTGGTTGGTTCTAATCCCAATTGTCTTGCAATTGTTACTTGCATTTCTTTTGACGGCCTTTTCGTTTCCTGTAAATAAAATATTTCCATGAATACCAACTCAATTACTTAATATTAGTGAGAATTGGGGCAACGACACAGCATTGGACTTCTATTCGCCGAGAATGAATAGAATATAATGCTGTCCTTGCCTTGATATCTTGTTTGACAAGGACAGAACAACGGATTATTTAATTTCAACTGCAGCCCTTATCTTCACAGTTTAATAAACAGAGACAGAAGAGTTTAAGCTGAACGTGAATCCGACCAATTCCTATATTTTACCATCTCGTTGTTTCAAACGAGAGAGAACTACGGAGATGAACACTGAAGTTATTCACCTTAGGGTTTTTTCCCTTTCACTTGGAAACCTGTGGTCCTTTGTGCTACCCTAATTTTTTTTACAAAACTTGTAATCTCTATCCTAGTTCTTTGTTTTGAAGCATTTCTAGCTTCGTGCAAAGTTCATTAGCTTTTTGACTTCTATCTCTGCTGCGTCGTCTAGTTCGACGTTGTCCTAGCTCTCTCTTTTTAAAGGAATTTTGTCTTTGTGATAGAATATATTTGGATATACCTTAAAAATAGCCTGCAGAGTACGCCGTTGCAGATCCGTAAAAACCAGACGAGGTTTCTTCGGCGTAGGAATATGTTCCGATTGTGTCACAAGTTCCTCTTTCCGTTTGCAACCTGTCAACATTACACAATCGTCTTTAATTGAAATTGATATTATTTTCGTGGGATCAGCATCTAAGGAACAGTCATACTTACTCCCGCGTTGTGGTATCTGTGCAGCTAAAAATTAAAAATCACCAATCAATTTAACTTATTCACATATTTATTCAATCTACTATATATACAGTCGAACTACTAATAAGATCTTTGTTTTGTACGTTTTTCCGGAATTAAGTCTTCAAATTTTGTCAAATATGACCCCAAATTATTTGAATTTACTGATCTTCAATCTCTGTGGTCTGGATATTGATACGTTAAGATATTTTAAACACTTGCAAGTATTCTGAAAGCATAGAGAGGAATTCTAGATTTGACAGTCTGAGGAAAAACTTCACAGCGGCCTTTCCAAATTTTACATGTGCCAAATCCATTCGATTTTCGAAAAAAATGTTTAATCGAAACATTTTTTACGAAAACCAAATAGATTCAGCAGAAATTGACTGTAAAAGTTTGACCACTTTTAAAGTAACGAAACTGAACTGGTCTGTGTCAGATCCCCTAAACTGTCCGCTAAGCTTGTGCAGCTTTTTCTCAGACAATTCTCTGTTACTTGAATGGGATTATTTATAGAATCTTGCTATGAAAAGCTAAACTCCATTTTCTCTAGTCCCTAACCGATGTAAAGAAAAATTATTTCGGATTAAAGCATTTTCGTCCCCTTGCCTTATCGTAGTTTGACTGTATAATTGGATTTTTACTCTTTTGCTCTGAGTCAGACAAAACAGAAATATCCTTTTATTTATTAATACAGGGTGTCCAGAATGTTTTTAGAAATTTCTCAAATATGGGAATATACTCGCATAAATAATCCTGTAAAGATGTTTGCTCTTGAAGTATTGAGAATGATTTTTGATTGGTCACTAATTCTGGGTAACTCTATGTATATATGGATAAAAGAGAGACACACAAACAATAAACAAAGACAAGAACAAGAACATCAAACAACAAGAACAACAGGGAACTCACAAGCATGAAGAAGATTGTTGTTTCCTTCGTTTGAAGTTGACTGCTCTGACATTTACATTGCGCATCTGGCAGTCTGCAATGAAAACATAAGAGTAGTCAACATCAACAACAATTACAACAACAACAACAACAATAACAAGATCAACAACTAGCTGTATTGAGTATTCAGTTTCAGTGTGTGAGTAGCTCAATCTACACAAATTACTGTAAACTTAACATGACTTACACAGCCTTGTAAGTATAAAAATTGTTTCAGTTGTTGTGAGCAATTAATTCAGGGTGTCCAGCATTGCCGGACTTTAAAATTTCCGCATTTCCAGCGACCCTACCAAATTAAATTTATTAAACACTCTTATAATAGCTAATTATCCTGATTTTCAATCCCTTTTCGACGGGTAAAGATTTATGTTTGTTGTATATGAGTTTATATTTCCCGTACTCCCCAAAGATCTTTCCAGTAACATAGCCCCAAATGAAAGATTTCCCTTGGCTACATCCTTTGATCTTATACACCCTATATAAGTTTCTAGACACCCTATATAAATTTGTATAATTAATAAAAAAGAACAGTTATTCACCTGCGAGACGTAATGCTGACATTCTTTGAAATTCTGGTTCTTGCAACCATTTCCACATTCTTCGAAATGTCTCTCGGCCCGATTTCAATTTGGACCATGGTTTTGGATTCCTCAATAAATCGGACAGAGTACCTTGCGATCGACACAGAACTCGCTGTGCAAATATTGCTTGTGGTATACTGTAGCGTTTCAATTCAGCACTGATACGTTGCGCTAAATCTTTTGTGTTGATCTCTTCGATATCACTGCCGCTACCACCACCACCACCACCGACATTAACATTTAACGTGTTTGTACCACCCGTGGCTGTTGTTATTAAACCCCCACCACCTTGTTGTTGAGTTTTGGTGGTGAGCAATGTTGTTTGATGTAAAACACCACCGTTATTATTTGAATTGTTATTGTTGTTGCATATTGTGTTGATAACATTCTGCGAGGAGCCGGATCCAAGTGTATGTTGTATCGTTAGAAGCGGTGGTGATGGTGATGACGTCACAATCGAATCACGTTCCACATGACTTATATGAGAGATTTGTACAAGTCCACCATGATGTTGATTTGTTGATAACGATAATGGTGATGATAATGAGGAGGAATGATGATGGTGGTGACTGGGTGCAATTGTTAAATCATTCAGCGTTGCCAAACTTGTTGAGTTCTGTGTGACATTACCACCAAAACTGGATAGTATGGTATTGCCACCGGGTGAATGTAACGATGTTGATGGACTCAACGTTGGACTATGTTGCTGTTGATGTTGGATATGATTGGATTGTAGCGATGTACGTGCAATGGTTACAATATCACGTTGAACACCGCCATTACCGTATGCGGGTGATGTATCGTAATTATTGACTGTATCTGGTGATAAACTCTTCTGCGGTGATGATAAACCATTTTGAGAGTATGTACTCGGCGATGGTGATATTGGACTGTCCCCATGATGGGTAATTGTACGTAAGGTGGTGTTGGGTGAATATGAATTGTTTGGTGAGAGTGTCATGTGTGATGATAGTTTATCATAATTGTACGGTGAATTTGAAACACCAACATTAATACCACCCCCAAGATTAACAGTGATACCACCATTATTTTGCATGATGGCAAATGAATTTGCCCCATTTGTTGTGTGACCAGAATGACCACCGTATGCAAATTTATCGCTCATTGTTGAAATGGGTGGTAAAGGTTGCAGCGGAGTTAGTGTTGCATACGATGAGTTGGGACTGAAACCCGGTGGTGACATACGACCATTCACTGATGTCAGTGTTTGATACGTGGGTTCTGGTTGAACGTGTAACGTTCTACATCCGTACTCAGATCCATCCACATCCATGATGCTCACCGATGTGGGACTCAACTTGTTTGGACTCAACAACTGTGAGGAATCATGTGATGAATCTTGTGATTGTACGATTACTGATAGTACATCACCACCATTACGTTCATCACCATTTGTATGGTGATGCTGTTGATGATGGTGGTGTTGATGATGCTGTTGTTGATGATGCTGCTGATGATTGTGATGGTGTTGTTGATGTGACAGCGATGAAGATGACGATGTCGATGATGCAGATGATAATGAGGAAGTTTTCTCGTTATTGCTATTTGTTGTTGTAACTGTTATATGATTACTAATTGTCTGGATCTCTGCACCATCGTTCGATAGATCATCACCAATTGCCACCACCGCAACTTCAACACCCACACCATGCTCCTTCTTAATTGTATGCAGCTCAACTTCATGCTGATCATGTATTGTGATGTTATTATTATTATTATGATTGTTATGATGTATATGAAGTTGTTGATGACCGCGTGCATCACCACGATCTAAACGTGTTATTGACGCATGCGTAATTGTTGTACTTGTGGACGGAGAATCGACCACATCATCATTATTCCCTTCCGATAATGATTCAGCGCTAAGAGGTCTCTGTTGATCCATTATATCACCAATCGTTTCCATGATAAGTACGCTCTCTTTACCACGTTGCATGGTTGATAAGACGGCTGACGCTCGTCACACGTACGGTCTCTCATGCATAAACTGTATGCAACGTAGTGAATGTTTCGGTTACCACTATTTTCAATAGGTATTATTCCTTGTTTGTTATAAATTATTGTTGTTGGGTTTCTT
This sequence comes from Nineta flava, assembly GCA_963920215.1. Lineage (NCBI taxonomy): Eukaryota > Metazoa > Arthropoda > Insecta > Neuroptera > Chrysopidae > Nineta > Nineta flava. The sequence goes on from OY986046.1 coordinate 7,334,405, forward strand.
TGTTGTTTTTTTTTTTACTCACATCATCGTCATAGGAATGTTCCGATAATTCTTTAGTAGATATTTCAATATTAATAGATATTATTATCTTGTATTGGTGTTTGTTTTTTACTCACATCATCACGTAAACAGCCTGTACTCTCGAATGTTCTTGCACCTGTTCCCAACTATTAATTAGATTTGAATTCCGGCTTATGATTGTTTGTTTTTCGGAATGACGTCATTACGTAAATACGCACACTTTTGTTGTGAATGTTCCGGTACAACTATAAAAGGATATTATTTTTTTGCGTTTAAAAAAAATCAAATCATCGAGAAATCACATTCACTAAGACACCATTTTTCATAAATAATTATTTGTTTCTTAAATAAATGTTGTTTAAAATTACTCATATTAGTAAATTGTTTATAGATGTCACTAGTTGTTACTAGTAACTGACTAGAGTTCAATTGTTTTATTTTTTAAAACAATTTATATATTAAATTATTTATTTTGTTAATATAATTACAATTTGATATTCATTTGTTTTTGTTTTTTGTTAATAGTTGTTTTTAAATTTGTTCCATTTTAAATTGACGGAAAATGTGATAAGGTGATCCATTGAAAAAAACATTGAAAATGATGATTAAGTGAAGTAAAATGTAATAGGGGTATAAAACAATTTGATATTTATTACGAAGGGGATGATTATTGTCTATCTCACTCTAGTTCACATGTGGGTATGTTGTAGCGCATACGCACTATACGCTTACAGGATAACACTACAGTGGAACACCATTTACACAACATGATCACCACTCACCACACTAGTCAGTCACTTGTACAGTGTAATCACCACCGACCGATACGAATATCCAAATCACCCCCAATCTGTTTGGAACCACTATCAAATTTATATGAATAAGAATATTTATCACAAATTTTTCTGACTAGAATTATGAAAGATTTTCTTTAGATTTTCTCACATGTTTTCCAAACAACAAAATGTCCTCTGCTATCACATTTTTTTCTTGAACAAACACCTGGACACCACACTGAACTCATAGCACGCTTATTTGTTTTATCATCGCACGAATTAATAAAACGCAGGGGTTCATTTCTATTTTATTATTTCAACAAAAAGAAAAAACATCTGCGTATATTTTGAATTAATTTACATAAAAACACATAATTTTGTGTAACAATTATTATTAGGTACTTGCATATTCATCCCTTTAGAGAAACCACCGAAACATTCACTGAGCTTTTTTTGTGGATATTTCCCACTACATTTGTTTTTGCACAATTTTCCACATACACACACTTTTTTGGAATGATGATTTTTGTGAGTAAAATTCTGATCTGAAGGATTTGTATAATAAAATAATAAACCCGATGTAACGATGATGTTTGTTATAAGTTGTGTCTTGTGTCTTGTGTGTCGTTCAGTTATCGTGGTTGCTATTTGCTATATGTATGTATGTATGTATGTATGTATGTATGTATAGATATATATATGTATGTATATGTTTTGTTGTGTTCAGAGAAACCCCATTTCATTCTTGTGTGTATTTCACTCCACTCACTATTCGTGAACGTTTCACTGTTACATTAGGGATTGGGGTGAGTGAATAGTTAGTATATACATATATATATATATATATATATATATATATATATATATATATATATATATATATATATATATATATATATATATATATATATTATCGTTATATGTTCTGAGTTCTCACACCGATCGATATTTTACTTCTGTTTCAATTTAAACATTTGCGTTGACTATTTAGTTTTTTATGAGGGGCAACAAAAAATTATAACATGTATTAACTTGTTTTACAATGTAGAAAATTGGAAATCGATGGAAAAATTGTCTCAATATATGGATTAGGCTCTAATCAAAATTGAATATTATACCATTGTTGGAGTTCGACATACTTGAATTATAGATTGTGGAGTATAATTACAGTGGAACTTCGATAAGAGATTAAATTTACCTACGAGCACTAACCTCCCCCCCCTCCACCCTCTTCCCGGGCCTCGCGACACAATGAAATGATTGTATACAAATTATGTTTCCAAGCAAACAAAGCCGTATAGCAATCGGTTAAGTCGTTTGGAAGCTACGGGATGACGTAGACAAACAAAGATTAAATTAGCCTTCATATAAAAAAAAATCTCATTGATATCAGTCCATCCGTTTGGGAGCTACGTTGCCACAGACAGAGAAAGGCTTCAAACTTGTATAACATCCCTGTTTTTTTTTAGCCGGTTAATCTCCGGCCAAAAACTTTGATAATTTTATACCAATGGTCCTCGGAGTCCTAAGTAAACGTTACTAAGTATATCTAATTTATTTTCTGCCAGGACATTTGACAGATACTAAGCAACTTAGATTGTGACGCCATTTTGTTTAGTAAGTGCTGTCAGATGGAGGGATTTTCCCTTAAATTTAATGGATTAAATAAAACCTAGTAGAAACTCAAGACCTAGCTTTGGAAAATAATGAAATTTTTGGGTTTCTTCTTTAATTGGAGGACACAAAGGCACTGAACAAGATCGAGACATTAGAAAATTTGCTAAAAAAAACGCTTACAGAATTAAATTTACATATATGCCATGTAAATTTATTTCGTTTTTTTTGTTAGTTACATCATATGACCACCAAAGGCGTAACGCTTAGCCAGTTTCACGTATACAGAAGTTCGACTATATTAAAGAATTGTTGCCTCCTATGATTTCGAATATTCTATAACCATATACAGAGTACTCATATGTATGTACTAAATAATATACTATTATATTTCGACCCGAACATCGATAAATGCATTTGAGTCAGTCAATATGAATATAATTTCACTCAAGTGAATCGTTATATTTCGATGTCGAATTCAACCAGCTCAACAACTCGAATACATATTTACACAAGATTCATAATTTTGTTTAGGAAAAATATTTTCTTATAATATGTATAATAAAAAGCTCATATTTTTCAATAAAAATAATCAATTCTTTTAAAGGAAAAATCTATTATATTATTCGTGACGCATGCGTACGATGAATATTGCGCAGTATAACCACAGAGTTACATATTCTGTTAGATGTGATGTTTAGAATAGCCGAATAGGTAATTTCATGTAATTGATATATTCCAATATGGTTCAAGGTTTTTTTCGAAGTCATTAGCTATTCAGTTTTCTAAATGGTCATGATATGAGAACAAGGAATCTCAATTAATGGTGCATATTTATTATGATTATAGAATATTATTTACAGAAAGTATGAAAACTTTTCCTTTAATCATTTGATACATTTTTTATATGAATAGAACTAATCAAATATGTAAATTGTAGTGTTAGTACTATGGACCACAAAAGTAGCGCTCATTTTTCAAAATTTTATAGATGCGGAAAATGTTTCGGACAAAAGTGGTTGATTATAAATATACTAACACCTTTTATTCGATAAAAATAAGCTAAAAATTTTTGAAAAATGACCGCTACTTTTGTTACCCGTAGTACCTACACATGACCACAAAAGTAGCGCCAAATTTTCAAAATTTTATAATTTACTAGCCATGTGCAGGATGGGATTTCCTATCGGCAACATCTCAGAAATCATCAGACCAGTGGCGTATGGAGGGACCCATTTGCGGTACTCCTCTTTCTAATTACCAGTGGCGTAGCTTTACCTTGCGGGACCTAGGTGGAAACTTTTTTGGCCCCCCCCCCCTTGCATAACTAAAAAAAATCTCTAGATATGATCATTGACAGGAAGTATATTATATATAGTATTTCGAGAAAATTCATTACAAACATTCTTAATACAACAGTGGTGAAATTAATATAAATTTGTTTTAATTTAAAAACAAAATGACGATTGTGGAAAATGAACTTCAAAATGTCATAGGCCGGACTTTTGCTTCAGCAAACATTTTGATGACTCCATCAAGATCATGTTTTAAAGCATTAGAAGTTTAGTGTTCCATGGATAATTACCTATTTCGTAGTTAATTGTAATTATTTTTAACTTCGAAAACGAACGTTCAGCTGAAACAACAGTGACGGAAATTGCTAAAAATAACATTAAGGCAGTACGCACATCTGGAAAACTAGCTGACGAAACAGAATCTTCTATTAACAATAAATGTACGAGCTGTTTCACAGAATGAAGTATCTTATACGACTTTCGAGATAACAATTGCTCGATACAGGATGGCATGCATTATTTCACATTACCATAGCCATTAAATTCAGGTAAAAATCCCCCAAATTGGCAACACTACAAATTAGTAAGTGTGTCCTAAGATAGACACACTAAACTTAGAAGCTCGGTAGTAAATTTTATTTAGACTGACAGACTTTCTTAGTTTACTAAGGACTTCAGTTGGTCTCAACACGACCATTCAAACTTGATAAATAGAATAAAGTACATGAACGACATAAAAAATGAAACACATATTTTATAATATATTTGTATATATTTACACATTTATTGAATGAATATGTAGAATACAGTTACCCATTATCGATATTATTTTTTGTATTGAACAAATTACAATAGTTTCAATTCAATTACAAACGATAGAATTATTGTGAACAAACAAAAAAAAAACTGTCATCATTGGGTATCGATAATAACTCATTGTACATAGAGTTCAGATTCCAAAACATGACGTTCTTCTTTTTAAACTTTATAGTTTATTCAGGAGCTGAATTCATTTGATTTAAATCGAATTCGGCATAAATCGAGTACAAAACTTTGAAAGAGGGACGCCACTTTTTGAACTGATATTACTTATAAATAAAAGGTCATCACATACAATTACACACATACACTTAGCCTTCCTGTTGGGATGGTATGAAAAAATACCACCAGAGGCAGCACTGTCAAGCAGTACATTCAAATCATACTGTTTGAAAGAAGATAAAACGTACACTCCCGTTCAAAAAAAAATGAACAGACCTGAAATGTTAATTTTCTTACATTTCATAAAAATCCTCATTTTTGTAACTCTCTGTATATTATTTATTTATAAACAAAGATAAGTAGTATATTTTTTAAATGTGAAAAAAGAAATGGAAGTTTTATATTTATTATTTATGTAAACAAAAACATTTACTACAAGAATAATCAAAATTGTGAGAGAGACTGATTCTGTTCAGATCTGTTCATTTTTTTTGAACGGGAGTGTACGTTTTTAAAATGTAATTAATAGAAAATTTCAAAATTTTCTCCAATTCCTATGTCGATTATTTGTATTATATATATAAACGTATTTCGACAACAAAGTAGTCATCCGGATGAATCCGGTAATTTTTCGAAGTGTATCCTGTTCATGTTGATTGCATCGATAGCCTATTGGATGTATTCCGAAACAGTATTTTCTTGAGTTTTTGTAGCGGTATATTTTCCGAGGCGAGGCAAGTCGGCACGAGCGCTGCGAGTACACTCTCGTGCTCGTTACATCTCGCCATGCCTCACCGAGGGTGTACTGCCGGCATAACATTCTTTTACACAGCAAGGTTTAAATGTTTGTACCCCCACCCATGAAGTTCTCTCTACTGAAATTTGTTCATACCTTCCGAACAAAGAACGCTAATTGTCCTGATAAATAAAAAAGTTAATCACATACACAGACATTATGCTTATATAATTATTTAGTGACCAAAAATATTGTATAAAAAAATATGAACTATCGCCTCTCAAAAAAAAGTGGCACTCATTTTTCCGGAAAATTTTACAATTGATTTGTACCGAACCGATTTGATTTTCGAATTATGGATTTGACATAAATCGAATGTCGAAATTATCGAAAAATGAGTGTTATTTTATAGGAGTCGATAGAACGTTTTTGAATCAATCATTTAACACACCATATATAATTATTTTTGATTTATTTATTTTATTGAATCTACAGGAGGGAATGTTATTCTTATATGGTCGAAACTTCTATTAGAAAACGTAACGTTTCAATTATCTAACTAAAATCAGTCCAATCGTCTCAACTGTCAAAAATATCTTATATTTGATTTCATCATCAAGAAATTATCAGATTATTTCTGTAAACGTTTTACTCGAATTTAATAACAATTTTTTAACATTTAACATACTTTTTTATATGCGCATGCGATTTGCAGCCAGTCAGTTTTGGCCGGTATTGCTAATCATTTCTTTACATTGGTTTTTTGGTACTCTACTCGAAACAAAAACAAATAGTTATCTGAAATGAAAAAGAAAAACAACTAACTGAGAATGAATTAATTTCAATACCCTGTATATATATAATGAGTACTGTTTATTTTACTTCTATAGACTCGTAGATGTATTAAACATGATTTGGTGCTTATAACGTATAAATGCTTGTAACTACAAGTAATTAAATTTGTTTTAGTTGAAATTTCGTGAAATCTTAATTATTTGAAAGTAGTTTTTTAGCTCTAGTTTATTAGTTCTCGTTCAGTGATCAGGAAATATTGCTAAATTTACTTATAACGTTATATTCCAAGATGGCGACTTTAGTCAGTCTGCATTTCAACAATTAGTTATACCTTTAATACAAATTTTGAGTAGTAAAACGCGCGGATTCGACATTATGTTCCCATAATTTCATGGTGGGAGAAAAATTATCAAATTTAAATCATGTTATTTTTTATGCTTGTTAGTATATTTATCTGAAACATTTTCCCAAAAACTAAATGAATAAGGCACAAAAGGACTATACAAATTTGAAAAAAGGGCACGACTTTTGTGGCCCATAGTATGTACAGAGACCAACAGACAATAAAAAATTGGACTTTTTTTTCGTCCCCTACAAACTCGCTTACCTTCCATCCCTATATTTCTATGTCTATGGTAATCACAAAATACATAAACAATACAAAGACGTCGATGACTTATTTTAGTTCGTTAATCGGACCATGTTGTCGCTACGATCTAAAAGTATTTCGCCAATAGAATTTAACACGAATATATATAATAAAGTCGCATCGATATGTGACTGTGCCTCTTAAAAATGTAAACATTTTTATAAAATATTTTCTAAACATTTCAAATATTATATAATTTTTATATCTTACTTATTTATTTTACTCTTTTTGTAAACACCCTGTATTTATTATTTTGATGTTTCGATCAATTGAAGGAGTCAATAATATTATACAGATCATTCATTTATACAGAATATTTCTAAAAGAAAATATATACAACAAATTTTGAAGGAATTCTTTTTTCATTAATGGCTTCGTTTCAATAAAATTTGACGCTCTTGAATGGAAAGACAGGATCATATGTAGTAGTAAAAGAGGGAAGACCCAAGCCTGGGAAGTAGGCCTTTATTTTCTCCAGCCCTGCGTTCGTTATCGAACCTTCGAATTTTAAGCTGCCGTTGACTTTCACTTTCATTCAAATATTCGAATTCGTTCGGAAAATGAAAAAGTTTCAGAACTATGATAACTACCGAAAATGGTTTATGATGAGTATCGTTTATTTTTCGAACAGTTTTATGGTCTAATATCTCCTACAGGAAATAATTAGCGTATTTCCTCGACCATTTCATAGAAACTTTCGGACATTCGTTTCAATGTGTATAAGTCAATTGTGATTTAAAAAAATTCCCAATTATTGAAAGAAATTTCCGTATATTTTCCCATACTTTCAAGAACTTTCTTGAAAATTCCCGTATAATTTTTGAAATTCCCCGTCGATAAACATTTTGCATCTATATACGAAGCAGGAAAACCTATTTAATTTTACTGAAATCCTAAAAAATTGTTTACATATATTTTAGAAATATCCGGTTTTAATTTTTGAATATAAAAATTTGATTTACATGACTTATATAAAATAAATAATTGATTGATTATTGATTAATCAATGTAATAATAGATTGATTTGTGATCGGAGGGAGTAGTCATATTAGTATTATGGAGGCAGTCTTCATTTGTCAAACAATTATTACATTGAACTTTAGATAAGGCTTTCTTTCAATCAGTTTTCACCTAAGACCCTGTTTAACCAAAAAAAAACACGTATTTTTGATAGGTTGAGAATTTTATCAAAATATTCTTAAAGTAAGCAACTCTTCTCCCCTAACGAAATGGAGATCGACCAAAATATAAAAAGTTGTTTCATATAAAAATATTCGAAACATTTTTGGATTTGGCTAAAAACAACTTCCTTTGCATTCGATTTTTGTGTATTTTTGCAATAAAATTTATAGATTCTCATTAGGAGAGTCGACTGACGCTAGAAAAACAGTTTGTTGGAAGTTTTGAGATATTCCCAAAACCAAGTTTTTTGGCTTAACAGATCTTGGCCAATTTTTTGTGTGTATATCATTATTCATTATTAATAGCACATCACAATACATCACATCACATCCATGATCTCAATATCTCACACACAATCATTGTCAAATACATTATCTACAACTATCGTATATAACCTATAAATGTACAATAAATGAACTTTGCATCGTATTGATTACAAAATTATTATCGGCTTCATAAGTAGCATTGCTTTTTGCAACATTTACATAGGCGATTTGCCACAAATCTATTCCGATTTTCGATAAAAATATTTTGAACAAAAGTTGTTAATATTTTTATAATGAACAACACTTGTAATCGCAACATTTTCGTAATGAATTCGTCACAAATCGTCTGTAAAAAATTTAAAAAAGAAACTCCACTTTAGAAGCTTTTAGTATAATACAATCGAATTTCGATAAAAAAAGTTATAACATAGCTCAACGCATTTTTTTTTCGCGATTTGACTTATCAAAATTCGAGTATAGTTTAAAAGCAGGTAGATCAATTATAAAAATTTCATCAAAATTTGACTATTATTAGTTAAAATTAATTAGAATACAGTAAATACTCGCACAACGCAGATCCGGTGCAACGTGAATTATTATAACGCGTCTAGTATCTATATAGCGCAATCAAAAGTCTTGTATAACGTGACTTTATCGAATAATTTTTGCCTATTTTTTAAAAAGTTTAACACGATTTCTTCTATAAAAGCGTAACGCATGTTCCGCGTTGTACTGATATCCACTGTAATTATAAACAAACATATATAAGAATATAAAAGATATAAAAAAGAAGTAAAACTCAATAATGAGTAAAATTAATGATTTAATCATTGATTATTAGTTAAGAAAAACAGCACCATTCTATTATTTTATTAAAACTCATTGATTTGATCAACGAGTTTGAGTAAAATATATTAGTGGACAAAAGAATTAATTCACTTACTTTTTGGAGATCAAGAAGATGAGATCAAGTTTAGATGAAAAATAACTAAATGTTACTCATCTGCATTGTCTTCAATAAGTGTACTAAAATTTTTATGTCCACTTGTAATTAATAGTTACTATAGTAAGAGTTCGAACAATGGGTGTTTATTTTCACCATATTGCATGTATATTTTTCTAAATTATTTGGCTAAAAAATGATGTTTTTGTAACTCTCACTTAAACGAATTCGAAAATAATTGACCTATAATTAACGACTAATGAATCAATGAATAAACAAGATGTCCAACTCCACCAACTTAAAAATTGTTAGGATCTACAATTCCTGGATATTTCTATGCAGAATTCCTGGATAATCTCACGAACATTTGCATGGTAAAAAAAAATTACTGTATTTTAAAATAGGACTGTTACAAAATCTCGTATATTTGCCCCTCTACAATTGAGTTGAACATCCTGTAGAATAAATACCACTAAATATGTTATATTAGACGATGAGTTTAATTAGTTGAAGGTAATGAATAAGATCGAGCAATTGGGGTACGCAGTACTAGAGCACTTTCTGCAGATATAATTGGTAATTGATTTTCGCAATGGTATTTAATTAAATGACTCACATTCTCAAACATTCGGTCTTTAGTTCGTACCTAAAATAAAAAATGGAAAATTTTAATTTTTAAATAAATAATATTTAACAATTAGAAATATCTCTTCTGAGACATTCTGTACATGTATATACTTACAGCTCCTTCAGGATCGATTAATAATAAATGTTTTTTAGTATTATGTTGCATTCCTGTAAGAACGTACTGACCAGATGATCCTTGTGATTCACGTACTAAAAAGTCACCATCTTTTGTTAGTAATGCTTCAGCTTCGGCCCGACTAATTGCACCATGATACCAAATTTCACGCCATAATTGTGCTCTCTGTGTGTCTTCATGACCGAATGGATCTAAATAAGTACACAGAGATTAAAAATGACTGATTGTGGCAGAGTATGATTCTATTAAAATGATGGTCTAAATTATGTTATAAACTTATTGCCGAATTTTAATTGTTTAATACTTACGCATATCAAATATATCTTTAACAGGTTGAGCCGATGATGACGTATCAACCGCATTATCGTTAACGTAATTATGCTCTTGTAACAATGACGCAGACGTTGGAATATGTGGTACAATTTGTAGCGGACTATGTAAATCAATCAGATTATGATTTGTATTATGCTGTTGTAACAATTGTGCACTTGTATCATGCTTCTGTTGATTTGGTAACGGTGGAACGGGTGGTGGGCCCATTTCCGGTGGTACTTTACCCGGTAAATCATTATAGTAATCTCGATCTGCGTTACTAGTAGTACTATTACGTAAACTGGATAACGCTAACATTACATTGGGCGGCTTTGTCATAAATTGTTTAAATCGTAAATCGAATGCTTGTCCAATAGTTGCAATTATTTCTTGTGCTAATCCCCCACCACACTCTAGTACATAACATGCTCGCCATTCTTGTAAATTTTTCGCAACGTAGGCAACGAAATCAAGTGTATCTGTATCGCCGCCAGAGGCGAATGATATTCGGGGCATATCATGTCGTACAATGACTTGTCCACTATGGAGTGCGGATAGTACTAGACACCCACTCGAGATTGTGAGATTGACATCAGCTCCGGCATGTTCCATTCGCGGACGTTCACCTAATAGTTTTGATATATTGTTACTGGAACTCCGTAAACTTGATTTGTTTGTGGCCGTTTTCAGACCTGCAGCTTCGCATACTCGTCGTATACATTCTCTAAAAAACAAATAATCATAATTTACGTAAAATATCTAGAAATTGGGATGATTACTATTGCTGAGACGCCGAAAACGTAAAGTGGTTAAATAGAGTTACCCGACAGTTCGCGATTTAAAGTTCTGTTTAGGAATGTTTAGCAATAAAATTGTGTCTAACTAAACTATTGGTTGTATGAAAAAAAAGTTTCAATTTTCTTTGCATTTAAAGTTTTTCTTCATTTCACATCGTTTAAAAGTTTGGGTTTAAACGGTGCATGAATTGCAAAATTTGTAAAGTCTATATGTTACCCAATGAAATTTTCAACCATCCGGTGGAAATTACATCAAACAGGCAGACCACATATCAACCACAAATAGACAAGATAGACAAAAAATTTAGAATCGTTTTTTTGGGGTGATTAAACTGGTAACAGCGGCGGGATCTAACGCCTTAATGTCTTCTAACAAACATACCAAGCCGTGGAAAACTGAAAAGTTAAGACTCTAATTTTCACAATACTATTTATTAGTGTCTCAGAAATCATAATATCAATAACAAAAACTTACTTTGCAACTTTTGAACGAACTTCGAATTCTAAATCTTTCATAGACGTATTTACTTCTAAGCATCCAATATACTAGATTAGAAAAAATGAATATAGTATGTTATATACGTAGAAAAAATCGTCGAACTTCGATATTTCGAACTTCTATTAGTCGAAGAGCAGACCTCATTCAGACTGGTATTCTTTTTATTATTATTTCTTAATTTATATCCCCCCTCTAGCAGAGAGATCCATAAACCCATTTTCAAACTCGAAATCAGTTTTTATCTTGCTCAAGATCTTAATTTCAGTTCGTTATCTCTTTTGAGTTATCTTTTTGACGGACAGACATATGAGCATTCGAAATTGGCATAATTGGAATGTTTTATCTCTCGTTTGGAAGCTATAAGACGGTACGAAAATGAAGAACGTCATCCGAAGAATGTTCTCCATTAAGCACTTAAATTGGATCTGAATCCATTGAATTGAAGCATGAATTTGCTCAGAAAAAGTGCAGAAGTCGGGCAAACCCAAAAGGACTCTAGACGAGATTCAAATCAGTTTAATTTTTCTTGATTATAATATTAAGGCGTGACAATTTACAAATAATCGATGTACCGCGTTGTAGCTTCCGTTGCAGGAATGAAAATAACCTCTAATTATACTAATCAACTCTTCAAATGTTATTTTGCAAAATCCACTTTATTTAAACAAATAGTAATGACATGTTTCAGTCTGTAAGACGATCCTCAAACTGTTGACGATTACTCCATTATGAATGTTCTTCAGTAATCATAATGGAATTCACAAAGTAAAGCTCTCTACAATAAATTTATATTCTTCGTGTCTGATCGAAGTTCGACAATAGAATACTCAATACTTACTCGAACAACATAACTAACACCCTCTTTAGCAATCGCCGATTGTAAACTTGAATTATTATGATGTAAATGTGAACTTGTTGCACGATTTAGAAAATTACTAGAATAAAAATTTGGTAAATGTTCACCAAAATTTAATGAATTACTATTACCAGAAAATTCACGAGCACTACGCGATGTTGATGTCATCTTGATTATTCGAAGTAATCAAATTGAACTATCCAATATTGTATTTAGAACACTTTCATTATTTCACGAGTTACATAAAGTATGGACGATTATTTAATAATAAATTACAATCGATTGGATGGAATTATGGATTTCAATGTTGATTAATTCTGGAAACACCACCAATGTTTATGAATCATACCTATTTCATTGAATCAAATCTTTCTTTATAGGCAGTAACAATTATTCAAGTTGAATACGAAACCAATTCAACTGGTAATGTTAATTTTATAAAAAAATTTGAATATTTATCAAAATACTTTTTGTTTTATTATTATTTTTAACTACAACTAAATATATAACACTTGATCTGTCATTATGTATATTACCACACTCAAGTCAAAATACTGATATGCAAGGGTACTCATTTGGTACGTATATTATTTATTTGGATAGCTGTCGCAACTGATGGACACTTCACAGAATTAGGGCGTAATTGTTTAGAGGCCGTTCATAAACTACGTAGCCTTATCTTGGCCACATTCTAATTCCCCTTTACATCTCATGTAGACAATTGTAGCTTTTTCTTCAAACACTTGTTTGAAGATTGTTTTCAATTGTTTTCAAACAACTATAAATGAAACAAAATACATATATTGAACAAGTGAAAGTAACAACTAATTGAGTTAATTGTTTAAATAGACAATATATACTGAGTTTATGAAAAAATATTTCTAACAAAAGTTTTTTATTTTAAAAAAAGAAACATTTTTCGTCTTTAAATTTATTAACCAATTTTGCCCATTCATGAACTTGGCTTTACTTTATGTATATATATATATATATATAGTATCTGGACGGACATGTCATGTTTTTATACATATATGCGTGTGCTGAAATACAAAAATTGTATCATGTATTAATAATTATTAGATTTCGTTTATATATTACATGCTCACACAAGTTTGCACTGAAATTGTGTCTAAACTATTTGTTGTATGAAAAAATGTTTCAAACCAAAGTTGTTGTTTTTATTAGATAAACATTTTGTATATTAAAAAATTTTCTGTATCTCGCAGCGTTTATAAGTTTGAGCATAGCTGTCACGCAACACAGATACAGAAATGCAAACTTTTTATATCCTATCTAACGCTTAAAGAATTTTTCAAATCGAACTGGTAGTTTTTGAGATTAGCGCATTCAAACATACAAAATTTCCAGCTTTATAACATTAGTATAGATTGGGTAGTGTCCATCAGTTGAGGCAGTCACCTTATGTAACATAATCCCACTGAACTGAAATATATTATTTTCAATAATTAATGAACTCAGTTCAGTGTTTTATCAATTTGTAATATTCAATTAACTTTTAAATTTATATTTACAATCAATAATTTTGCATTTAAACAAAAAGGACTTTCTCAAAGACTTGTATAATAGTGCGCACTTTGAAAACTTTGGCCTACCCTTTTTTAGTTTTTTGTTTATCATTATAGTAGGAGCGACGACCGTAAAAAAACGGTGCCCATTTAATAAAGGGCTGAAACTTTCAGATAAGATAGTAATATACATATATGACTTGCAATCACTTGCATAGGCAACCTTGCGAGAACCTGATCCGACAGCGAGGCAACCACCCCCAAATCTTATATCGCGCTTAACTTTTCTTCTATTACAATTATGAGAAAAACATAACATTACATATTTTCATAAAATTTTATTTCCAACAACTTTTGTATGAAACTTTTTTTCATATGTATTACAGATTCTGAGAAAAGATGTATAAATATATACTAGATATACATAGATATGGAGAAATATATATAGATATCAGAAACTATAATAGATATAAAAAATAGTTTATTAGACAAACATTTTTTATGTTTAAAGATTTTCTCTATCTTGCACCGTTTAAAAATTAGATTTTTAGCGTAGCTGCCACGCGGAGTAGATGCCGACTTGTACTAGTTGTACAAAATTTGTACCGCTCGAAAAAAATTCTAAGCAATTTACCGAATTTAATAATTGGAAAATGTATAACGGTCATTTTAAATTGTTGAAATTCATGTAAAACAAATCAAGTGATCACAGATGTTTAAGGGATAAATAGAGCGCTATTAGAGCGGTTAGTACTACGGTTGATATTAAAGAAATATATTGTTTATAATCGATTTTTATCGATTATTGGGTATAGTTAGGAAAATCGGAAAAATTTCCATGTGTATACGAGTATAGCACGCCAAGAAAACCATTTTTAATATGGTTTTATTACAGAGCTAGACGTGTGCCCGGTGGAATTTCCCATTGCCAACATCTCAGGTAACTTTAAATAATTTAATTTGAGTCATTACGAAATTGTTTTTTGATTAATTTTTAGTATTTATTTTTAAGGACGGGACATTTGGTCTGTGAACTATTTCTATACCTCTTACGATTACTTATACCTCTTAAGTTAGATATTTGCCCCCCACCTTGGATAGCGGGGGGAGGGGGGTTGCAATGGACGAATTGGCAAGTTGTTTATTTTTAAAGAAGGGACATTTTTGTCTTTGAATTTTTCTTCTATCTCTTACTGTTTTAAGGTTAGATATTTCCGCACATCCAGACGAGGGTGAGTGACTATGAACGACTATGCGAGTTGTTTATTTTAAGAAAAGAACATTTTTTTGTTTTTGAATTTTTCTTCAATCTTTTACGGTTTCAAAGATAGATAGATATTCAATACCTCCCCCCAGGAACCCTAAACATTTTCGGGATAAACAGTAGCCTAGATTACTCTCTAAATAGTCCTCTGACTACCATTGAAAGTCCCGTCAAAATAAGTTCAGCCGTTTCGGAGATTAGCCTAAATAAACAAACAGACATATATTTAAAACTCACGAGTTTGGACTTTGGTGACGTGTAAGAGCTTAAGAAAAAGCCTTCATTTTAAAATCACAGACTTCAATTTTATTTCTATGTATAGATAGATAAAATTATTAATATAAAATTATAAACCGGGTGTAAAAATATCTTGAGGCCAGCTTTACTGTCCCTTGAATGGCTAAAACTTCTAACCAACGTGATAGGTATACATACAGAATATAAAAGTTAACTATTTTGTAATATTTATTGTCTGTCTAATACTCCAGAATAAATAGCTGACAGAATACTTGGAACACGCATTACCACACAGTGGTCATAGTGATATTTTATGCGTTGTTCGCGTCACAATGAAACAAATATAACAGAATAACAGATACTGACTGGTTACTGGTGTTCGTATTGGTTCATTACTAGTAAACATTCATTTTATAATCACTTCATCACTATTCTGAGTATATATTCGGTATTTTATTAAGAAAAAGCGATCGACTTCTGTTTTTTTTTTTACTTTTATTTCGAACTTTTTCAAGAAAAACATACAAATTTTGATAATTTTCAATAATTATTGAATAGTTTCATGAATCATTTTTAATGCAAAACAATTGTAATTGATTGTGGACCGAATTAAAGAAAACATTTGTTTAGACTTGTAACCTAGTTTTTCTAACGTATTTTTAATATTGCCATTGGTGTAAATATGTCAGATCAAGAACAAAATCAAGGACAGGAGGTATTTTTTAATCAATTTTTTCATAAAATTTTGATTTTATTTGATTGATTTGAATGCGTGTTTTTATTAGATATCAGCTCGTGAGCTCGAACGAATCGAAGAAGCTAAATTAAAAGCGAAATATCCTGGTGGTCCGACTGGAGCTGGTCGGCCTGGTGGTCATTCCAGTTTCTTACAAAAACGTTTAGCAAAAGGGGTATGCTACTGAATTTTTTTTGTTATTTATCACGTCGTATTTTTTTTTTGGCATGGATTTTGAATTTTTTATAAACTTTTTGGGGATTCTACGATAAACGGGGTGTCAGGATTTGACCGCGAAATCTTGTAGAAATCGACAAGACAAATTCAAAGTAACGAATAAAATTTGGTAAAATTGTAGTTTAGCGGCTTTTGCAAAAAAAAAAATTGATTCGAAAAAGGGTATATTTGGACTTCTAGATCAATAAAGGTGAACAACTGTGCAAAAAAGATTCTGATTATTTCAACCGAGTACAACAATCTTTCACTGCACCGGTCATACCCCGAGTTGGTCAAGTTTGCGTGTTTTTGGATCCCCACACTAAACGGCGTTCTATTTATTTCAGATATTGTTGCAAAAACTATTGAAATTCAATAAGGTAACTAATCCAACCGAGTAGTATTATAGTTTTTGCCATAATATCTGAAATATATAGAATGCCTTTTAGAGCGGCCCCCCAAAAACACGCAAACCCGACCAACTCGGTGTATGACCCATGAAGTGAAAGATTGTAGTACTCGGTTAGAATAAAAATTTTTTTCACAATCGAAATCGTTGTCAAATCGTGGCGCTCTGGTAACAGAAATATATTTAAAAAAAAAAAATTATTTTCACAATCGATATCTCGTAAACTAAGCAAAGTATAGTGAAAATTTGATTCTTCAAAATTGTTGAACATTTGCCAAGGTAGGACGTGTGCCTATAGATCGAATATATAACATTCATTCTTTTTGTTTTGAAATCGGTTATATAATTACTTTTTAATAATCTTTATTGATTAATGTTTTTTTTTAGCAAAAATATTTTGATTCTGGTGATTATCAAATGGCAAAACAAAAGATGGGTGGAGCAAACAAAGCCCCATTAAAAATTCCATTACCCATAAATCCATATGCAACGGGGGATGCTATACCCACCCCGGAAACAGTGCCTGCTCGAAAGACGTCAATCATACAACCGTCCAAATTCAATCCACAATCGAGTACTACACCAGCATCGGCAGCCAGTTCTTCTTCATAGGATGTGTAATTTACGTAAATTACATCTTTGACACGTATCCAGACATTTACCAATTATTTTTGTTATTATTAGATTATCATTTTCTGGCTAAACGTGTCACTAATCAATCTGTATCGCATACTTTTTTATTTCATTGTTTTAATTTTTCATTTCATTTATTATAAATAATATTATAGCAGATATATTTTCGCATTGCACAGGATGTATTTTTCCAAACAGCGACCGGACGGAAAAATCTAGAATTTTGAAAGAGCCATTGAACAAATCGCAACATTTTCGTGAGATTCTAAATCTAACTAAACTCTCGCGACTTGCAATTATGTTTTAACTAAAAGATTTAAAGGGGGCATATGGTATACTGGCTGTGACCGAATATCTGGATAACAAAAGACCACAACGATTTTTTTAGTATTAATAATAAAATAGTCAATACAAGAATTTCTATCAAATATACGGGAGTTTTCTAGTCCTGGGAATTATCTATATTCCGAGTAATATGCGATTTTTCTAGTCCGGAAACCCTGTGGATACCCTGTGATGATAGTAGTGCATCTTCTTTTGGCTTACCAGTCATCATATAAAAGTCTATCGGTTCCACAAACCTACGTATTTTCGCAAAGACTGAACATTTGAACATCACTTAAAGTTAACCAAATACCAAAATATGTTTACGTCTGCCCTTGCTAGCGCCAACCACTCTTTCCCCAAAGTGGGATAAGAGATGGATCAAAACTAAGTTATAAAAATACTACCAACTTTAGTTCAAAACATTTGTTTGGAAACTATACTTTGCATTCGATTTATACTGAATTAATTCGTTTTTCGAAAAAATGTTTCGAATAAAAGTTGTTAGTATTTTTATAAGGAACAACTTTGTAGCTGGAAGTTTTGCTCTATCTCTTACCATTTTGAAGTAAAATTTACACTCCTTGTTAAGAGAGAATTACTTATGCTTGCAACGACCGACAGAAAAACGGTGTGGAATGTTTTAATAAATTTCCCACCTTGCGAAAATTATGTAATTTTTTGGAGACTATAAGCTATGTTTCCAACCTGAACTTTGCATTTGTAATTTCTGCATTTGAAATCAAATTTCAAATAGCATGCGCAGATTTGAAAATTGTGGAGTCAGGTTGGAACATAATCAAATTATTCATCATTCAAATTGTATTTTTTTTTTTAGTTGAGACTTAGGTTTTATTTTTCATTTGTAAATTTCAATCGAAATTCGAAACTATTTTTTAATAATAATTTTTTTTCGGAATTTAAAACTCGCGGTCGTTTTTTTCTCTTCAATCGATTTTCAATTGTTTTAATTTTTTTTTAAAGAGTGAAAGTGAATAATTTAGATAAAAAAAATGTAATTGTAATAATTGTTTGTTTCAAATACAAAAAAAAAAATAATTGCAAATCAATAATTAATAGCATAAAATATTATAAATTAATTATTGATTTATTATAAATAATAAATTGTTTATTTATTTAAGTGACATTTGTTTATTTACCTACGGACCATCATCTTTTGAAATTTGTAAAACAATCCCCCTAAAGTTAGCTAAAAGTCGAACGGGTTTTCTGTCTGCCCAATACTTACAACTGGTGTTTGATACATCTTCAAAAGCTGAATAAAAAACAAGTCGAAATATATTGGGATCTCTGGTAGGAGCGAAGCTTAATTTTTCATCCTACTGGCAGTTGTTTCTAATTTGTACAACAGAGTGCGACCACGAAACTAGTTGGCACAACATATCCAAGTGTGAGTTTTTAATACTTTCAATGGCCAATCAACTACTGGTTGTTTCTAGCCTGCGTGGGTCCCGAGGCTTACTACCTACACGCAAAATAGTGCATACTCGGAGGAGAAAAGAAGAGAAACTACTTGTTTCTCTCGTGTGTGATGTAACTCGTACTCAACACTTATATGCGTGTATGGCCTGCTAAACAAACCCACTGTTATAGTACCAACCACGTTGTTTGGAAGTTTTAGCCATTTTAAAAGAGTCAATGAAGCTGGCCTGTCGTGATTGTTGTATGTACACCTCCGGGAAGTTAGCCCATCCACTTCATTTCTCAAAACTTTCGTTTATGCAAATTGTTCAACTTTTTATTAAATATAGTTTTTGAGCTGAAATTGTGGAAAAACAACCGATCCAAGGTTGGGACAAAACTTAGTAGTAATAGTTGAGGGGAGGCCGAAGCCTGGCAAGTAGGCCTTTTTTACCGACCCCTAAGAAACTCCTCTAGCCCTGTGTTCGTTGTCGAACCTACCCATCTTCTTTGCGAATAACAGGGCAGAGCTCCACTTAAGTAGTTTTACCTCAGCTTCCCCCATTTCAGTCGAGTCGAAGGTTAGGTACCTCATTCTGGCTCTATGGGGACATACTGCCAGGAGGTGGAAGGTCGTATCATCCGCCCCGTTACATTCCGGACAGATCGCACTGTCCGCCAATCTCATTATAGATGCCTTTTAAGCCTACAGTGTCCGGTTAGCACCCCAACCATAAGGTTTATCTAGTGTTTGTCAGGTTAATCTTGCGGCTTTATGTCCAGCTATCATTTGCTTGGCCAGTCTGCAACCAGCTGTGTCTCTCCATTTCCTGTTCATAGACTTATCCATCCCTTCATTAAGGTAGTCTGTCTCCTTGTTATTCTTAGATAGGGTTCCGGTCCCTGGCATGGGAGTGCGGCACCTTTACGGACGAGATGGGGACTACACTTAATATACCTTGTATATTTATATATTTTCGCATTGCACAGGATGTATTGTATGATGTATTTAATCATTGTTAAATATTATTTATTACTGGCAGGCCGTCTGGTTACTATGCGGAGTCAGTCAGTACACATGTAATGAGTACACACTCTTAAATGACAAACTACTATACGCATATGAGATGACTCTCATTACATGTGTACTGACTGACTCCGCATAGTAACCACACGGCCTGCCAGTAATAAATAATATTTAACATTGATTCTCTATTGGAAAAACATTCCAACACAGTCTGTATACACGGGATATAACAATCTGTAACACACAGTTTTGTACAGTGTACACAAGTAAATTGGACACAAATGTGCAATAATATGATAACAACTACCAACTGTATAAAAACAAAAAGAATAGGATAGCATAGCAGCAGTTTAGTACATAGTACTGTAGTCAAGTCACCCAGAGAATGAATAACATATTTGCGATGAGTGATATGATTTGTGTTTGAGATACCCTTCTTCATAATAATATACAACTTGTTATTATTCACTCTATTTTTTCAATCTTCTGCTATCAAAATTGTACCAAATCATGTTCTTCAAGACAACGATTGATCAATTTGTGACCACTTAGTTACAAGTTTTTGACACCCAACATATTACAAAATTAATTGATTTTATTTTATATAATATTTTATTAAAATGTGTGTGTAATACTTGTTGTAAAGTCAACTCAACCACCTCTATAGTTCAACTCAAATAAAATGAATCTAATAAAGGTGTTCGTTTTGTGTTCTGTTGTTCATCATCATCATTTATCTGCAATAAATATCACTTTTTAATCAGTATGTATCAATCATCAATCGTTTATTATTTATGTTTATGTACAAAACAATTTGTATGTTCAATATTTTATTAGGAATTTATATCCAACTAAATATGCATGTAGAATTCTAAATGACAGTTCGGAATTCAGAGCACTTTTATCGGGGATATTTACATACCTTAGTTAATTAATGATCTAAATCAGATGATTCGAATATTTAAACAGTTCAAATTCGAATTATTCGGATGTAGAAAATAGAATAACAACGTTTTTCATTTCGAAGGTTTCAATTACAATTAAATACAATATTGAATATAAACAGTTGAATGTTGTTGTTTTTTTTTTCAATCGAGGTTGATTCATATAATTCAAAGTAATTACAATATTTATTTAAAATAGTTGAATTTCGATAAATTGAAAATATTTGAGGGTTTTTATTTTAAATTAGGGTTTCAAACAAGAGATCCGTAATTCCAAATACAATATTGAATGTAAACAGTTGAAAGTTTTTTTTTTCAATCGAGGTTGATTCATATAATTTAAAGTAATTACAATATTTATTTAAAATAGTTGAATTTCGATAAATTGAAAATATTTAAGGGTTTTTATTTTAAATTAGGGTTTCAAACAAGAGATTCATAATTCCAAATACAATATTGAATGTAAACAGTTGAATGTTGTTTTTCAATCGAGGTTGATTCATATAATTTAAAGTAATTACAATATTTATTTAAAATAGTTGAATTTCGATAAATTGAAAATATTTAAGGGTTTTTATTTTATTAGGGTTTCAAACAAGAGATGATTCATAATTCCAAATACAATATTGAATGTAAACAGTTGAATGTTGTTTTTCAATCGAGGTTGATTCATATAATTTAAAGTAATTACAATATTTATTTAAAATAGTTGAATTTCGATAAATTGAAAATATTTAAGGGTTTTTATTTTAAATTAGGGTTTCAAACAAGAGATGATTCATAATTCCAAATACAATATTGAATGTAAACAGTTGAATGTTGTTTTTCAATCGAGGTTGATACTTAACTCAAAGTAATTACAATATTTATTAAAAATAGTTGAATTTCGATAAGTCGAAAATATTTGGGGGTTTTTATTTTAAATTAGGGTTTGAAACAAGAGATCCGTAATTCCAAATACAATATTGAATGAAAACAGTTGAAAGTTTTTTTTCAATCGAGGTTGATTCATATAATTTAAAGTAATTACAATATTTATTTAAAATAGTTGAATTTCGATAAATTGAAAACATTTGAGGGTTTTATTTTAAATTAGGGTTTCAAACAAGAGATTCATAATTCCAAATACAATATTGAATGTAAACAGGAATATTTTGTTTTCAATCGAGGTCTTAAACAAGATATTTATAATTTGAGTGTTTTTAAATTGAGGTTTCAAAAATAAGATTAATAATATAATAACTATTCGAATTGGTATAAATCTAATGAATAAAACAATTGAAATTATTAATAATTAAAAGAAATATAATATTTATATTAAATAATTGAATTTCGTTAAGTAGGTTGGAAAAACCAATCAAAAAATATTTTGCCTGTTTTACTTAAGTCCTGTCGTATCAGTTACTGGGAAAAATGATTTCATTTCTGCGGTAAATTTTTAGGTGGTGTTATTTTTCTGCGTGTATTACGATTATACGAACGCAGTAATCAGAATTGGTAGATTTTGAAATGAATTTGTGACGAATTCATTCGAATGAAAGAAACCCACACGACTTTATAAGTTTTGAGTGACGCATCTGTTTGAAATTTTTTTGTTACAATAAAGGGGAAATAAGACAAGCCTTGAGTGCAACTTACATTTTACATTAAGAGAACATAAATACGTGTAATTATTGTTCTTTTAAAAAATGAACCTTTGTACTTATTTTTATAATAAATTATATACTTTCATAAATTTTTATAATAATTTTTTAAAGACAAACGGGTAATGACCGAATTAGTCCATGACCACACGACAACGCTGTAAAAGAAAAAAAGATAACGAGCGTGTGTCCAAGAGCTAAAAAGTAAGGTCAAGTTTGTGAATGAGCAAAATCGTACCAGGCCTCCTCCCATCAGGGAGGAAATTTGAAATTTTAAAAGTCCCTTTTTAAAAAATAAATAACTTTTGTTTGAAAATTTTTTTTATAAACTCAATTTTCACTTGTTTATAGATAATATTGGAGATCGTTCAGAGAGTTTATTAAATAATCATGGTTTTTTTTTTTATTTACAGTGAAATAAATGAAATCAACAATTAACTCAAATGGCAGATACAAAAGATACTAAAAATAAAGTGATAACATGCACAACAATACCATCAACAATGAAATCAAAACAGAGAAAAAGTACTACGAGTACTAGTACTAGTACCAGTAGTACCAGTAACGATACTATTGTTACTGCTATTAGTACTAGTAAACCTATAAACATTACTAGTAATACTACAACTAGTACTAGGGCTAGTGCAACAAGTAACAGTAACACTGTTACTGGTACAAGTAGTACTATAACTAGTACGAGTAGTATTGTAACTAGTACTAGTAGTGCTACAACTATTACGAGTAGTACTACAACTAGTACGAGTAGTACTACAACCAGTACGAGTAGTATTACAACCAGTACGACTAGTACTGCAACCAGTACGACTAGTACTGCAACCAGTACGAGTAGTACTGCAACTAGTATGAGTAGTACTGCAACTAGTACGAGTAGTACAGGATTTAAGATTCCTAGTTGTACGTATGTACCAATACATACAACTAGTCTTGGTCCAACAATAACTGCTACCAGTAATGTA
This sequence comes from Nineta flava, assembly GCA_963920215.1. Classification (NCBI taxonomy): domain Eukaryota; kingdom Metazoa; phylum Arthropoda; class Insecta; order Neuroptera; family Chrysopidae; genus Nineta; species Nineta flava. The sequence goes on from OY986046.1 coordinate 7,358,248, forward strand.
ACAAGTAGAATTAATAACCACAATATACCATCAACAACAAGTACCACCAGTGCCGCGGCGGCATCATCAGCAGTTATAACGTTAGTTACTCGTAACAAATCAATTGAATCCGAACGTGAATCAATCACTTCATCAAACGAACAAATCCATCAACAGAATCAACATCAAACAATACCAATTCCAATACCAGGTAAATTTTTATTCGAATAATTCTAACAGGACCAGCCTTCAAACCACCGCAAAATAAAAAATATTTATTTGTTATTGGCAAAAAAGGATCCCGCACATTGCTTACGGGAATCCACCCTCGGTGAAATCAGCTGGAATCAATGTATGTTATTCCTTTTGAGCAAAAGTTTTTATGGTCATACGGTCGGAAAATGGACAACGCGTCTTCGATAGTTTTCTAATCCAATTTTTTTGGATCGCTAATTTCGAATCTGATGTTGAAAGTAGAATTTGGCAGTTGCCAATAGCACAATTATAAGAGTATCAGCCTATAGACAAGAGCGTTTTTGGGTGGATGATTTCAAATCCGATGTCAGAATGGGCATTTGAGGGTTTGGCCAATAGCACTATTCATTTGCTATAGTTTTTAAATCAGAATGTATCCAGAGAAGTTGTTTGGGTCGTTGATCGTTGGGTCGTTGGGTCGTTGTTCACATTCAACGATCCGTTGACGCGTTGAATGGACCATAGCTCCATAATATTAGTGAAAAAATCCCGAAAATTGAAATTCCATCCCCCATATATGGAAAACTATCCATTTTCCGACCCTGTGACCATAATAATTTGCTTCTCAAAGCGAACTCCCAGTTTTGCACTTCGAAATCGACATTTAAATATATATTTTCTAATTTGCATTTGAAATAAATTCCTATAAACTAACTGACCTTTTAAAAAGACATTTTAACCATACCCACTGGATATTTTCTAAACTGTGTGACAACATACTTCCAGTGAGAGGAACAAAATGATTGATTGTTATTCATGTGTATATTTTTTAAAATTAAAATTTATTTACAGATTTCTCAAATTTAGTACGTTTAAGAAAATCAGCTCTTGGTAAATCTGCACCATCCTTATCAGCTAATATGGTAAATATTATATATATTTAATATACAGTTAAACCTGGTTAAACGTTACTTCGTCTTAACGAAATCCCCCTCGTTAGAATTTAAATTTTAACCAGATTTAATTGTAATTGACAATGAATACAAGCAAACATTTAATTACAATGATTTATTTAATTATTCGACAGCAACAGGGAATTGATTTAAATTCTGTATCACGACGTAATAGTCGTACTATGTCAACAACACATCGTTTAAGCTATGTGTCAAATAATAGTCAGAATACTAATAATGCAATCATTCAGCAACAACAACACAACAATCAAAACAACAATTTAATTCAACAGCAACAACAACAGAATTATCATCATTATCATCATCAGCATCATTACCATCATAGTCATGCGTATCGATCACATTCACCGGTTTCATCGGGGTCACCAGTTGATTCGCCACCAGCGAGAACATATTCACCAAATATGATATTAGTGCCATCATTTAAACGGTAATTTATTTTATTTTATTTCACTTGTTACACTCTGTATATACAGGTTAGATCAGGAGTACTCACTCAACTCTATACTCGGGGGCACCAGTCCCAATGATGTTTTGCATGTTTCTCCTAACCAATACCTTGTAATAGCCGTTACAAGTCGTCATTTTATAAATTTATATTACTGATAAAGAACTCAGTATATACATGGTATTCATACAATTAACTCAGTTGTGATATCAAGGAATGGCTACGACAAGCTCATCTCGATTACTGGGACTTTGCGCAGGGCATGCGACAGACCAAGCTGTGCATAATCACAGCTAGGCCATTCGACTGTGCTCGGTTGAAGCTCACTAGAATACAGTTGAGAAGGGTGGTGGGACTCTTGACAGGACATTGTCGATTGAACTACGACCTTCATAACTTGGGGATCTCTGATGATCCCACTTGTAGCACCTGTATGGAGGACGATGAAACCTCCATACATGCCATTTGCACCTGCAGAAACCTGCAAGGTATCAGGTATAGAATGTTTGGGTCCGAAACCCTGGATCCATCAACCCTGGGAGCAATCCCGACGGAGAATCTGTGTGCTTTCTGTGCGGCGTCTGGCCTCAACAGAATCCTATAGCTCCATCTGCTTAAAATAGGTTCGGGTGACAGGTTGTTCTCAAGAAGGACACAGAGGACCACTTGGTCTACGTGCCAGAGACCCACTTGCGGTACCCCTCTTTCTAATTATTATTATTAATCCAGTTGTTATATTTTAGGAGTAGTGTGATTGGATGTCGAGGTGATGGTAGACGATGGTCCGTTGCATCGTTACCATCGTCTGGTTATGGTACAACACCGGGTAGTTCAAATATGTCGGTAAGTGTGAATTATTTATGTTCTGTTGTACAGGGTGTCTCATGGAATTTCGATAAGATTTTACATAATCCTAACATTAGTTTACCTTGATAGTTTCCAAGAAATGCACTTTTCCCACGATTTGATGGCCCCTTTTTATAATATCTTATAAACCGGTCAACAAATCAATTTGGATGAAAATTCTTCCATAGGATAATTAGGATCCATAAAACACAAATCGTTGTTTTCACGTTTTGATGGGTAGTTTCGAAGATATGCCATCCACTTTATACGATTAGGTAATCTTTGTCGTAAGGGCAAGAGACTTCAAAACCAGACAGGGATTTTTTTTTTTGTAATTAAGGAATAATCAAGGAATTTCAAGAAGAATACACCCTGTAGTTAATTGTGCTAATTAATAATATTGAATGATTTGATCTAGTCCAAGTGTTCAAGTCAAGAGCGCCTACATCAATTACCTCATATACCAACGAGCGATGAACTCCGTCTATTATCGCACCATCTATCACGTGAAACAGTTCCGACAACAACCACATCTTGTACATCTTGTACAACAAGTACAACGTGTACAGAAGGCACTCATACTCATCAGGGCATGAATAATTCAAGTAACATCGCAAACGTTGCGATTGGTGACAATAACATCCTACACAATCAACAATCATCGGGCTACAGACCTCGATCTCGTTCGTTAAGTTCACCAAGTCGTTCACCAGTCATCGATAACAATGAACTCTCAATGATGAACATGTTATACAAAGAACGCTTCCCAAAAGCAACGCAACAAATGGAAGAACGCTTACTACAATTCATTAACGAGTACAAAGATATCGAAACAAGTATTTTACAACTATCGGCAACAATCGAACAACAGCAACAACAATCGGCAACACCTTCATCAACAACTTTCGAAAATACCGATGCCCTACCGATTGCACGATTCGTCCATCATCAAGTATTAGAAATCGCTCGCGATTGTTTACATAAATCGCAATCGAAGTTAATCACAAGTCGTTATTTCTATGAAATATCCGATAATTTAGAACGGTTATTACTCGAAACGAAAGAAAAATCGTTTGAAGCATCGATACATGTCACGAATCTGATCAAAAAACTATTATTGATCATATCCCGTCCGGCGCGATTATTAGAATGCTTAGAATTCGATCCGGAGGAGTTTTATCATTTGCTAGAGGCAGCTGAAGGACAAGCGAAATGTGTTCAAGGTATTAAAACCGATATACCGATTTATATAATCCAAAAATTAGGTTTAAATCGTGATCCAATTGCGGAATTACAATTAGAATTAAAAAAATCAGATTCGATTAATAATATGTTAACGTTAACGCCAACAACTGAACTAGTCGATCAACAACAACCGTCAGAAAGCGATGATCATTGGATCAATCCGAACAATACAACCCCAAAAACATCAACGGCATATACATCGACCGGACCTAGTGAACACGATTACGATATTATCAAGCTAATATCGAATGGTGCCTACGGTGCGGTGTACTTGGTTAAGCACAAACAAACTCGACAACGATTCGCGATGAAGAAAATCAATAAAAATAATCTGATATTGCGTAATCAAGTGGATCAAGTATTCGCGGAACGGGATATTTTAAGTTTTGCGGATAATCCGTTTGTGGTTAGCATGTATTGTAGTTTTGAAACACGACGTCATTTATGTCTGGTTATGGAGTATGTGGAAGGGGGTGATTGTGCAACGTTGTTAAAGAATATTGGACCGTTGCCATCGGATATGGCACGATTTTATTTTGCTGAAACTGTTTTGGCTGTTGAATATTTGCATAGTTATGGGATCGTGCATCGAGATTTAAAACCAGATAAGTAAGTAAATTTTTATTAGACAATATCGATTTTGCTGATAAATTCTTTTTAATTTTTTTGGGAGAGGTCACCGGCCAAGTAGTCGCGCTTGTTAAGGCGCTCTACTTGCTACTGGGAGGTTATGGGCTCGAATCACAACATCGGCATTTTGTCAATTATTAAAAAAAAAAGGGGGCGGTTAATTGACTTAACTGTCGGCGTATGGACAAGAAAAGTAACCGGCTATGCTTGTGAAGGTTTTCTGCAGTTTCCTTCACGAACTCCAGATGAATATCGACCTACAAATTCCTTGTCCTTCATTCACACAGGTTCACAATGGACCTTATGGTCTAAGTGTGTTCCGTCCAGGACAACCGCTACAACCAAACCTTTGGGAGGGGTCCGTTTACTAAAATATAATTAGAGGCACCACAATTTATGATAAATATTTTCACATAATTTTCTTTCTGTGTTGCAGTTTATTGATAACCGTCCTAGGACATATAAAATTAACTGATTTTGGACTAAGTAAAATGGGTTTAATGTCATTAGCTACGAACTTATATGAAGGTTACATTGATTCTGAAACGCAACAGTTTTCTGATAAACAAGTGTTTGGCACACCTGAATATATTGCACCAGAGGTCATTCTACGGCAAGGTTATGGTAAGCCGGTTGATTGGTGGTCCATGGGTATTATATTATATGAGTTTTTGGTTGGTTGTGTACCCTTTTTTGGTGAAACGTTAGAGGAATTATTTGCACACACAGTTAATGGTAAGTTAAAAATCAACACAGACTTTTCTCTAATCACGATTGTCAATTTTTATGGGCAAAATGTCACTAATATTTTCGAAGCAAAAGTCTTAGTCATTTTCTATGCCATCACGGGCATATTTTATCCGATTTAGATGAAGTTTTAGTCAAGGAATTTAATTTTAAGGTAGTTCCCAGCACTGCCTTATATAATTAGGACAAAAAATCGATTTGCTTTTATTATAGAACAAATCCATATACACAACACATAGATATATTCACTATTCATATATTGAAATTAATGTAATTTTGAAATAAAAAATAATTTTAAACTTTTATATTTCGAAAACAAAACGGGTAAAATGCGATTTAAAAAAAAATTTATTTAATAAATATTTATCTTTACTATCCTAGTTTTATACCCCCTAATGCAATTTTTCAACGTTATAGAAAAGGATTGAAAACGTTAACCATTGTTATTTGTTTCCAGATGATATTGAATGGCCCGATCCAGATGATTGGCCCATTCAAATCGAAGCGAAAGATTTAATCAATTCTCTGCTCGCACAAAATCCACGTGATCGTTTAGGTACAGCCGGACCACATGAAGTCAAAGATCATGCCTACTTCAACGGCCTCGATTGGAATTCATTACTCCGACAAAAGGCAGAATTCGTGCCGCAACTCGACAACGATGAAGATACCAGTTATTTCGATAGTCGAACAGATCGATATAACCATGAGGTGGCAGACGATACAGATGATACAGATGATTCACCCGTATTCGGATCATTCTCATCATGTTCCCCACAATATCGTAAACAAACAACAGCCGCTTCGCTATTCATTAATAATGCATCACGATTGCTATTCGATAATAATAACACTCGTGAGAGTAACACAACAATCGCAACAACAATAGCAAGCAACAATAACAATGCATTAGCCACAACCGTACCCATAACGAGTACAACTGAAACAACATTAATCGTTAAAACACATGCCACTCAACCGTTATCGTTACCGATTATCACAACAACAACAATTACAAAATCAACAACAGCTAAATCGCGGTATTTGAACAACAGTGGGAGCAGCAGCAGTAGTGGGAATTACATCGATTGTAATTATGGTGTAACACCAACAGCACCCCCAACAACACCAGCGCACAATACATGTGATAAACGTATCGATACATTTATCAATCATAACGTTGAATTCAATCAGCCCGCATCACAAATAGCCCCGAACAAAACTCCCTTATCGATATTCGATGACGTTCATCGATTACATAAACTTCAGACAACAAACGAGACAACAATCGCCACAAAGTCTACGGATAAGATATTATCAACACCGGAATCATCACAAACCGATTCGGATGATGTATCGCCTCAGATACAACGTCGACGACGCATTATCAGTGGATCATCGTCGGGTACATCGAATGCGTTGTTACCGCGATTTGCGATTTCAATGGAGGATGAACATATACCGTGTGCGAGTGGGGATCCAACGACCACAACCATCACGACCACGCTGAATAATACATCGTTCACGAACACACCGATTAATAAACATCGATCGCGTAGTGTCGTTAAAAGTGCTTCGGCAACGGGTCTGTCGTTGATTATACCGACGGATGAGTTGTATCAAACACAACAACAGCAGCATCATCATCATCATCCGCATCATCACTATCATCACTGTAATCATCACCATCATCATCATCACCATATGAATTTGAATTCACCAAGTGGAATTGTTGGCAATTATAGCAGTGCAGGTATGTTTTCATTTGTTATTATTCTATTAACTGTATTTTTTCCTTGATTGTAGATTAAAATTTCTTTTTTAGTGAATTGAATAGCTCAATTCAGTAGTTATCCTCCTTCAATAATTTAACACCTGTCGTCGATCATTTCAAAGAGTAATTATCGATTAAAAATCAAACTTTGAACACAGCGTTTTATGTAGAACAGAATGTTCTTGTACTTAAAATTATAATAACTATGTTATTAAAGTAGACACCATAATAAATAATGTTTATAAATATTCTTTGAAATATGCAGTTTTAATATAGGCAAAATTATTACAATACTTTATTAACTTTGATTCAAAGTATACTCGAGGCAAAACTAATACAATTACGTAGTAAATTTGCCTATATATACTGTATTATCTAGCGGTTACAGTTTTAACCCGATCGGAATGGTTATTCTGAATTATTTTTTCTATTGTTAACAGGTAGTGGCTCGGGGGGCGGTGGGGGTTCAAGTACAGCAAGTTCCAGAGATACATCACCATGTCGTGAACTATCGCCGTTAGTTAGTTCATACAAACCACCGATCATAATAAAACGTGGTCCACGTGGATTTGGATTCACTGTGCACACAATACGTGTCTACTATGGTGACACCGACTTCTATACAATGCATCACTTGGTGATGGCTGTCGATGAAGTTGGTCCAGCCTACGATGCTGGTCTACGACCAGCAGATTTAATAACACATGTGAATGGTGAACCTGTTCAAGGATTGTACCACACTCAAGTGTTACAGTTGTTGCTCGGCGGTGGTGAACGTGTTAGTTTACGGGCAACACCATTGGAGCACACGTCCATACAGACTGGCGGACGGAAACGTAACGCCACACAGGGTAAATTAGCACGGCGATCTGTACATCGACAACGTAAACAGAAACGGTTGTCAACAAGTGGTGTCGGCGTTGGTGTTAGTGGTGCTGTTGGTGATGGATCCCCAACAACTTCACCATCATCATCGTCGTCAACGTCATCGGTCTCTGTTTCTGAGAAACGGCGTAAAGCATCGCTATTCCGTAGAATTAGTAATAAACGAGCCAGTGTTGAAATGCAACAGGTAGGTCATTTAATAATCAAGTAATCAGGGTTGTGGAATTCCTGGATTATTAGGGATTTTGAAAATTTGTTACTTTCTTGAACGATCTATATCAAAATCTAAGGCTTCGACAAGAAATATAATTCTGGATAGCTCCAAAACAGGAGCTTCTCCAGTATCTTCTCAGGTCGAATCTTTTTCGACAAAATGTTTAGGGAATTTCGAATGTTTTTGGAAAACTACTAGGAAATTATATTTGGGAGGGAGGGAAGTGTTTTTATATAAACAGGCTTAAAATATCATTTTTACTGCGAAGAGTTCAGAAAGGAGAAAATTGCCAAAAGAGCTACAGTCTGGAGGAACCTTCTGTAGTAACTCAGGAAAATAAAGAATCTTTTTGAAATCTTCAAACAAAGATACATAATAACTTTTAACCTAAGCTAAAACAGGCTACGGCTGTTGTTGAGATAATGTAGACACTCCAGCTGTAATTTCCGGCTAGACCACTCCTTTCGGACCTGTCTATTAGAAAGTACTGGATTTAGGAAGATTCCCTGAGTTTATAGGATCCCATGAGATGTTGATAGCTGAGATTTCCACGTTCACAGAAAGACTCCGGTTATGAAGTAGATGTCAAAGCTCGTTTCTATGTCAGATCACCCACAGCCTTATTTCCCTTCAATGTCCTGACAACAATGGGGACATACCAATGAATAATTTATTTTTGTTGATTCAGATATCAAATGTAATGTCTGTTACACCAACAATTGTAACACCACCGAATCATCATCGTAATCAATCGTACATACCACGAACACCAGAAAACAGCACATTTATTAGCAACTCACCACTACGTGCTGGAGTTAGTAGTACTGGTCCAGGTTGTGATAATACAATCATCGAACCACAACGATTTAGTAATACTTTTAGTGGTTGTAGTCCATTATCGTTAAATTCATCACCACAATCATCATCGCCTATCTCTACGACACCAAATACACCAACTGCAAACAACAACAGCAATCAAGTAACAATGGCGTCATCACCATCTTCTTCATCATCGTCGACACTAAATAATAGCAGTAGTACCAGCAGCTTAACTAGTCCAAATATCAAGCAACAGCAGCAACATTATCAGCGTCCATCAACATTACACGGTCTCAAGCACAAGTTACACAGTTCATCTTGTTCGAAAAGTTTACATAAATCGAGTTCGTCATGCGCCAGTGGTAATTCGAGTGCATCAACATCAACTGGTATCAGTGGTATCAGCACAATCGGTCCGATTGGTATTGGCATAGTGGGTCCATCACGTCGTAAATCTGTTGGACATATACCATTATCACCATTAGCACGGACTCCATCACCAAGTCCCTTACCAATCTCACCGACTCGATCGCCGTCACCCTTGGCCTTCACAATTGTGGGCCATCAACAAGGCAGTTCGAATACGACGCAATCGTACAGTCCGGGTGTTGTTATTGGTACTAGTGGTATCGGTGGTACCGGTTCTAGTGGTGTTGGTGGTCCTTTAGCCAATACAGCATCTGCGTCGAATGTGGTGAATTTGAGTAGTAGTGGTGGTAGTCCGTCGCAGAATAAAAAGAGTTATGTGCGTCCGAAGAGTGCTGAACCTGGTTCACCATTATTAAGGCGTGCATTGTCACCGGATCGATTACATCCACGCAGTGCTGAAGGTATGCACAATTTTTATTTTCTATTACAGCCAAACTTCGATAAGTCCGAATATGGTAATTTCATTTGCGTTAAAATATTTTTCCTTGAGCCTTGATCTGCGAAAATACCTTTTCACATATCTGAATCCTTTGTGGGGTAATTAAATTAGATATAATGGTGCTTTAGTTCTCTAGTCCTCGGTGTTTCTTTAGTACTCGGTGAGCATACAAACTCAATGTTGGTCGAAAAGTCTAAAAGATTAATGATGAGTAAAAACTAACTATCGAACATTGATTCTGGAAGTCAGTAGGTCAGTTCTAACGTCATTAATTAGGTTCTGTCTGGTCATCCATCGACAAATCGATATTATAGCATCTATTATGCAAAGCAAAGCTTAACTTTTTTCGGTAAAGTCTTCAAATTTTCCAGAAAAGTAAGTAAATCAGCTTAGCCTAAGGAAAATGATTAGTATCTTTAAAGAAATAACTTTCAACTCTTTGTGAATTCACTAATTTTATATATTGATTAATTGAACTAGAACCTACAGGACCAATCTTTGCTCGGGACAGAACCTAATATTTATATATTGGATCTCAAAAAAACATATTTTAATTTTCACTTGGAATAAAATAAGACGAATAAAAAAAAACTACGCAATAGAAAATAGAAATATTAATAAAGAGATTAATCCAATAAAATTCCGGTATGATGCGTCAAAAAAAAGATATTTAAGAAAACAACTGAGATTTCGGGTAAATTATATTTTTGTCGGCGGTAGCTTAATTATCCGAAATTCGAGGTTTTTTTTCCCGGTATGACTGGCTTACTTACGTCAAAAAAGTAATAAACATTATTGTGCACTTTTATGAATGTACTATATACGATTTTGAAGAGTTTTATAAATGGAATATATCCAGTGCTCGTACATCCTTAATTGTATTTATTAATTTGATATTGAAATGAATTGAATTATAACGAAGTTTAACTGTATTTATTGATTGATTGATCCAGGTAAATGTACATTAATATCACCGTTATGTTCATCAACGAGTGGTAGTGTATCGCGTGTGTCGACTAGCGCCGGCGGTGTATGGCGTGCAGCTTCTGTCATAACAACATCAACCAGTAACACCACCTCATCGAATACTATGTCGAATAGTATGAACAGTGGTATCACAACAAATACCACAAATCCACTAACATGTTCCAGCACTAGTAATTACATGGCACAGTTAGCATCGTCAACGGATAACAAAGATCATAAATCTGCACAAAATACTAGCGATTATCTGGATAATGTGAGTAACACAAGTGATAATAATCCGAATGCCTCATCATTATCGTTAGCATTAGTTGGTCCTAATGAATTATTGCCTAGAATTGCCGAAGAGAAAGACTCACCAACAAATTCAAATCAAGAGAATCCGCCCTTAAGTTTACATACTATTCATAAATAGTAAATATGATAGTAATTGGATATAAATAATTATACACATTACTATTGTTGTTTTTTAATTGTTATTTAATTTATTTTTGGTATAATTAGTAATTATTAGTCAATGATTTTTTAAATTAATTAGCTAATAATTATCTAGTTATCATTCATTCATTCATTCTCTGTAACCGTAGATATTAGTCTAATTGTATATTTAAAATTAACACATTGTGGATATTGTTCGGTTTTATGTTGTATACAAAACATAATCGTAGTTCAGTTTAAGAGCTATCAGTTCAACAAACCTACGCAACGAAGGTCTATTACCTACCCTGTCAAGGTCCATAACTATTGGTTCCATTACCAGAAATCCAAATATCTTACGTCTTATTCAACATATTTAGTGCGTTTGCGAAGTTCACCTTACGAATTTACTCAGAATAAATAGATCACTTCTCTGTTGGAAATTTATCTTAATTAACTTTTAATCTGCGACCGTTAGAGTGGTGACAGGACAATTTTCATAATTCGACGATATGAAGGATCAAATGGTCGTTATCTGAAGTCTTAATGAAGACTTTTTAAAAGCGTTCGAATCAAAAAAGAGATATATTTTGTTCCAATGGTTTTAGTCTGATATTTTAGGTGTCTAGTGACTGGGATTTCAAGTAATACGAGAAAGATCCTTGCAAATATGAGAAATAAAACTTGACTTACGCATATTTATGTGAAACCATTGACTTCATACACAGGGTGTGTGTGAGTTTGTTTCTCCTCTTGACTTTGGAAATACTGACAAAAGTTTGTGAGAATATTATTGACAATATCTTGGAATATTTGACCAAAACGATTGAGACGACCAATATTCAGTACCAACATGACATTCCACAATTTGATCTTACTGATTGATAGTTGAGGAAGGTACTGGAAATATGTTTCGAACAAAAGTTGTATTTGTATCACGAACAACTTTATAATTTAAAACTTTGCTCTTACTATTTTCGAAAATAAAATTTCCGTTTTTTGGGCAGAAAAATCGTTTGGTATTTGATTTTTAAATATCGTGAATTTTAGAAAAAATGATCAGGTAGTCCATCATTGTAGTCCAGTACAATTAAATCTTTACTACGAATACATTTTTTCGATGTTTCTAGTATTCAAAGAGATTTTCTATATTTTGTATGTTCTTTTTTCCCTAAGACCCCTGTTCCCCTGGAACGATTCCACTCATTAACGAATTTGATTTTTTTAATTACCAAAAGCATATCAGATCACGAAATTTCATTTTGATCGGACTAAAATTGTGATCACTAGAGAGTCTACTAATACATGTAAAATATATTTGTCTGTAGACTACTCTAGCGGTCACAATTATAATATGATCGGAATGAAATGTATTCTGTATTTATTTAGTTAAGTTCATATTACAGTGTGTGTCATGACTCATGATGTGATACAGTTTGATGTCATCGAACAATAACTAAATAAAATAATTGAACTGTTGATAGATTGATCGATAAATGATCAATGGATCAATGTTATAAATGTGATGATCAATATTATTATTAATTATAATTAATTGTATATAAATTTCATATTTTTATGTTGATAATTACTATTCTAGTTTTTTGTCAAATCATTGTATTCGTATTGTTGAGGAAGGTTTTTTGTCAAATCATTGTATTCGTATTGTTGAGGAAGGTATTGGAAATATGTTTCGTACAAAAGTTGTATTTGTACAACAAACAACTTTATAACTTAAAGCTTTGTTCTATCACTTACCGTTTCCGAAAATAACATTTCCGTCTTACGACAGAAAAAGCGTTTGATATATGGTGAACTTTTAGAATTGTTTAGATAAATTCTCAATCGTGCGAAAAACACGTACGTTTTTTGGCCTGAAAGCTCTTAGACTATAAAGTAAGTATGCATATAGAAAGGAAACCTGACCGTTTGTTGAAAGATTATAAACCAGTCGTCCACTAGAAGCTATAACGAAGATTGTGGATCCTGTATCCCATATGATCGCATTTTTAAACAGATTGACCTCTCTCTATGTGCACTTACTATATGATTTTTATATAGATAGGAAAGATATTGTTGCATACGATGTCCAATCCAATGTATTTTATGTTTTATGTTTGATTATAAACTGTTAAATGTCAGTAAATTGTATATAAAATTACATAATCGATCGCAACGCTCGCTGCAGTGTCGTCAGCGTCAAACGAAACGAAGTCGTTTTAGCCTTCGTAACGTTCGTTTATGTGCTTCATTAATTATTGTATTCCATCAATTTTAATATCAATTTTTTTCTCAATATGATATTGAAATTTTATTGATTTGTTGACGGTGATAAATTACACCTGTAAACAAAATAAACATTTAATTGTACATTTTTTTTAAAATTTTAATCACATTTTTAATATCGAGCCATTATTTTAATATTAAGGCGGCACTCTAGTCTAGAGAGCGATAATTTCAGCTTTTTTTTTTTAGAGCTTAATTTTCAAAAAACTATTAATATAATTTTTTTTTTCACCATCTATTTATTGATATTTCAAAAACAAATGATCATTCAAGGACTTACAGCGATTGAAACATGGCTATGGAAAACCAAGTGCCGTTTGATATGATTTTGGGATTTGTGTTCATCAGAAACAAAACAAAAGTCTTGTTTAGAAAGGTTGTCATCATGACTGGAACTGAAATCACAGTCAATTGTGGTCAAATGATGTCTACCAGCGAGAAACACTCATTTATGGTCCGATGCGAGCTGGAGCGATACTTGATCCTATCGTATTCAAATGGCTATAAAGGTCTTAACTTTCATTAAATAGATCGAATTTTTCAAAAGTCTAGACTAAGAATACCCCCCTAAATTCAAGATGACTTATAGCGTTTTCTTTTGACTGTCCTCGTGTGCACTGAGACCACTCTAAGTATGAAATGTATGTTCGATTGGCTATTATAGATTGGTCGCACTGAGTTTTCTTTTTCGTTTGACGATAGAGAGCACTCTTAGTGTGCTCCGTCTTGCTCTGACTAGTAAGGTCAGAGCTATAGTGCAGTGCAATATGGCGTCGAAAAACCTACTAATATAGACACTATTGGAACTATTACCATCGTCAGAAAATTCTGATGATGAAGACGCTTTAATTATAGTTACAATTACCTCATGCATCCTGTGTATATGATTACCTGCTTCGTTAATAATAGTACAAAGTGTCATCAGATTCAATTTTTATTTACATTTTGACTTAATAATATTTGTTTTACGCACACAGACAGACGGACATATTTAGAAATCAAAGAATATATAATATGTACGTGCTACCACTAGTCTGATCAGTAATCCAAAACAACAGCTTAAATGTACTTAAGTATTTGTCACTGACAGTCAACCTATGATCACTAAAGACCATGGATACTACACAAGGATACCGAACTCAAACGGGAGAATGTACAAAATATGGCAACGAAATGGTAATAGTAATATTTACTTTTTATGCCACTAGCGTCGCTAGTTGTTGATCCGTACTACAATCCGTACCGAAGTGAATATAGTATAATAAATAGGAGTGAAGTAAGCAAGTAACCAGTTTTATTTCGTAGTGATTATTTTGAAGTATGCAATTTGTTTCAACTAATTTCTTATTGAAAAATTGAAATTACTTATCATTTATTGAAAAAATACTTTGGCTGCAAATAATTTTTATAATACTATAAATGCGTAATGTTTGTGAATTAAAACTCGCGCCTTATACTCTCACCACTGTTTCCGGCATAGAAGTGACACTACTGACATCTTTTTTTTGTCAATTGTTTACATGGAGTTCGGTATCCTTGTGTAGTATCCATGATAAAGACGTTCGATTGAAAAAAACGGCCGAGTAAGAACTGACAGCGTGCATGACGTCATTACAGAGTAGCGAGTGCTTCAAAAGAAAACGCTATTAGTTAACATTGTTTATCATAAAAGGCGTGCGTATCGCTCAACAATGAATTGAGGATGATCAGAAATCAAGGAGAAGAGATTAAACTGGTGGATGAGGTCATTAATGGATGACAGATAAATCAATATATCTCGGAAACCACCGGACCTGATTGAAGAATCTATACGACTAACTGATAATTAACAGAATATACTCGAGACATTCTCAATATAGTTTGTGAATTACAATAGGGAAGTCGACTCAAATATTTTAAATCACTACTAAACAAACTAACAGAGATATAAAACTTTAAAGTTTAGAATAATTGTCCGTAATAATTGTATACAAATAGATTCGTTTTTCAACGAAAGAAAACTTCATACTTTTAAAAAAGAGCTTATAAAACAAATATATATACAAATATATAATTTTCGTTGATAATTTGACATTTGAAGCTTCGCGCGCGCGCGCTATTTGCTCCGGAAGTAATCAACTACCCTATTGTTAATAAATAATTGTAATTAAATAGATAAATATTTGATAGATAATATTAGCTATTGTGTATTGTTTTGTTTTGTTCATAGTTATGGATATATTTTTGGTTTATTCAACTAACATCTATCGATATTTTTCGATAGGTATCAATATTTACGACGATAGTTGTTAGTTGAATCAACGAAATGATGATATTCATATCAATTTTGAAAAAAAAAATTTAAAAAAAATGGTTGAATTGTTCATAAAACAATTGAACAATATTTATTTAAAAAAAAAAAACAACTAAAAAAATAAAAATAAATGTATAAACTAAGCGAATTATTTGATTGAGCTTGATATTTGATTAGTATAAATAATTATTATTTATTTATTATTATTAATTAATTATTAAATAATTATTGTGATTAATTGTTTATTATTCATGATTCGCGTTCGAACCACAACACAATGGCTCTGATTCGAAAAAATTTCAATCATGGTTTTATGTCTCAGCTATAGTTTTTCAAATGGCTTTATAATTGGTGTTCATTCTTCATAAAATATGAACAACTTGTGTACAAAACCGAATGGAGTCAGCACAAATCAACTATGAAATCGTTAAGCAGGAACTTTGATAATTTAGCGAATTTCCTCAGAATTTAATATATCAGATTCCGTAGAAAAATTTATTTTCGATATCTTAACTTATATATTTTTTCGATATACCAAATTTTGTGTTTCCGCCTCCCTCTAAACCACGCTTTTTCTATGTTAGATTTTGAATATTAAAAAATTCGTTACGCAGGAACTGCGCCAACTTAGCGTATTTCCTTAGTTTACATAAATCACTCTCTAGCGGTCATAATTTTAGTGTGATCAAAATGAAATATCATATCTGATATGATGTTAGTATTTGCAAGACCAATTTTATTACTAAATGGTGTATTGGCCAAAGGGAAAGGGGGGCATAGAGAAAGAAGAAAACACAAAATATAAAATATCTCTCTTAATCATAGAACAATCGAAAAATGTATGAAGAGTAAAGTTGTAGAAAATCAAGTTTGCTACAATTCATTACTTGATCATTTTTCCCTAACTCGAATGTGTACAGAGATATTTTTAGAATTTTAACTTTCAATCTTAAATTGTAAATATTTCTGTAAATATTAGAGTAACAGAAAAATGATAAGAAACAAAATTATACTAAAACTAATTACCTACAACTTTACTTCTTATAAATTTTTCTATTTTTCAAATATTAAGGGAGTAATGCCAAATTTTGTGTTCGCCCCTCCCTCTAAACCCCCCTTTACCCTTGACCGATTTTACCCATTAACGAACTTGACTTTTTGAATATCAAAAGTGCCTCAAATACCAAATTTCATTCCAATCAGAATAAAACTGTGACCGCTAGAGAGTCCACAGACACATATAGATAACGATGGTCATTTTTAACATCTAGTAGATAGGATCGATGGACATTTGAAGAAATTTTTACGAAATTCCATCATCGGTAGAAAAACAATATTTCCTTTAGAGGAAATTCGCTATAACCACCTCAAATACCAAATTTCATTCCAACTGGATTGAAACTGTACGCATTCGAGTGGTTACAGACTTCTGGAGGAAATTCTCCAAAAAAAGACGCCATTTGCAATTATAGATGTGGCGCTTTATACATTTCTACACCAGTGATTTTGAGAATTCGAAAGAGAACACCAGATGTCAGAATCATCAGTCTCTGAGACATAAACCATCAGATATATAAATCTGGATCAATCGATATAGTTGAAATCTTTTCCATTTTTTGAGTGATTGAAAGGGGAAGGGGTGAGGTTGTACCCGAAACGGATTATTTGATATAAGCGATCTATATAATATTTAATATTTTTTATGTAAATATTTCAAAATGATGTTTGTTCTTTTTGGTTACTATTCAAAAGTTTATTTAATAATATGTGTGTAATTGGGTGTATGCGTGTACCATTTAGAATTAAATTGATTCATAGATCTTATACGAAGATTGTGCGCATAGTCAAAGATCTCATCAGAAATCTAAATATTTCATACTTTTAGACTGTAAATGTGATAATAAATTCAAATCTGCATCCAAAAAAAAGAGGTTTGTTTCGTATGGTTTTAAGTCTAGAGGTGGTGCAGTCTAGCAACCGGGAATTCGGAAATTATACGAGATGCTTCCAGCAAATGGGAAATTTATATATCAAAAAGTCTGGAGTCGCGTATGTTTGTGTTTCGTTTGGTTTAAACCAGTGTAGCAGGGGTAGGGACAAATTAATTTAGAAGTATAAGATCTATGATCTATGAATCTTGTATGTGGGATGTGATTGTTTGTACTGAAAAGAACAATTTAAAAAATAAAAATCATTGAATGAACAAATTTTTAAACAAAATAGATCAATATTTATATTGTAAACAATATTTGTTATAAATGTTTAATAATTATTGTTTCAACTCAAAACTAACTAATCTAATGTTCGATTTCATTCAACTGTGTCACATTTCATTCTGTTCTCTTTAATCATGCATAATACTAATAATAAGAGGGGTACGGCAAATGGGACCCTAGCATCTAGACCAAGGGTTTCTCTGTGCTCTCCTTGAGAACAACCTGTCACCCGAAGCAGATGAAGCTATAGGATTTTGTCGAAGCCAGACGCCGCACAGAAAGCCCACAGCTTCTCCGTCAAGATTGCTCCCAGGATTGATGGATCCAGGGTTTCGGACCCAAACATTCTGTCTGACACCCTGCCGGTTTCTGCAGTTGCAAATGACATGTATGGAGGTTTCATCATCCTCCATACAAGCCCTACAAGTGGAATCATCAGGGATCCCCAAGTTATGAAGGTGGTAGTTCAATCGACAGTGTCCTGTCAAGAGTCCCACCACCCTTCTCAACTGTATTCTAGTGAGTTCCAACCGAGCACAGTCGAATGACCTAGCTGTGGTTACTTCAATCATGCATAGTAATATTATATATCAAGGTGGTCACAAACATGGAATAATCGTGGAATTTGATTTAGATCAGGGAAAAAACTTCATGAAATTTCTGTTCATAGCCGTAGAAAATCTAATTTAAGTCACTGGAAAACAGTTTTGAAAGTGGAAAAAATTATTTATGTTAGATATAACGATTCAAACACCTAAAATATATTTTTATTCCAAGACAAATAAGAAGTTCGGCGATAATTAAAAGGAGTTGGAAGATCGTCTCTTCCTTCCCTTTAAAGGTTTCTGAAATTCTAATAGAGGCCTTTTAAGAAAATAGAGGCCGTGTCGAAAAGAAAGAGATTGGTTTTAGTCAGATATTTTGGAATAGTCAATATCTTGGAATATTTGACCAAAACGATTGAGACGACCAATATTCAGTACCAACATGACATTCCACAAATTAATCTTACTGATTGATAGTTGAGGAAGGTACTGGAAATATGTTTCGAACAAAAGTTGTATTTGTATAACAAGCAACTTTATAATTTAAAGTTTTGCTCTATCTCTTACCGTTTTCGAAATTCACGATTTATGATTGAAAATTAAAATCCTGAATATCGTGAGTTTTAGAAAAAATGATCAGGTAGTCCATCATTGTAGTCCAGTACAATTAAATCTTTACTACGAATACATTTTTTCTAGTACTCAAAGAGATCTTCTATATTTTGTATGTTCTTTATTCCCTAAGACCCTTTTTCCCCTGGAACGATTCCACTCATTAACGAACTTGATCTTTTTAATTACCAAAAGCATATCAGATCACGAAGTTTCATTTTGATCGGACTAAAATTGTGATCACTAGAGAGTCCACTAATACATGCAAAATATATTTGTCTGTAGATCACTCTAGCGGTCACAATTATAATATGATCGGAATTAAATATATTCTGTATTTATTTAGTTAAGTTCATATTACAGAGTGTGTCATGACTCATGATGTGATACAGTTTGATGTCATCGAACAATAACTAAATAAAACAATTGACCTGTTGATAGATTGATCGATGAATGATCAATGGATCAATGTTATAAATGTGATGATCAATATTATTATTAATTATAATTAATTGTATATAAATTTCATATTTTTATGTTTATAATTACTATTCTAGTTTTTTGTCAAATCATTATTCGTATTCTATTTTGTATTTATCAAAATCATTGCAACAAAACTTCAAATTACATTTCATTTGTTTTTTTTTTTTTTTTTTAATTTTCTCTTGTTTTCTGTTTTGTTTTTTTCTTTATTAATTAATATTCATTAATTAATTATTATAAATATTATTATTATTTTTTGGTAATAAACCTTTTTTGTTGATAAGATTCAAAAAGAAAAACGGTTTCGTGTATGTTGGTTGTTTTTTTTTTTTTTTAATTTGAGTCCTGCTCAAACTCTCATTAACAATGTTCTCATTTATTTGTTATAACATATTAATATTGAAATTAATTAATAAATGATAATTCAAAATTATATTAATAATACTGTTTTTGTTTTGTTTTTTTAAAATAGGAAACCTTACGAAAATACTGTGGAGGGTAGAGTTAAGGAGAAATATCTCTGTGTATAGTAGTAGTACCGGTGGGAAGGTCGAAGCATGGCAAGTAGGCTTTTTTTACTAACTTCTAAAGGACAAGGAATTTGTATGTAGACTAGAAATTGGTAGATTGTGTGACTGCAGCCGATTTTAATACGAACTTTGCCGATATTCATCTGAAGTTCGTGAAAGAAAATTACAGAAAACCTTCATAGACGGTTACTTTGCTCTTGTCCATACGCCGACAGTTAAGTCAATTAATCGCCCCAATAATAAATTTGAATTACTATTTTCGACCGTTACAAAGTTGGGACTAAACTTCAAATGTATTACAACATATCCAAAATGACTGAAATGCTTATTGATAGTTCTTTTATGAAACTGAAAATTGTCCAAAAGAAAATTAAATGACAAACAAGTAATGTAACAACTGAGTTAATTGTTTGAATATCCAGTATATACTGAGTTGTATATCAATGTTTGTATTGTTAACAATTCTGTCTATTCAATGTTTATAAAATATGAATTATTTGTAAAAAGATGGGCATAGTTTTCGCTTTCCGAGGAACTTTTGAGCACAAATTATGAGAAAACTATTGAGTTTATGAAAAAAATTTTCAAATAAAAGTTGTTTATTTTAAAAAGCAGAAGATTGTTAAAAAAATTTTTTTCTATCTCTTACGGTTGGTTTCAAAGATGTGTATTTTCCCTTCTGGCGGGGGGGAAACACGTTCCGATTTTGCACATTAACGAACTTGACTTTATTTTTTTGCTCTAGAATACAAAAAAATTTCAGCTCGTTATCTCTTTTCGTTCTTGAGTTATCGCGACCACAGACAGACAGATGGGCGGAAATGGACTAATTAGATAATTTTATTAACATCTATAGCAAAAATTTTTTCCTGCGATCGATATTTTTAAGCGTTACAAAATCGGAACTTAACTTAATATACCCTGTATATTTACATAATACTGGGTATAATAAACCTTCAGAAAAAACATGGGCGACTCAACAAATGATTGTGTTCTCTGATAAAACCATAGAGATAATACACATCTAGAGGTGTAAAGAGAACGCAATAAGTGGCATTTGTTCGAAGTTAGAAAGAGAGCGTAAAAATTCACCAGTATTATTATCTCTATGCATATACAGACTGTATTGGAATGCTTTTCCAATAGAGAATCAATGTTAAATATTATTTATTACTGGCAGGCCGTCTGGTTACTGTGCGGTGACTGACTCCACACGTGTAATCAGTACACACTCACTCTTAAATGAGTCAGTACACACTCTTAAATGACAAACAAACTACCATACGCATATGAGATGACTCTCATTACATGTGTACTGACTGACTCCGCACAGTAACCACACGGCCTGTCAGTAATAAATAATATTTAACATTGATTCTGTATTGGAAATGCATTCCAACACAGTCTGTATATAATAACATGAATTGAATCTCTCTTTTTTTTCGAGAAATTCGGGCAACTTTACACCCCTAGTGTGTATTATCTCTATGGATAAAACAGAGATACTGCTGCTGCGTACCGTACGAATCACGTACTGCTATCTACATCATTATGTGTCAGTGGATTTTATTTTTGTTGTTCTGTCAAAAATCACAAAATAAATATTAACTTTTTTTTTTTTAACAAAATAATAACAAATTCTGTGTGTTTTTTTTTTAAAATCAATTAATTAATTAATAATAATACTCATTTGAATTAATATTCATATTACATTTTCATTGATTGTGTGTGTGTTTTTTTTTTGTCTATTTGAAATTTTCGACTACTACAAGTGGATTAACCTAACAAAATTTTTACCAATTTTGGGTATTTAATAGTGTTGATCGCAAATAAATATGAAATAATTCATAGAAAAATACCAAATTAAATATGAGTTCAATAATGAATGTGGATTGGTTTCATAATAAATTATCACGAACTGATGCTGAAAATTTACTGAAGGATAGTAAGTGGAATGAATATTAAAAACAATGTGAATTCGTATTTGAAATCATATTTTTTCCAATTCCTTAAATCAATTAGTATTATTTTTATATAAAAACATAGAAAGTATCGCAGAGATATGTAACTCATCGAAATTAGCGATGAGATACATATCTCTTCTAAATTAACTAATTCACACTGACGATGACTACTTTGTAGTCGAAATAATCAGGGGTGTAAACATTTCGAAGAGTGTTTTTCGAGATTAAAGATTGACCATATCCAACTAGCAAAGGAAGGGAAAGATTTTTACAAATTCCTAATAGAAAATTTATTAGTTAACAAAGGTATCGATAAAATGGTCGTGTTCAGAACAACTAAGTCCGTCGTAAACAAACTAGTAAATTTCTGAGCATCTAAGTTCAGCAAGTTTTTCGCAAGACACTCTAACTTATCAGCAGTGTTGCCAAATTAGGATATTTTTCTCTAAATTCCTTCTCGTACAAGTCCTTCACAAAGGTTCCATATCTTGGATACTCATTAGAAACAAATTTCTCCATAATAATCGGCAGAATCTTTGAGTGTCAGCAATGTTTAACATTGGCTTTGTTCCTAGTTAAACAACGAGTCTTTAGTAAGTCAACCAGTTTAGCGTGTTTCACTTAGGACAAACTTAATAACTTGTCCGAAGTTTAGGGGTATTTTCTCCTAAATTTAGTGGATTTAATAATTTGAACATTTTGTATTCTGATTCGTTTTATTCAACTTGAATACTTTAAAAATACGACAATCCCAAGAATAAATCACTTAAGATTTTCTACTAGGCTTTATTAAATCCACTAAATTTAAGGGAAAATCCACTAATCTGACAATATTAAAATGGTGTCACATATCTGACAAGTAAAATGGTGTCAAAATCTAAGTGGCTTAGTATCTGTCAAGTGTCCTGGCAAAAAACACTTAGATATTGAAATCTCTGACAGGGGCGGAGCTTAATATTTTGATCTACTGGTAGTTTCTAAGTTCTATCAGAGTGGGTAAGAGGGTATGCCACAAGATTGGAGTAGGAAACATAGACATACCAGCTCTAGTTTCTAATTTATCCATCAGAGAGGATACTCAAGTGCTAGAATTTCCAATACTTAGTAATTTATTTAGTTTATTAGTGGTTCTGAACACGACCTTTATATAAAAAATAGCACCCTTAACCTACGAGTGACCAGATGGGGTACTTTCTGTACCCCATATTTACATTTGTTTGTAAGTTTAGTTAAAACCTCAACCTTTAGAATTGACCTTCTAGGTATGCGTTCTTGATGGGCTTAGTTATGATTTAGTGAATTATTTTCTTTTATTTTCCACGAATTCATTTAGATGAAAAAAACTCCTTAAATTAAAAGAGGGAAGTAAATTAGAGCGGAAACCTCTGAACCTGGCTACTCGAAGGTTTAAATAAATCGCTAAAAACATACATTTTTATCTGTTGATTGATTTAGGAATTGGGAAATATTTGATGATATATTTTGTACTAATATTGAATTGATAAATTTTCAGATAAAACAGGTAAAGGTACGTTTCTAGTACGTGAAAGTAATTCATCCGTTGGCGATTATGTGTTATCAGTGTTACATTCAAACAATGAAGTCATACATTATCAAATTCGAAAACATGGCGACGATGCATTCTTTTCCATTGGTTAGTAAACGAACAAATACATTTGCATACGCAATTGCCCATTCAAATTTGAATACCACACACCCTTGCCGTTTCCATGTTAGTGAATTTATAAATATTTTTAAAATTATTTTTTTTGACAGATGAAGAACACATAATCCATGGATTGGATAGCCTAATCGAACATTACCAACAACTACAATTAATGAACAACAACAATAACTCACAAAGTACAAATTATAAAATAGAACCAGAATTAAAGTATCCAATACAGGGTAATCCACCGCCATATTATACACGTCGACATGGACAAACGAATCTATTCCATCGAGCCACAGAGCGGAGTGGTTACAATGTGGTACGAGAAATGTTAAATTGTGGTTATCGTAGTATCGATGCCAAGAATCATGATGGACAGACGGCCGCCCATATAGCCAGTCGAAAGGGTGATAACGAAATTTTAAAAGAATTAATTGAAAATGGTGCCAATATTAATTGTGTGGATGCAGCTGGATGTACTCCATTACATGTAAGTGAAAGATTGTAGCGCCTTGTGTGTCCAATTCATAAACTAAATGATAGTTGTCATATTTCTTAATATATTTTGATTTTATTCAGCGATTATTAGTTTTAATTTTCAGTGAGTTGTCAAATTAGAATCCTTCAATCTGACAGCACTTACTAAACAAAATGGTGTCACAACCTAAGTTGTTTAGTATCTGTCAAATGTCTTGGCCAAAAACTAAGTTAGATATACTTAGTAATGTTTGCTAAAGACTTAGTTGTTCTAAACACGGCCATTATTTTAAAAAAATAGCACCCTTAGAGAGTATTTCTTTTTAAATAAATCACTTAAAACAAAATGGCGTCACAACCTAAGTTGCTTAGTATCTGTCAAATGTCTTGGCCAAAAACTAAGTTATATATACTTAGTTATGTTTACTAAAGACTTAGTTGTTCTAAACACGACTATTATTTAAAAAATAGCACCCTTAGAGAGTATTTCTTTTTAAATAAATCACTTAAAACAAAATGGCGTCACAATCCAGGTTGTTTAGTATCTGTCAAATGTCCTGGCTAAAAACTAAGTTAGATATACTTAGTAATGTTTACTAAAGACTTAGTTGTTCTAAACACGACCATTATTTAAAAAATAGCACCCTTAGAGAGTATTTCTTTTTAAATAAATCACTTAAAACAAAATGGCGTCACAATCCAGGTTGTTTAGTATCTGTCAAATGTCCTGGCTAAAAACTAAGTTAGATATACTTAGTAATGTTTACTAAAGACTTAGTTGTTCTAAACACGACCATTATTTAAAATTATATATTAATTGTTTTTTTAAACTTTTAACCGCCTTCATAAAAAAAGAGGAGGTTATGAATATGTATGTATACAAATATATTTATCGAAAATCCATAAAAAAATTTGTACATTAATCTAGATTTTTTGTTCTAGTACGCATGCCAAAGTAATTTAATAAGTACCGTTAAATTATTAATATTAGAAGGTAATGCCAACGTACAAATACGAAATCACGATACCGATTGGGTAGCATTGCATGAAGCTGCCAGTCGTGGTTACTACAACATCATCGAAACACTCTTAGCGTTGAATGCTCCAGCTCGACCACGTACCAACAAAGATGACACCCCGGAGGATCTAGCATATGCAAATAAACATTACGCATGTGCACAACTATTACGTGAATATAAACAACCAGCAGCGAAGACGTGTAAGGAAGAGTGGTACCATGGTACATTGGATCGTAATGAGGCGAATCAAATATTTCATAAGTTTGGGGCCACACAACCGCAGAATATTATCAAAGATGGTACATATTTGGTGCGGTACAGCGAACGAAATAATAATGCGAACGATTCACAATCGAATATTTCGAATGGGAATTATGTACTTACAATGATGGCTCAGAATAAGACCTATCATTATATAATTGCAAGAAAGGTTTGTTTTCTTTGTGTATTTAAGGCTTTGTGTAGATCAGGGTACTTGATTGACGAGATATTTCACTCACACATGTATCGATCATGTTTTTTTTTTTGAATAAAATTTCAACCCTATAACTCAAATATCTCAAAAACTACAAGATTTATCGATTTTTTTACTTTGCTAATGTTATTGGTTTCGGAGTTATGGGAATGGCTAATTTTAACACTTTTTACGGTTAATAATTTAAGTTTGGGTTCTCTCGATTCCTTCGAAAATATATCGGTTTTCGAATTTTTATGTGTGTTGAGGTCAAACGGTGAGAGATGGAGCAAAGTTTTTAGTGGCTGGGGACAGACATGCAGAACGTTTGAGATTTGCCAAGAGTTGCCTCAGCGAGGAGAATGATGACTCACTGCCCTTGCCCTTAGTATGAAAAGATTCACCCTTTTTGGATTAGCCATTCTTTTGACGACTTCACTGAAGTAATACTTGAATTATTGCTGTACTTGAACAGCTCCAAATAGGTTAAGAAGTACTAGCAAGGATGAGTCAGACCCCTTCGGTATCATATTCAAGACAGACGCTACAACCTAACCTTGTTACAAGTCGGTCCTTATAAAAATATAACAACTTTGTTCGAAATATTTGTATCGAAAACCGATTGAATTCAACACAAATCTATGATTGTTCTTATTTACTTACAGTCAAACCTGGTTAAGATTAGAAACACAGTGCGCCATTTAAAGTTCGCTTAAAAAATTATTTTAAAATTTTTTGTAAATTTCATGTCTAGTTACTAATATTTTCATTTCATAGTAACTTATAGAGGTTTCACTGTGATGACTATCTTTAAGTGCTAAATAAATATCTGAGTTAAAGGACGGAGCTCGAGTTGTTCACTTATAGAAGACGTATCTTGGACATAGAAATTTTCCCTTTTATCCATGTTGAATCAGGTTTGACTGTATCTTTTTAACTAAATATATTACTAATAATAATTAATTTTATTTAGGATTCGTTCTACTATATCGATAAAGGGCCATATTTTGAGTCATTGGAACACGTCATCGAATACTATAGTCATTTTTCGGATGGATTATATTGTAAATTACAATATCCAATCAAGCCGTTACCAAAACCGCCGTTACCTGAGGTAAGTCTGTACACAATACTCCATACACTGTGTTGTTCAAATTTGTCCCTTTTAAGATTGATAATAATAACCGAAGCTGTAAATTCAAACAATCTCAAGATAGATAGTTTTTTTTTTTTTAATATTAATTACGCAGGAGCTGCGTTAATTTATCCAATTTTCTCAAAATAAATACATGACTTCCCTTCGAAAATAGATCTTAATTAACTTTTATCTTATTAGTGTTGATGACTAAAGTGGCTACAGGCATATACATAAAAAATTCGTTATGCAGGAGCTGCGAATTTCCTTAGAATACATAAATCACTCTCTAGCAGTCACAATTTTACTCTGATCAAAATGAAATGTCGTATATGATTTTAGTATTTGCAAGGCCAATTTTATTAATAAATGACATACGTCAAGGGGAAAGGGGGGCATAAAGAAAGAAGAAAACACAAAATATCTCTCTTAATATTAGAACAATCGAAAAATGCGTAAGGAATAAAGTTGTAGAAAATTAAGTTTGCTACAATTCACCACCTTATCATTTTTGCTCAAACTCTAATGTGTACAGAGATATTGAGGAATTTAATTTTCAATCTTAAACCGTCAATATTTCTGTAAATATTAGTGTAACAGAAAAAATGATAAGAAACAAAATTACAGTAAAATTTAGTACCTACAACTTTACTTCTTATAAATTTTTCGATTTTTCGAATATTAAGAGAGATATGTCAAATTTTGTGTTTCCCCTTGCCTCTAAACCCCCCTTTCCCCTTGTCCGATTTTACCCATTACGAACTTGAATACCAAAAGCGCCTCAAATACCAAATTTCATTCCAATCAGATTTAAATTGTGACCGCTAGAGCGATTACAGACATATATATATATATATAAAATTAACTATATGTTACATGTATTTATATTCACTAGTGGTGACGATTTTAGTCCGATCAAAATGATATTTGATTTAATTGAACTCAGTTATTGGTCTACTAGCGATTCCTTGTAGAATTTCTGAACAATTTCTCTTATAATAATTGTTATGTTTAATACTTGCATTTTGATTTTGATTAGTTTTCAACAATACCAAGAATCGATCGTCTGACATTTAGGAGCCCCCTATCAAGTCCAATCACAACGTCAACATCAACATCCATAGCACACCACCAAACAGATCTAGACAAACAAATTAATTTAAATATAAGCACTTGTAGTAATAATAGCATAGAAAAAGAAATAGACGATACAAATATATGTATAGTAAAGACAGACAACGATATCAATAACGATGTAATGTCACAATTACAATTATACAACGATTTAATTATAACAAAGGATCAATTAAAATTACAAAATATTATTGGAAGTGGTGAATTTGGATTGGTTTACAAAGGTCTGTACATGAATACGATACCGGTTGCCATTAAAACGTTAAACAATTACAACAACGAGAACGATACGACAAGTACAAGTGAGACACCAACATCGACAAGTAACGCTTTTATACATGAAGCGAAACTGATGTACAAGTTAAAGCATCACTGTATCGTAAAGCTAATTGGATTGTGTTACGATTCTGTGAATACGACCTTAATGATGGTCCAAGAGTTCGTTGAGTTTGGTTCGTTGTTGAATTACATGCATCAACACCAACAGCAACAGGATTCGTTAAGTAACAAACAGATGTACATTTGGTGTGCGCAAATTGCCTGTGGAATGTTGTACTTGGAGCAACAACAGTATGTGCATCGTGATTTGGCTGCGCGAAATGTTTTGGTCGCGTCACGCAATCAAGTCAAGATCAGTGATTTTGGTTTATCGCGTACATTCAACAATAATAGTAATTATTATAAAGCATGTAGTGGTGGGAAATGGCCTGTTCGATGGTACGCACCTGAATCGTATAATTATGGTAAATTTACCCATCAATCGGATGTCTGGAGCTTTGGAATTCTGTTGTGGGAGATGTTCACCTATTGTCAACAGCCCTATGGTGATTTAAAAGGTGTTGAGGTATGTACATTTACACTGAGATATAAGGTGTGCGCGGGGTGGGATGGGGGTTGGTTATTGCAAGTTTCAATAGGATTTTTTTAAGTCTCCCGCTAAAAATTGTCCCTCTAGTGTGCTTGTGTGCAAGGGTACTACCGCTTCAGCGTCCAGTTGGCTTGAGTTTAGTGGATACCAGAGGGGCAGTAACCAGGTCACGTGACCTAGTGACAGCTATTATTGGGTGTGTCTTAAAAGGTACTAGTCGTCAGTAAAGCGCTAGACTCAAGCTCTCACACATTCACTGACCACATCCACACAGAACCTGGCTGCCATTTCTGGCCACCAATACTGCCCTCGTGTGCAAGGGGCTTAAGTTAAATGAAACACTTTATAGCAATAACTGGCGGGAAGTTTTCGAACTAAATTCAACTATAATAGAAGCCACCCACATCTTTATAGTTTTTAACGTTTATTAATCTCAATTCCATTAAATGATGTGGGTGGAGGACAAAGAATTTATATGAAGGCTGGGAATTGATAGGTTGTGCGATTGCAACCGACTTTTGATATGACCTAGGCATCTAGAGTTCGTGAAGGAAACTACAGGAAACCTTCACAAGCATCGTTCTTGTCGATGCGCCGACAATTTAGTCAATTAACCGCCCCATTAATTATAATTGACAAACTGTCACAGTAGGGATTCTTCCAGTTCCAATTTACGCCATTCTGGGCAGAATTCTAGTAGATATGTCATAATATTTGAGTATTATAAGTATTTTAATGGGCCAAACTCTTGCAGCACCCTCTATTTGATAAACTATTAATGAATGTTATATGAATTTGTACAGGTGATAAAATTTATTGATAATGGTCAACGTTTATCAAAACCAATGTTTTGTCCGGATAAAATCTACTCGATAATGTTGGATTGCTGGCAACATGATCCACAAAAACGTCCCACATTTCAACAGCTGTTCGATCTATTTGCTGCTGAACCGGGTTACATGAACATACAAGAATTAATACATACAGACGATATTAGCTAATTATTATTAATGATTAATTAATTAATTTGTATTATATATTATATATTTTATATTTTAATAAATATTTTATTATTTTATCTAATTTTATTATTTCATTTGCCACAATTTTATTCCTTACCTCCCTTTTTGTTTGGAAATTCCAAATGATTCGGAAGAATTATTGTTATTTCAAATCAATATCCCTGCATATTTGGTCATAACAATTTCAGATAAAGTTTGAGAATGTATGAAACTGGCTACTGCAACAGGCAACTGTGTAAAGCCTGTTTAAAGGTAAGTAAAATATATCATGTTCTCCTAATGAAACATTATAAAAAAATTATGAATTTTATCCATAAATCATCTAAAGTTGTTAAATTTTTCCAAACAAATTTTACACCTTATTATGTTCTAGTAGAAATGTGATTTTTTTTTAAAAATTTTTTTCAAAAAATTCATAAATTTGTTCGTATTTTCATTAGGAAAACATGGTATGATGGAAATTTTTTGTCATTTTCAAAAACTACACAATTTATACTTGAAAATTGGAAAAAAAATTATCTGCTATTATGTTCTCCTAGTAGAAATGTGATTTTTTTAAACAATTTTTTTCACATTTTTTATGATTTTTGGACAAAATTAATAAATTTGTTCGTATTTTCATTAGGAAAACATGGTATGATGGAAATTTTTTGTCATTTTCAAAAACTACACAATTAATACTTGAAAATTGGAAAAAAAAATTTACAGCTATTATGTTCTCCTAGTAGAAATGTGATTTTTTTTAACATATTTTTTCACATTTTTTATGATTTTTGGACAAAATTCATAAATAAGTTCGCATTTTCATTAGGAAAACATGGTCTGATGGAAATTTTTTGTCATTTTCAAAAACTACACAATTTATACTTGAAAATTGGAAAAAAAATTTACTGCTATTATGTTCTCCTAGTAGAAATGTGATTTTTTTAAACAATTTTTTTCACATTTTTTTTGATTTTTGGACAAAATTAATAAATTTGTTCGTATTTTCATTAAGAAAACATGGTATGATGGAAATTTTTTGTCATTTTCAAAAACTACACAATTTATAATTGAAAATAAGAAAAAAAAATTTACAGCTATTATGTTCTCCTAGTAGAAATGTGATTTTTTTTAAAAATTTTTTTCACATTTTTTATGATTTTTGGACAAAATTAATAAATTTGTTCGTATTTTCATTAGGAAAACATGGTATGATGGAAATTTTTTGTCATTTTCAAAAACTACACAATTTATACTTGAAAATAAGAAAAAAAAATTTACAGCTATTATGTTCTCCTAGTAGAAATGTGATTTTTTTAAACAATTTTTTTCACATTTTTTATGATTTTTGGACCAAATTAATAAATTTGTTCGTATTTTCATTAGGAAAACATGGTATGATGGAAATTTTTTGTCATTTTCAAAAACTACACAATTAATACTTGAAAATTGGAAAAAAAAATTTACAGCTATTATGTTCTCCTAGTAGAAATGTGATTTTTTTTAACATATTTTTTCACATTTTTTATGATTTTTGGACAAAATTCATAAATAAGTTCGCATTTTCATTAGGAAAACATGGTATGATGGAAATTTTTTGTCATTTTCAAAAACTACACAATTTATACTTGAAAATAAGAAAAAAAAATTTACTGCTATTATGTTCTCCTAGTAGAAATGTGATTTTTTTAAACAATTTTTTTCACATTTTTTATGATTTTTGGACAAAATTAATAAATTTGTTCGTATTTTCATTAAGAAAACATGGTATGATGGAAATTTTTTGTCATTTTCAAAAACTACACAATTTATAATTGAAAATAAGAAAAAAAAATTTACAGCTATTATGTTCTCCTAGTAGAAATGTGATTTTTTTTTAAAATTTTTTTCTCATTTTTTATGATTTTTGGACAAAATTAATAAATTTGTTCGTATTTTCATTAGGAAAACATGGTATGATGGAAATTTTTTGTCATTTTCAAAAACTACACAATTTATACTTGAAAATAAGAAAAAAAAATTTACAGCTATTATGTTCTCCTAGTAGAAATGTGATTTTTTTAAACATATTTTTTCACAATTTTTATGATTTTTGGACAAAATTCATAAATTTGTTCGTATTTTCATTAGGAAAACATGGTATGATGGAAATTTTTTGTCATTTTCAAAAACTACACAATTTATACTTGAAAATTGGAAAAAAAAATTTACAGCTATTATGTTCTCCTAGTAGAAATGTGATTTTTTTAAACAATTTTTTTCACATATTTTATGATTTTTGGACAAAATTCATAAATAAGTTCGCATTTTCATTAGGAAAACATGGTATGATGGAAATTTTTTGTCATTTTCAAAAACTACACAATTTATACTTGAAAATAAGAAAAAAAAATTTACAGCTATTATGTTCTCCTAGTAGAAATGTGATTTTTTTTTAAAATTTTTTTCACATTTTTTATGATTTTTGGACAAAAGTCATAAATTTGTTCGTATTTTCATTAGGAAAACATGGTATGATGGAAATTTTTTGTCATTTTCAAAAACTACACAATTTATACTTGAAAATAAGAAAAAAAAATTTACTGCTATTATGTTCTCCTAGTAGAAATGTGATTTTTTTAAACAATTTTTTTCACATTTTTTATGATTTTTGGACAAAATTAATAAATTTGTTCGTATTTTCATTAAGAAAACATGGTATGATGGAAATTTTTTGTCATTTTCAAAAACTACACAATTTATACTTGAAAATAAGAAAAAAAAATTTACAGCTATTATGTTCTCCTATTAGAAATGTGATTTTTTTTAAAAATTTTTTTCACATTTTTTATGATTTTTGGCTAAAATTCAAAATTCAAA
Source organism: Nineta flava (assembly GCA_963920215.1). Lineage (NCBI taxonomy): Eukaryota > Metazoa > Arthropoda > Insecta > Neuroptera > Chrysopidae > Nineta > Nineta flava. The sequence continues at coordinate 7,390,824 of OY986046.1, forward strand.
AATCATAAAAAATGTGAAAAAATATGTTAAAAAAAATCACATTTCTACTAGGAGAACATAATAGCTGTAAATTTTTTTTTCTTATTTTCAAGTATAAATTGTGTAGTTTTTGAAAATGACAACAAATTTCCATCATACCATGTTTTCCTAATGAAAATACGAACAAATTTATGAATTTTGTCCAAAAATCATAAAAAATGTGAAAAAAATTGTTTAAAAAAATCACATTTCTACTAGGAGAACATAATAGCTGTAAATTTGTTTTCCAATTTTCAAGTATAAATTGTGTAGTTTTTGAAAATGACAAAAAATTTCCATCATACCATGTTTTCCTAATGAAAAAACGAACAAATTTATGAATTATGTTCAAAAATCATAAAAAATGTGAAAAAATTTGTTTATAAAAATCACATTTCTACTAGGAGAACATAATAGCTGTAAATTTTTTTTTCTAATTTTCAAGTATAAATTGTGTAGTTTTTGAAAATGACAAAAAATTTCCATCATACCATGTTTTCCTAATGAAAATACGAAAAAATTTATGAGTTTTGTCCAAAAATCATAAAAAATGTGAAAAAAATTTTTAAAAAAAATCACATTTCTATTAGAACATAATAGCATAAAGCAGTAAATTTTTTTTTCTTATTTTCAAGTATAAATTGTGTAGTTTTTGAAAATGACAACAAATTTCCATCATACCATGTTTTCCTAATGAAAATACGAACAAATTTATGAATTTTGTCCAAAAATCATAAAAAATGTGAAAAAATATGTTTAAAAAAATCACATTTCTACTAGGAGAACATAATAGCTGTAAATTTTTTTTTCTTATTTTCTAGTATAAATTGTGTAGTTTTTGAAAATGACAACAAATTTCCATCATACCATGTTTTCCTAATGAAAATACGAACAAATTTATTAATTTTGTCCAAAAATCATTAAAAATGTGAAAAAAATTTTAAAAAAAAATCACATTTCTATTAGGAGAACATAATAGCAGTAAATTTTTTTTTCTTATTATCAAGTATAAATTGTGTAGTTTTTGAAAATGACAACAAATTTCCATCATACCAAGTTTTCCTAATGAAAATACGAACAAATTTATGAATTTTGTCCAAAAATCATAAAAAATGTGCAAAAATTGTTTAAAAAAATCACATTTCTACTAGGAGAACATAATAGCTGTAAATTTTTTTTCCAATTTTCAAGTATAATTTGTGTAGTTTTTGAAAATGACAAAAAATTTCCATCAAACCATGTTTTCCTAATGAAAATACGAACAAGTTTATGAGTTTTGTCCAAAAATCATTAAAAATGTGAAAAAAATTTTTAAAAAAAATCACATTTCTATTAGAACATAATAGCAGTAAATTTTTTTTTCTTATTTTCAAGTATAAATTGTGTAGTTTTTGAAAATGACAACAAATTTCCATCATACCATGTTTTCCTAATGAAAATACGAACAAATTTATGAATTTTGTCCAAAAATCATAAAAAATGTGAAAAAAATTGTTTAAAAAAATCACATTTCTACTAGGAGAACATAATAGCTGTAAATTTTTTTTCCAATTTTCAAGCATAAATTGTGTAGTTTTTGAAAATGATAAAAAAATTTCCATCATACCATGTTTTCCTAATGAAAATACGAACAAATTTATGAATTATGTTCAAAAATCATAAAAAATGTGAAAAAATTTGTTTAAAAAAATCACATTTCTACTAGGAGAACATAATAGCTGTAAATTTTTTTTTCTTATTTTCAAGTATAAATTGTGTAGTTTTTGAAAATGACAACAAATTTCCATCATACCATGTTTTCCTAATGAAAATACGAACAAATTTATTAATTTTGTCCAAAAATCATTAAAAATGTGAAAAAAATTGTTTAAAAAAATCACATTTCTACTAGGAGAACATAATAGCTGTAAATTTTTTTTTCTTATTTTCAAGTATAAATTGTGTAGTTTTTGAAAATGACAAAAAATTTCGATCATACCATGTTTTCCTAATAAAAATACGAATTAATTTATAAATTTTGTCCAAAAATCATAAAAAATGTGAAAAAAATTGTTTAAAAAAATCACATTTCTACTAGGAGAACATAATAGCAGAAAATTTTTTTTTCTTATTTTCAAATATAAATTGTGTAGTTTTTGAAAATGACAAAAAATTTCCATCATACCATGTTTTCCTAATGAAAATGCGAACTTATTTATGAATTTTGTCCAAAAATCATAAAATATGTGAAAAAAATTGTTAAAAAAAATCACATTTCTACTAGGAGAACATAATAGCTGTAAATTTTTTTTTCTTATTTTCAAGTATAAATTGTGTAGTTTTTGAAAATGACAACAAATTTCCATCAAACCATGTTTTCCTAATGAAAATACGAACAAATTTATTAATTTTGTCCAAAAATCATAAAAAATGTGAAAAAAATTGTTTAAAAAAATCACATTTCTACTAGGAGAACATAATAGCAGAAAATTTTTTTTTCTTATTTTCAAATATAAATTGTGTAGTTTTTGAAAATGACAAAAAATTTCCATCATACCATGTTTTCCTAATGAAAATGCGAACTTATTTATGAATTTTGTCCAAAAATCATAAAATATGTGAAAAAAATTGTTAAAAAAAATCACATTTCTACTAGGAGAACATAATAGCTGTAAATTTTTTTTTCTTATTTTCAAGTATAAATTGTGTAGTTTTTGAAAATGACAACAAATTTCCATCAAACCATGTTTTCCTAATGAAAATACGAACAAATTTATTAATTTTGTCCAAAAATCATAAAAAATGTGAAAAAAATTGTTTAAAAAAATCACATTTCTACTAGGAGAACATAATAGCTGTAAATTTTTTTTTCTTATTTTCAAGTATAGTTTGTGCAGTTTTTGAAAATGACAAAAAATTTCCATCATACCATGTTTTCCTAATGAAAATACGAACAAATTTATGAATTTTGTCCAAAAATCATAAAAAATGTGAAAAAAAGTTTTTAAAAAAATCACATTTCTACTAGGAGAACATAATAGCTGTAAATTTTTTTTTCTTATTTTCAAGTATAAATTGTGTAGCTTTTGAAAATGTTAAAAAATTTCCATCATACCATGTTTTCCTAATGAAAATGCGAACTTATTTATGAATTTTGTCCAAAAATCATAAAAAATGTGAAAAAAATTGTTTAAAAAAATCACATTTCTACTAGGAGAACATAATAGCTGTAAATTTTTTTTCCAATTTTCAAGCATAAATTGTGTAGTTTTTGAAAATGATAAAAAAATTTCCATCATACCATGTTTTCCTAATGAAAATACGAACAAATTTATGAATTATGTTCAAAAATCATAAAAAATGTGAAAAAATTTGTTTAAAAAAATCACATTTCTACTAGGAGAACATAATAGCTGTAAATTTTTTTTTCTTATTTTCAAGTATAAATTGTGTAGTTTTTGAAAATGACAACAAATTTCCATCATACCATGTTTTCCTAATGAAAATACGAACAAATTTATTAATTTTGTCCAAAAATCATTAAAAATGTGAAAAAAATTGTTTAAAAAAATCACATTTCTACTAGGAGAACATAATAGCTGTAAATTTTTTTTTCTTATTTTCAAGTATAAATTGTGTAGTTTTTGAAAATGACAAAAAATTTCGATCATACCATGTTTTCCTAATAAAAATACGAATTAATTTATAAATTTTGTCCAAAAATCATAAAAAATGTGAAAAAAATTGTTTAAAAAAATCACATTTCTACTAGGAGAACATAATAGCAGAAAATTTTTTTTTCTTATTTTCAAATATAAATTGTGTAGTTTTTGAAAATGACAAAAAATTTCCATCATACCATGTTTTCCTAATGAAAATGCGAACTTATTTATGAATTTTGTCCAAAAATCATAAAATATGTGAAAAAAATTGTTAAAAAAAATCACATTTCTACTAGGAGAACATAATAGCTGTAAATTTTTTTTTCTTATTTTCAAGTATAAATTGTGTAGTTTTTGAAAATGACAACAAATTTCCATCAAACCATGTTTTCCTAATGAAAATACGAACAAATTTATTAATTTTGTCCAAAAATCATAAAAAATGTGAAAAAATATGTTAAAAAAAATCACATTTCTACTAGGAGAACATAATAGCTGTAAATTTTTTTTTCCAATTTTCAAGTATTAATTGTGTAGTTTTTGAAAATGACAAAAAATTTCCATCATACCATGTTTTCCTAATGAAAATACGAACAAATTTATTAATTTGGTCCAAAAATCATAAAAAATGTGAAAAAAATTGTTTAAAAAAATCACATTTCTACTAGGAGAACATAATAGCTGTAAATTTTTTTTCTTATTTTCAAGTTTAAATTGTGTAGTTTTTGAAAATGACAAAAAATTTCCATCATACCATGTTTTCCTAATGAAAATGCGAACTTATTTATGAATTTTGTCCAAAAATCATAAAAAATGTGAAAAAAATTGTTTAAAAAAATCACATTTCTACTAGGAGAACATAATAGCTGTAAATTTTTTTTTCTTATTTTCAAGTATAAATTGTGTAGTTTTTGAAAATGACAAAAAATTTCCATCATACCATGTTTTCCTAATGAACATACGAACAAATTTATGTATTTTGTCCAAAAATCATAAAAAATGTGAAAAAAATTTTAAAAAAAATCACATTTCTATTAGGAGAACATAATAGCTGTAAATTTTTTTTTCTTATTTTCAAGTATAAATTGTGTAGTTTTTGAAAATGACAACAAATTTCCATCATACCATGTTTTCCTAATGAAAATACAAACAAATTTATGCATTTTGTCCAAAAATCATAAAAAATGTGAAAAAAATTGTTTAAAAAAATCACATTTCTACTAGGAGAACATAATAGCAGAAAATTTTTTTTTCTTATTTTCAAATATAAATTGTGTAGTTTTTGAAAATGACAAAAAATTTCCATCATACCATGTTTTCCTAATGAAAATGCGAACTTATTTATGAATTTTGTCCAAAAATCATAAAATATGTGAAAAAAATTGTTAAAAAAAATCACATTTCTACTAGGAGAACATAATAGCTGTAAATTTTTTTTTCTTATTTTCAAGTATAAATTGTGTAGTTTTTGAAAATGACAACAAATTTCCATCAAACCATGTTTTCCTAATGAAAATACGAACAAATTTATTAATTTTGTCCAAAAATCATAAAAAATGTGAAAAAAATTGTTTAAAAAAATCACATTTCTACTAGGAGAACATAATAGCAGAAAATTTTTTTTTCTTATTTTCAAATATAAATTGTGTAGTTTTTGAAAATGACAAAAAATTTCCATCATACCATGTTTTCCTAATGAAAATGCGAACTTATTTATGAATTTTGTCCAAAAATCATAAAATATGTGAAAAAAATTGTTAAAAAAAATCACATTTCTACTAGGAGAACATAATAGCTGTAAATTTTTTTTTCTTATTTTCAAGTATAAATTGTGTAGTTTTTGAAAATGACAACAAATTTCCATCAAACCATGTTTTCCTAATGAAAATACGAACAAATTTATTAATTTTGTCCAAAAATCATAAAAAATGTGAAAAAAATTGTTTAAAAAAATCACATTTCTACTAGGAGAACATAATAGCTGTAAATTTTTTTTTCTTATTTTCAAGTATAGTTTGTGCAGTTTTTGAAAATGACAAAAAATTTCCATCATACCATGTTTTCCTAATGAAAATACGAACAAATTTATGAATTTTGTCCAAAAATCATAAAAAATGTGAAAAAAAGTTTTTAAAAAAATCACATTTCTACTAGGAGAACATAATAGCTGTAAATTTTTTTTTCTTATTTTCAAGTATAAATTGTGTAGCTTTTGAAAATGTTAAAAAATTTCCATCATACCATGTTTTTCTAATGAAAATGCGAACTTATTTATGAATTTTGTCCAAAAATCATAAAATATGTGAAAAAAATTGTTAAAAAAAATCACATTTCTACTAGGAGAACAAAATAGCTGTAAATTTTTTTTTTTTATTTTCAAGTATAAATTGTGTAGTTTTTGAAAATGACAACAAATTTCCATCAAACCATGTTTTCCTAATGAACATACGAACAAATTTATGTATTTTGTCCAAAAATCATAAAAAATGTGAAAAAAATTTTAAAAAAAATCACATTTCTATTAGGAGAACATAATAGCTGTAAATTTTTTTTTCTTATTTTCAAGTATAAATTGTGTAGTTTTTGAAAATGACAACAAATTTCCATCATACCATGTTTTCCTAATGAAAATACAAACAAATTTATGAATTTTGTCCAAAAATCATAAAAAATGTGAAAAAAATTGTTTAAAAAAATCACATTTCTACTAGGAGAACATAATAGCAGAAAATTTTTTTTTCTTATTTTCAAATATAAATTGTGTAGTTTTTGAAAATGACAAAAAATTTCCATCATACCATGTTTTCCTAATGAAAATGCGAACTTATTTATGAATTTTGTCCAAAAATCATAAAATATGTGAAAAAAATTGTTAAAAAAAATCACATTTCTACTAGGAGAACATAATAGCTGTAAATTTTTTTTTCTTATTTTCAAGTATAAATTGTGTAGTTTTTGAAAATGACAACAAATTTCCATCAAACCATGTTTTCCTAATGAAAATACGAACAAATTTATTAATTTTGTCCAAAAATCATAAAAAATGTGAAAAAAATTGTTTAAAAAAATCACATTTCTACTAGGAGAACATAATAGCTGTAAATTTTTTTTTCTTATTTTCAAGTATAGTTTGTGCAGTTTTTGAAAATGACAAAAAATTTCCATCATACCATGTTTTCCTAATGAAAATACGAACAAATTTATGAATTTTGTCCAAAAATCATAAAAAATGTGAAAAAAAGTTTTTAAAAAAATCACATTTCTACTAGGAGAACATAATAGCTGTAAATTTTTTTTTCTTATTTTCAAGTATAAATTGTGTAGCTTTTGAAAATGTTAAAAAATTTCCATCATACCATGTTTTTCTAATGAAAATGCGAACTTATTTATGAATTTTGTCCAAAAATCATAAAATATGTGAAAAAAATTGTTAAAAAAAATCACATTTCTACTAGGAGAACAAAATAGCTGTAAATTTTTTTTTTTTATTTTCAAGTATAAATTGTGTAGTTTTTGAAAATGACAACAAATTTCCATCAAACCATGTTTTCCTAATGAACATACGAACAAATTTATGTATTTTGTCCAAAAATCATAAAAAATGTGAAAAAAATTTTAAAAAAAATCACATTTCTATTAGGAGAACATAATAGCTGTAAATTTTTTTTTCTTATTTTCAAGTATAAATTGTGTAGTTTTTGAAAATGACAACAAATTTCCATCATACCATGTTTTCCTAATGAAAATACAAACAAATTTATGAATTTTGTCCAAAAATCATAAAAAATGTGAAAAAAATTGTTTAAAAAAATCACATTTCTACTAGGAGAACATAATAGCAGAAAATTTTTTTTTCTTATTTTCAAATATAAATTGTGTAGTTTTTGAAAATGACAAAAAATTTCCATCATACCATGTTTTCCTAATGAAAATGCGAACTTATTTATGAATTTTGTCCAAAAATCATAAAATATGTGAAAAAAATTGTTAAAAAAAATCACATTTCTACTAGGAGAACATAATAGCTGTAAATTTTTTTTTCTTATTTTCAAGTATAAATTGTGTAGTTTTTGAAAATGACAACAAATTTCCATCAAACCATGTTTTCCTAATGAAAATACGAACAAATTTATTAATTTTGTCCAAAAATCATAAAAAATGTGAAAAAATATGTTTAAAAAAATCACATTTCTACTAGGAGAACATAATAGCTGTAAATTTTTTTTTCTTATTTTCAAGTATAAATTGTGTAGCTTTTGAAAATGACAAAAAATTTCCATCATACCATGTTTTTCTAATGAAAATGCGAACTTATTTATGAATTTTGTCCAAAAATCATAAAATATGTGAAAAAAATTGTTAAAAAAAATCACATTTCTACTAGGAGAACATAATAGCTGTAAATTTTTTTTTCTTATTTTCAAGTATAAATTGTGTAGTTTTTGAAAATGACAACAAATTTCCATCAAACCATGTTTTCCTAATGAACATACGAACAAATTTATGTATTTTGTCCAAAAATCATAAAAAATGTGAAAAAAATTTTAAAAAAAAATCACATTTCTATTAGGAGAACATAATAGCTGTAAATTTTTTTTTCTTATTTTCAAGTATAAATTGTGTAGTTTTTGAAAATGACAACAAATTTCCATCATACCATGTTTTCCTAATGAAAATACAAACAAATTTATGAATTTTGTCCAAAAATCATAAAAAATGTGAAAAAAATTGTTTAAAAAAATCACATTTCTACTAGGAGAACATAATAGCAGAAAATTTTTTTTTCTTATTTTCAAATATAAATTGTGTAGTTTTTGAAAATGACAAAAAATTTCCATCATACCATGTTTTCCTAATGAAAATACGAACAAATTTATTAATTTTGTCCAAAAATCATAAAAAATGTGAAAAAAATTGTTTAAAAAAATCACATTTCTACTAGGAGAACATAATAGCTGTAAATTTTTTTTTCTTATTTTCAAGTATAGTTTGTGCAGTTTTTGAAAATGACAAAAAATTTCCATCATACCATGTTTTCCTAATGAAAATACGAACAAATTTATGAATTTTGTCCAAAAATCATAAAAAATGTGAAAAAAAGTTTTTAAAAAAATCACATTTCTACTAGGAGAACATAATAGCTGTAAATTTTTTTTTCTTATTTTCAAGTATAAATTGTGTAGCTTTTGAAAATGACAAAAAATTTCCATCATACCATGTTTTTCTAATGAAAATGCGAACTTATTTATGAATTTTGTCCAAAAATCATAAAATATGTGAAAAAAATTGTTAAAAAAAATCACATTTCTACTAGGAGAACATAATAGCTGTAAATTTTTTTTTCTTATTTTCAAGTATAAATTGTGTAGTTTTTGAAAATGACAACAAATTTCCATCAAACCATGTTTTCCTAATGAAAATACGAACAAATTTATTAATTTTGTCCAAAAATCATAAAAAATGTGAAAAAAATTGTTTAAAAAAATCACATTTCTACTAGGAGAACATAATAGCTGTAAATTTTTTTTTCTTATTTTCAAGTATAGTTTGTGCAGTTTTTGAAAATGACAAAAAATTTCCATCATACCATGTTTTCCTAATGAAAATACGAACAAATTTATGAATTTTGTCCAAAAATCATAAAAAATGTGAAAAAAAGTTTTTAAAAAAATCACATTTCTACTAGGAGAACATAATAGCTGTAAATTTTTTTTTCTTATTTTCAAGTATAAATTGTGTAGCTTTTGAAAATGACAAAAAATTTCCATCATAGCATGTTTACCTATTTAAAATACGAACAATTTTATGGATTTTACCCATGAATCATCAAAAATATGGACAAAATTGTTAAATCTATTCATATTTCTACTAGGAGAACAGGATACCTACCTAGATGATATCAAATATGTGCCTTCATCTTTACTTACCAATCAGAATAGACTCATCACCTGTCCACAACTGAAAAAAAAACTCTGAAAATTAAGTGAAGGATATTTGGCTTGATGGAATATGAGGATCAAGTAATAATCAAGTATAGAGAGGTAATAGATAAATGAGTAGAAGATGATCGTTGTATTTCAATCACTATTTATTCAACATCTTACTTACAATCAACTTGAGTTTCAATAACTATAGTTTCAAACAAAGGTATACAAATGTTGATCTGAATTTTTGATCAATCAACATAATCGATAGGTTCCGTCCACTTCCAGTATGTTGTTCCTCAATCTAGTATCCTGAATCATGCAGACCTCATAGGACTATCTGGGAAAAAATGAAACAAAATTAAAACATTAGACCCTATACATTTATTCAGGTCCCAAATATAATAACTGATATGAAATTTATAGATGGAAATCGTTGTTTTCGTGATCGCAGTATAGAACCATTTTTTCCATCAATTATAATAATTAAACTCTATTTCATGGAGTACATAAACTTGGGTATTTTCGGAATTTACGTTAATATTTTCAACCGTTACAAATATACCTTGGTATACACAGGATATTAAATATTTAAATCTCAAGTAAAGACCATATTCGAAAACAAAACTGTAACACACGATTACTAAAGACAGACCTCGTTGATTTGGATCAACTCTTTCCACTTGTACTATTGTTGAGGTACACCCTCCTGTAGATATCGTAGTGCCAGTCCACCAGTTTAACTGGTGGGGCAGCAGGTCAACGAGACCTGGAACTTTCCCATCTACGCTCATAGTAATACGTTCGTTACGAGTATTCACCACTAGATAGCAATTAAGAATTTACACCAAATTGATTGAACAATGTATGAATTGTATGGGCGACATCGAGATTCGAACCGTGATACATTGGTATCGATGTCATGCTCTCTTACCCTACGTCACCAGACGCGATGACTTTTCCATCTAAATTTTCTATAGCCTAGAACCAATTTGTATCTCATTATTTGGTTTTATAACTATTTATTATCAATTTTAAACAAATTTTATTCTTCCAAATTTCCTCTAAACCCAATATGAATGATAATGGGGGAGGGGGGATTTGGTGTACTGCGACCTATTGTGCTCCCCTATCTGGTGCCTAACGAGGCGTAGTCTCGTCTTAAAGCACCTCGTCCAGCCCTGTCCTTCAGGAAGTACAAGATCTGGATTGGGTCTAGGGGTTGTATAGCTCCCCTGCACGAATCTGGTAGACTCACAGACATTTTATTATTTTGTATATGAGGGCGTCACAGTCTAGTTGGGGGTGTTCCGGAGTTCCCTCCATTTCTTCACAAAACATACAGTTGCCCTGATTTTCCAAGCCTAGCTTCCAAAGGTGTCCCCTAAGTCTACAATACCCCGTAAGACACCTTGTCAATATCCGCAGTCTATTTTTGCTCAGGTCAATACAGGTTTTGAATCTTTTGCGGTTATAGTTCCCGAGAAGATTCTTGACCTGTCTGAACCAAGGAAGATTCCTCCAGAGTGTGGTTCTCTTGGTGTCTTCTTTGTTCCTGATCTCTTCTCCATCAGAAAGAAAAACCAATAACACATGCACTGTAGCTTTCAATGAAAGTACGCGAAGCTTCATAAATTAATGAAACAACAATACAATTATTTAGATTTTATTACGAATGTTTTTTTTTTTTTTGATATTATAAAAAAAAGTTTACATTGGTACATTGTTTGGGATTACACAGTCCACACCAATATTGTTTACTGTTTACATTTTTTTTTATATTTTTTTTACACTTATAAATTTATATTGACATCAAAATAGATCTAGGAAGGAAGATCTGATTACAATTAATTGATTTAAATTAATTATTATTAATAGGTTCACACATTCATTTATTCATCCATTAATTAATTAATTATTTAAGTATTATTTTAATTATCGAGATAATAAACAATTGAAATCAAAACTAATTGATTAATTACAAGAGTGGATCAAATTTTTAGTGTATAGTGTGTACTACTAAATGTTCGAAATACGATGCAGCAGTCAGCGAGTTTTGTGCCAAATCTATTTGGGTTTCGAAAAATACTTTTGTTCAAAACATTTTCTTCGAAAAGAACGCCATGATCTAATAATCGTAGAATTCCATAAAATGTCGAACGGTTCTACGTATTTTCAGATTGTAGAACTTGTGCCAAAAATTAAGGAAAATATATCTACTTGATGAGATCAAACGAATTTTGTCTTCACCATAAATCGATACAATTGTGTAAAGTCATCCCTGTAATTTGGACACCCTTACAGATTTTGGGAGCTCAACGATTCATTATAAGAATTTGTGCGCAATTGACTGTTGACACTGCTGAGAAAATTACAGTTCTTAGATAGAAAAATAAATAAAAGCTCAAATAAACTTTTTTTGAACGTTCAGAAAAACTTTCTCAATTCAGAAATTATATAGAAAAAGTTAATGAAAATATTAACTAACTGAATTAACTGCTTAAATATCCGGTATATACTGAGTTTAGGAAAAAGTTTCGCACAAAAGTTGTTTATGTAAATTTAAAAAAATTTGAACATTTTTAGCCTATCTCTTACGGTTTCAAAGATAAATATTGACCACCCCTAGAGGGGAGAGAAACGGTCCGATTTTGCCCATTCACGAACTTAACCTAACTTTTAAGCACTAGAACACACCACACAAAACTCCAGCTCGTTCTCTTTTTGAGGTATCGTGTCTACGGACAGACGGATATGACGGATAGACGAAGAACTTTTGTCTACGATCAATATTTTCAACCGTTACAGAATCGGGACTAAACTGAATATATTCTGGTATAATATGCCGTGTATAATAAAAGTACAATATAAAATTTAAGGGATTCGTTGAAAACTTGCAATCCCCACTCTCGTAATTAATTATAAAATTTATAATTCATCTTTATCATCTAAAACAACATCCGATAAATCAATATCATCATCTTCGGGTAATTGGCCATCTAAGCCATCCCACGCATCGATTGTCTCGATTTGTGGTATCGTTGAATGTTTGATCGGTGAAATATTAGCTCCCCGACCGAACGCTAAATCACGTAAAAATTCATAAATGCCATCCTTTGAAAATGAGCCCTTGAACAGGGAATATTTCATCTTTTTAAAGTTAACAACGACCATTGCCGGATACCCAAAACCACCCATTTCGAAAGCTTCTTCAATGTGCGGCTGTTTCAGTGCACCATTCCATAACCAACCCCATAATTTCGTTTTAAATTTACCCGAAATTTCTTTTAGAGTGCTGATATAATTGTTACGACACTCCGATTGGCAATCCAAGATGTCGGGTAAGATTGATATGATGCATAATTGGATTTTATCCTTATCACAGACTTCGTTTAACACCTTTTCGCTGATCAATTCATGGATTTCTGGTGGTGGTAAAGTATTGACATATTTATCCATTGCCCAGGTCACGATTTCAGATGCAGACCGTCTACCGCCGGTGTAATCTTCGACCAAGTTCTTATCATTCTTGTCAAAGAATTTAATTGTAGGGTAACCACTTACTTGGTATCTGCTCGCAGTTTGTTGATGAATAGTTGCATCTAAAGCACCTACTTTGATTTTACCCTTCAATTCAGTGGCAGCTTCAGCCCAAATTGGTGCTAAATTCTTACAATGTCCACACCATGGTGCGTAGAACTCCACTAACCAGATATCATCTGATTTCATAACAAGTTCGTCGAAGTTCTTATCCGTTAATTCGATAACATCTTTGTCGTCATGTGATCTATCATGACTGTCGTCACCTTTGTGATGTTTATCCGATTTTTTTTTACCCCCACCTCCACCAGATAATTGCACGTTAGCCTTTTTACGAGCTACGGAGAATGCAGCATCAATGATACTTTTAGCTGTACGATCTTGTTGATAATCGTCTGGTTTACTTTTATCAGCACCGAAGATTTTGATTGTGGGAAAACCTTGGACACCATATTTGCTACCAATTGATTTGTGTTCGTCGACATTAACTGCACCAACTTTTATGATACCCTGTAAAAAAATTGTTTAAGTTTGATCGAGAAATAGATATAAAGTATGCTGAAATTCGGGGATTGCCCTATCCTTTTGAATGTATATTTCGTTACAGAGATTACTATCGTAGATGGGGTCAACACGACCCCAAACACTAACTTGGAAGAAAAATAATCCAACCTTTTTTCGTCGATTAAATCGATTCATTGATAATTAAATTACATTTTCTGAAAACATTAAAAGGATAAAAATTCCAAAACCTAACATCTGTTTACGGAAATAACGACATTCCCATTTTTTCAGATCCCATCCATCTATTTTAAATAGACCCAATACAATTATCCAGGTCCCAAAAGTAAATAACTGATATAAAATTCAAAGTTTGAAATCGTAGTTTTCGTAAACGCTGTATAAAATCATTTTTTCCCAACAATTACAATAACTAAACTCTGTTCACGGAATAAATAAACTCGGGTATTTTGGGAATTTACGTCTGATTTTGTCAGATCCAACATGACATAACCCGTAAAATACATCATACAAGAACCCCAAGAATAATATCTGATATAAAATTCATGGAACATTTCAAACAAGTTGAGAGCGATTTTGCCTTTTCGTGTGACGAAATATAAAATCATTTTTCGGGGGATTCGATTGAAAAATGAATTTACCTTGAGCGCTGTCGCTGCTTTCGAATATTCTGGCACAAGTTGTTGACAATGTCCACACCATGGTGCATAAAATTCGACAACCCATACAGCATCCGATTGTAAAACTAAACGATCAAAATTGGCTGCAGTTAAATCAACCACCTCCGAACTGGATGGATATAATCCATTGACTCTTTGACATAAACACACAATAAACATGAACTTTAAGACATTATAATCTGAAATAATAAATCAAATCAATACATTTATGTAGACATAATTACTGATTATGAAATATTACCTAATTTTAAAATCATTTTGACACTGACTTCACTGGAACTTGTTTGTTAATCAAAAAAAATGGGAAACACTTTTAAAGTTTTAAAACATAGACACGTCTGTTTTTTTTTTTACCGGTATCAGCAATAGAATAGCAGCCTAGTACTACTTGTTATGTATGTTTCATACAAGTGATATTGTGTTATTAAAGCAGCTCACAGACGATCAACTTAGTTGTCCACGAAGTTGAGTCTATTTGTCAAATATGTGCACATGACCACAAAGGAAACGCTCATTTTTCAAAATTTTATAGTTGATTTATTTATTTATAATGAGCAAGTTTTATCCGAACAATTTTTTTAAAAACCGAATGAATAAGGCGCTAATCAATTATCAAATTTTGAAAAATGAGCGTTACTTTTGTGGCTCATAATATCAACAGTGGCAATATTAATACAAACATATCGACCTATCGACCTACTAACTCTAGTTTATAATTTACCTCTCAGGGAGCATATCCAATACTTGTATTCACTGAATGATACACTTGATGTTTACAACATAGTTGTCAACCTAGTCACAGACGCTTCAACACGGTTGGCAATATTATAATTCTCCCACAAAAAATCAAAAGTTTTCAATATGAAATGTCAACCATCGACCTACAGACCACCGTCTACAGACATTCAACTATGTTATCAACATGCAATAGTTGACAACCAAGTTGGTCGTCTGTAAGCTGCTTTATTTTCATTCGTATGTGATTTGGTTCAATCTGATTGGTTGATTATGATGATTTGTACATTTGTTTTTTTGTTATGTTTACAAAACAGTAGAGGGCATTTGTGTTGTGTCTACGCACACTACTGCCGCTTTATTCAATTTTCTTAACTAAAATAATCTAATGCACGAGCATATTCAAATATTCAAAATGTTGATTGTTGACCAAATTTTATCCTGAAAAATTAAACTCCATATTTTTTGTTCTTGAACTGTTTCAAGGCTGACATTAGTCTAATTATGGGACTAATTTAACTTAGATTTGAAAGTGTTTAAAGTTTTCGGAAAAAAAATTATTAATACTGTGTCAAGTTTTTATCTCCTTAACCAATGACTATAGCGAAAAAATATTAGAGATAATTTTTATTCAAAATTTGATGTATTTTAATTTTGTTTATGACAATATTTGCAATAAATTTAATAGTTTTTGAGATATTTGAAATTAATTTCAATTTCGAATATTTATAATAAAAAAGAAAATGAAATCCAAGCAGGATTGGCTAGTTCTCAAATAAAATTTCAAAATCAATCAGTCCGAAAAGTGATTTCACGATCGAACTATCTTTCGAGTTTAATGCCAGATTTCATAGATTTTTGATTATATCATATATGAATCATCAGTGATTAAGTTTTATGGGTTCAGCCATTTAAAATCACTCTGTAGTAATTGCTTAGAAAATCTGATAACAATTATAATATATAGTACGGAGGCTAAGTGACAAATTCAAAAGGATCTTTTCATGCAATGAAAAGGTATATCATTGAACCCTACCTTTTAAAATAGAATGTATTATCAAAGTAAGGGGAATGACAAAAGAGTTAGGGGGTAAAAAGAGTTTTTTCCCAATATCGCAAAAACTATAAGATTTATCACAAAATTTGTGATCACTAAACTTTAGGTAAATCAAATTTTGAATAAAAATGGTCACTAGTTTTTTATGCTAAAATCATTGGTATTAGAGAGACAGTCCTTAGTAAACAAGTATATCTAGCGTAGATTTTTGACAGATACTAAGCAATAGATTGTGACGCCACTTTGCTTAATAAATGCAACCAGATTGGGGGATTTTCCCCTAAATTTAGTGGATTTAATAAAGCCTAGTAGAAAATCTAGGTCATTTAGTCTTGGGATTGTCGTATTTTTTAAATTTAGTTGAATATAATGAATCAGAATACAAAATGTTAATTTGTATTCTATACATAGTGGGCTGCATTATTTTATATTATTAAATACTCTAGTTTTAGGGGAAAATCCCTCAATTTGGCGACACTGTTGACAAGTTAGTAAGCGTGCCCTGAGAGAAATACTTAGATGCTCAGAAGTAAACTTTTTTAGGCTGACTTATTTAGTTTACTAAGGACTTAATTGGTATGAACACGACCCATTTAGTTGCTTAGCCACTGTACTAATATGGACTAATCTGTGAATGCTCAAAGTCAGTAATTAGTCCTAAACCACTTTTAAATTTATACTATACAAAAACGACGAACAACGAATCGAAGCCGATTCTCATTTGAAATATTTTAAATAATCATATATGTAAAAATAAAATAGTAGGTACCGTGCGTCCGTCCGTCTACATAGCCATTACATTGTATGCTTGTTTACGAACGTCGCGACGCTCATCTCGACGTCGACTTTATACTTTACTTAATTAATAATTAATACAAAATGCACGATGCGTTTAAACGGTAGTCAAATGTAGAAAATCATAATCAATTTTATTATTTATATATATAGATGATATTGATAGATTTATTAATTATCGATACTTATATTAATTAGTAAGTAATTAATTAAATTTAATTAGTACACTAATATTGATTAATAATTAATCATAATGTAATAAAAAGTAGGACAAATACGATTTCAACAATGTGAGTAGTGTCTCATCAATCTTACTTAAATATATCTTTAGGTGGACCACATTTTCTAAAGATATACATTTTATATACAAGGTGTTCGAGATAAACAGTGCATAACATTTTTTTAAACAAAATTTTATATGAATAGAAGAATCGGAATTTTTATTTTTGTTCGTGAATAAATAAAAGTGACTTCTAACAGTGACTGAAATTGTTTGTGACTTCAAAAGCACCTGTGAATATGGGATTCTGAATAAAATCGCGTTATTTCTAAAAAAAAATGATGTCGTGTTAGAACCACTAAGTCCTTAGTAAACTATGTAAGTCAAATAAATTTACTACTGAGCATCTAAGTTCAGCGTGTTTCTGACAAGACTTACTAATTTGTCAACAGTGTTGTCAAATTGGGCGATTTTCCCCTAACTTAATGGATTTAATAATAAATAAACATTTTCAATTCTAATTCATTATATTTAATTTGAATAATTTAAAAATACGATAATCCCAATGTGGTTTCGATTTACTTAATTAAACTGATTATCCCCACCCTCTCTCCTTTTTCCGTCCCGGAATTTTATTTTGAAAACGGTTAAAAAAACTTTAAATAGTCCTGAAACATGGATTATCCTTCATTTTACAAATAAGCATATGAAAAAAATACGATTTTTACATTACAAATTTTTTTCGCGACTTTTGCAATGGAAACAAATGATTTTCGAACCGTTATATTTATATGAACATTTTATGTTCTATGTAAAAATACGTCAAAATCGCTTACTTCGGATAAATTTCACCACTATATATTATTGTTGACATATGTTTCAATCTATATGACCATTTTTCAAACTATATGTAAAACAATAGAATTTAGTGTGTGCTTATTTGAATGTGTGTTACCTGTAATAAAAGCTATTTCGATCACCTGTTCAATTTGCACTATTTAATTTCCCCCAACACCCTGTATATTTTCAATGATTGTAACGATACATAACGAATGGTATAAATTCGTAACGATTTCGGTAGTCGCGAGATAGTCTATTTATAAACTATAGATAGTTTTTGTATTATAGTTTTGTGTTTGTAGCTTTTAAATACTTGAAAAACTTATTTCAACAACTTCAAACAACACTAATTCTAATATTTCAATTAATTCATTAATAGTTTTTATAATTAATTCGAATTCGAATTCTATGTAAGTTATGTAATTAATATTCACATAATTCGGTAATAACATCCACAAAATAACACAAATTGTTTTTGAATTATTACGTCTTATTCAATTTCTCTGAGTTAAGCGAGGAATGATTAACTAAAAATAAAATTCCAAAATGTGTTTTACAGATATTTCCCCGTAGATAGGATTTAAACAAAATAGTTATAGCCAAGACCAAAATAAATTTAAAAAAATGCATCATTTGTATCCGACGGTGAAAGGTGATCCACTGTGTCCATTAGGTTTCCATCCACAGGTTCGATGGCCAACAAGATGTAAACGTTGTTTTAGGTGAGTTTTACTTTTCTAAATATATAAATATGTATAGTGCAGCGCTAGTTGTGATTAGAAAATTAACTAATCACGGAAGTCACGTGTTTGTTCACTATTATTATGTTCGCTTTGTTCACATCACTTTTAACAAATTTTGATGACACTTTTTAATTATGAATCAAACCACACAAACGTGATTTAATTATATAAACTTAACCATATTTTTAAGACTACTTGTGTCATTTATATTATTTGAAGTTAGAGCGCGCTCATTTTAAAATTTATAAGACAACTCTCACAGAAATAATTTGATTGCTTTTTTACATCAAATAAACAACTAAATGTCTGTGACCAAGGTACTCTATACATATGTATGTATGCTTCTGTAAATATAGATATTTGAGCTAAATTTGTGACAAATAAAAGTTGTTTATTTTCAGAAGTATGTTTAGCCTTTACGGTTTTACAGATAGATATTGGTCGTGTTTTCAGGGCACAGAGCACCCCTTGGTCTAGGTGCTAGGGACCCGTTGCGGTACCCCTCTTTCTAATTATTGGTCGTGTTTAGAATAAACAAGTTCTTAGTAAACTAAGTAAGTTACTAAGACATATTATTATCTATGTTTTCTTAGGCGTCACAATACAATACTAATGTCAAATTCCATTAAGGTTCCGAAGACATAAGTATGAAAGAACAAGCGTATACTATATAGACAAACATGTCATTGCGTTTTTAATTAAATATTAATATGCAAAAATTAACTGATCCACCAGGTATCGAGCCCTGAACCTTTGGATTTCTAGCCAAGTGTGCTACCGTTACACCACAGATGATACTGATAAATGAGTCAACTTTGGGCTCATTATTTGATGTCATCTGTTATGAATGTTTTGATTTTTGATTTTAGAGATTACAAAGAACATGGTAATAAAAGAAAAGAAGAGGAAGATGATAGCACCCGACGGTCCACCGCTAGCAGTAATTTAAGACGAGATGATGTTACAATATCATCGCCAACTTTATCTACATGGAATTCCTCATTATCATCACGGTAATCAATTTTAACGTGACTTTAAATTGTTTTATAAAGGAATCATTGTATAGCATGTATATTAAACATATATCATAAAAAGTCTATGATACAAATAGTAGTCAGTTTTTTAACTAAAATGCTGATGGTAATGTTTGTAACACTATTTAATATAAATCTAAATATATACAAAACATTTTATAATAATTCACAAACTTGTGATGTAAAACCATAGAGATAATATACATAGAGTAGGCAAGTCATAGGCGCGCGTGTAAGTGGAAACTTCCCGTCAATAGAAAAAGAATCGCGTAGGTTGAACTATCTCTTTTTATTAATGACTAATATATGACATAGAGATGATATATTCTCTATGATATACATATCATAGAGTATATATTGTCTCTATGGTATATATTAGTCATGAAAAAGAGATAGCTCAACCTACGCGATTCTCTTTTTCTTTCTATCTGAGGGATTCTACTCTACTTTCTACTCTATATATATGATCTCTATGTGTAAAACGGTCAAATGTTGTTCGAGTTAAACAACATTACCACACCAATGTCTTACAAGTTGTCGACTAAAAAGTTTCAAGAACTCAAGTTTTCCCAAAGATTAAACCTAGTTAGATCAACTTTTTAAAATGAATAGTTTTATCGAAATCGTTAGAGCCGTTATCGATAACGCTTTTACAAACAAATACAACTCTGCGATGTTAATAATTCCTATATAAAAAATTTTTTTTTTTTTAAATACAATTTCTATATTAATAATAATAATAAATTAATAATTAATTATTACAGGAATCGTGATAATTATTATAGTAGTGATAACGTAGATAATACAAGAAATTGGGCATCTAGTACAAGTTTATCAACTGTACAGGATGACTACAAAGAAAGTACCAGACGTGTCAGTGGTAACACAACCAGTGACCATTCAAATAGTATAATTGATAGTACGGGTAGTGTGTTAATAGCAGGAGGAGGGGTTACATCATGGACATCAACACCAGATCTATCACATTTAAATAATAATACAACCAGTACTGGGTCACAGTCTAATCATGTTCATTATAATTTACCATTACCGAAAAAACGTACTATAACACAACAATCGTCATTAGATAGCCAACCAAAAATTGATACTGGCCAACAAAATGAGAATAGTTAGTATTATACTAAGTACAGTCAAACCTGCTTAAGTGGAATCTGAATAACACAATTATATCAAAAAACATGCAAGGACGAGTCTCATAGTGAGAAGTGTGAGATATTATTGGGAAGTGGGGGAAGGGGTCAAATCTGAGTTCCTAATATATATATGTCTGTGAGTAGTGAGTATATATGTCCTTTTATGCCCTCTATGAGTGAAAACTGTTCCATCGCAGCACAGATGTCTCTTAGTGACGGATTAAGTTGAAGTCATTTGAAACTAAAGATCCTGCCGATATCAGGAGTCACGCAAAAAGCCACAGAACATGGAGATTTCATCATCCTCTTGTATGAGTGTGGGCCTTCTATACTCTCTTTGAGTACAAACTGTCCCCTCGCAGCAGATGTCTCTTAGTAATCGATTCAGTTTAAGGCATTCAAAAGTAAAGATCCTGTCATTATTGGCGGTCACGTAAAACGCCTGTGAGTTCTCTGTTCGAATTTTCTTCAATTGGATCCAGAATTCTAGACCAAAACATGGAGGTTCCATCATCCTCTAAGCACGATCGCCAAGTTATAGAGGTGATAGTTCAGGCGGCTATCTTCTAGCTAAGTTTAGCCGAGAACACTTGAATGATCTAGCTGTGATCATGTACGCATACCTTCTGTGAAATCCCATGAATCAGAATAGTCTTATCGAAGCCACTTTCTGATTTTACGTCCTGGGATAGGAGCGTTCTGAAACGCCTTAACGCTTTCGGGGGATGTTTGAAGAAAATAGAATACAGCGAAGACGAAATTCAGGAACATTAAAACAAGAGATAGCTTCCTATGAGGCCCATCCTTGACCCAGATGTTAATTATGATCTCACTTCACCAGGTTTGACTGTATTACAGCATGATTAATGACAATCGTTATTTATTTTAGAAGTGACTTTAATACGTCCAGATTTAGTAATCAAAAAAACCGATTCGCTAGCGGAACGTGTTAAAAAAATGCAAGCACAAAAAAATGCAACGGCAAATAGCAAATCACCAACCACAAAAACAACAACCACAGCAGCAAAACCAGAATTACCAAAACCAACACCAAAACAAGAATTAGCAAAACCAACAGCAAAACCCGAATTACCAAGACAGAAAACAAGCGAAGAATTGGACAAAGAACAAACGGCAAACGATGTACAATTCTTAATACAAGTGAAATCAAAGAGTACATTAAATAAGAAAATGGATTCAGAAGATACAACAGATACAATCAGTCTAGCAGATACAGATATTACCGATCGAACAGATACAACGTTAGTTGGCAACAACGAACTGACAGAACAAGTCGAGACCCTTAAAAAAGAGCTCGAACAAATGAAACAGAAATGTGAGCGTATTGAACGTGAGAAGAGTGATTTACTACTGCGAAAAATAACCACAAATGCATCGACAGATCGTACAAGTCGAGCTTACAAATCAAATCAAACGGATTTGTTAAAGCTACAGCAAAAAGTGAACGAGCTACAAACGTTAAATGAGGATCTACAAGATGATAAGAAATCGTTACAGCTAAAAGTGAAAGAATTAGAAAGTGACTTAACCGAAGCGAAACAGAATAAGCAATTGGTGAGTGAATTACAAACAAAATTAACAGCAGCCGAACAACTATGCGAAGAGCTGATGGACGAAAATGAAGATATGAAGAAGGAGATGAGAGATTTGGAAGAGGAGATTGAAGAGATGCAAGATAATTTCCGAGAAGATCAAGCTGATGAGTACACCTCACTAAAGAAAGAGTTAGAACAGACATCGAAAAATTGTCGTATACTATCGTTTAAATTACGGAAATCGGAACGGAAAATTGATGAGTTGGAAACAGTGAAGAATGAATTGGAAACAAAATTACAGAGTAGTGGGGGTGTTTCACCAACAGCGACCAGTAATATGGAACGTATTAAACAGTTAGAGAATGAGTTAAATAAATCGAATGATCATGTGACTCAATTGAAAGAACAGTTACTGAGCACGAATGATAAACTATTGAAGTTAGAAGCCACTTCGACTAAGAAGAAACCACCAATGTTGGGTAATATTGGTAAATCGGCTTCGTCGGGAGCTGTTGATGGTACTGTTCCAACTGTTGTAAGTATTATTGTTATGCAGAGCCAATAGATATACAGAGTATAGGTCTCTCATTCATTGAAAACTCAAGGGGCACCTACCTCTAGGGGTTGGAGAACAGTGCCCCTTCACTTTCAATCAAAATGTCCTTACAGAAGACGGATAGGTTCGACGACGACCACAGGGATAGAGAAAACGTACCAGATGTGGTACAGGATACAAGGGGTTGAGGGGATGGATTCCTCAGGGATTGGCAAAAAAGGTCTAGAAAGGCTTACTTTCCAGGCTTCCTCCTCCACTACTACTAAAAAAGTTAATAGACCTCTCATTACCTATTAAGAATTGATATATATTACCTTTACCTATTAGGAGTATAAATGGCCGCTGTGTATACCCACTGGCTCGGAGCACATATAATCTAATTTGATATAATTTTTGTTTATTGAACTCAATTGAACTTTTGATTATTTATTAATTGATTAGAAAATATCAAGAGAGTCATTAATTCGAGGAAATTCGCAAGATGATCCAGCACAATTGGCTAGAGATTTACAAGATTCCATTGAACGAGAAGCTGATTTACGGGAACAACTTAAATTTGCTGAAGAAGAGGTAATGTATTTCTTTTGATTTACATATGTAATCAAGCACGTAGCTAGAGGAGGGACTAAGGAGGATTTAGCACCTCTCGAAACTCTTAAGAAACCTTCAAATACAGTTAAAATTAAAGTCTAAATTATCTCACGTAAAATTGTTCTGGCTACGGGCTTGTAGGTATTTAAATTGTGTCATATAAATAAATCGTCGAATTTCGAAAAGTCGAATCAAAAACCTCTAAACGACTGTTCCATATTCGATTCCCATTGCAAATGTTATTTTTTCAATGCAGTCGATTTGTGCCGAATAAATTAGGTTTTCGAAGAAAAAAAATGCTTAGAACAAAAGTTGTTGGGAATTTTATAATGAACAACTTTTATTCGAGACATTTTTTCGGAAACCTATTGGATCCGGCACAAATTGACTGCATGACTACACAAGCTCAAACTGTTTATTTACTACTGACGTGTGTACTAAAAACACAATTTTGGCGCAGCAATCTTATTTTGAATTACGAATAGAATATAAATCTCAACAACTAAAAACATTTTCGTGCGATTTGACTTATCGAAGTTCGAATGAATTTCAATTCATAAATAAATGTCTAATAGTAATATGAATTCAGTTTAAAATGCAATTATCTATAATCAAACTACAATATCTTCAACAATATCAACATAAACAACAATCAACCGTATCAACAATGACAGAATCAATATCAACAAAACATTTTGGACAACAATTTAAAATGCAAAATGTTGATGTAAAATATTCTCAAACTGACAGTTATGATAATTCTAGACAAGATTTTGGACAACAATTTCAATCCAGTATTGATTCACAATATACTCAAACTGATTCGAATAATTCTAGACAAGATTTCGGACAACAGTTTACATTATCTGTTGATACAAGTTATACTCAAACTGATTCGAATCATTCTAGACAAGATTTCGGACAACAGTTTACATGCACTGTTAATTCAAAAGATATGATCAAAACATTTGTTAGACCTAAAATTCGATCGAATCAACTTTTATTACCTTTACTATCATTCCCATTTATTTTGCCATCACTTCAACAGCAAATTTATTCTGGCAGTCTTGATGGTGTTGATCAAGTTGGTAGGACATCAACATCATCAAGTATCTTAGGTTTGTTCAACTTAACTTTAATACTTGTTTATTATCTATTTGTTTGTGATTAATTACAGGCGCAAAATTTACGAAGGAAAACATCTCGAATTGAAGATGATAATGAATCATTGGTACTTCAACTCAAGAAAATGGCTACAAAGGCAAGAAGTATGTGTTTGTTTAATATACCTTTTATTCGTTTTATCTTTATCTTTGTCTATTATGCATTTGTTGCATGATCTTAATTCACTTCACTTTTATCTTTATCTAAATTCAAGCCATTTTCTAGAGTTTAGAAATTTTACGATGATGTACCTTCTACTAAACTACTAACATTAATACTACTAATGTCCCTCTTTGTCTTTCCCGACTTCGTGTTCAGATCTCTAGCCTTAGATACATCTTGGGGTCTAAAAAGTATTGCACTTCGACCTTATGGTCCATTGTGCTCTCCCTTCTAATTCAGTCTGACGAGATTCGCTTCTCCCAAATGTTGGCAATAGCCAGGAGCCTGGTTATCAGGTCTTCCTGAAGGTTTTATATTCGAGGTGAGATGCACCGAATATCCTGTATCTGCTGTAATCTAGAGGTTCGCAGTCAAAGATTATGTGACTGGATGTTTCTTACTCCTCGCCACACAATCTGCGCATAATGGACCCTTGCTTTCGCAAAGGATAATGCCCGGTAATGAATCCGGTAATATGTTCAGCTTCAGTGATCTCTAGCCTTAATCAAGTCCAATATTCTAGATGGCTTCTGAAGCATTCTCGATTTATATATTCCGTCGGAGTTAAACATTTTGCTCTCACAGAATCGAGAGGTAATTTTCTTCCCCTATATTCATCTATCTGAAATACTTCTAAAGGAGTTAGTTTTGTAAGGCGCAATTTTATAGACCATCAGATATAAATTGCTTCCTCCTTCTCGAGATTATGTAGTAGTAGCGGTGGGGAGGTCGAAGACTGGCAATTAGGCCTTTCTAGGCCTTTTTTATCGACCGCTAAAGATGCCGAGATTCATCTGGAGTTTGTGAAAGGAAACTGCAAAAACCTTCACGAGCATAGCCGGTTAGTGTCAGTGTTGGGAATCGAACCAGTAACCTCTCAGTTCCAAGTAGAGCGCCTTTAATAACTCGACCACGCGGACTAGTCTTCTCGAGCATCTTTTAATTCATCTGGTAGATGAATTAGAAACTAGAGCTAATAGGTTTATGTTTCCTGGCCCAACTCCTGTGACATATTCTTCGGTCTACAAATTAGACAATTTAGAAAATACTGCTAGTAGGTTGAAATATTAAGCTCCACCCCTGCCAGAGATCTCAATCAATACCGGAGTAAGGAATTCTTTTAAGTAAAAGTACATATTATTTTTTGCGGTACTCTGTTATATATTGACTTTGAGTCTATTTCCATTTTGAAGCCATCTATGTAAATTTTAATAAATCACTCGAATATTAATAAATAATTCGAATAAAATAATAAATAAATAATTAAATGACGAATATTTTAGGTAGAAAATTAAGTCCAACACCACGCCTATCGCCAGAATCATCGATTGATAAAGATGAAGGTATCTCTGATATAGAAGATCCAACGGAATTGAAATTATTATTAGAATTAAATGAACAGGTAAGATTCATAGCTATGGAGTTATTGTTTACCCAAAATACTCCCCCTATCGGTTAACCTTCTTCGAGAGAAACTTAATTTTTCCTCAATCCAAGCCTCTCCCATTGCGACAGTAGGATTTAAAACTCCTTTTAAATCTTAAATGATCATTTGTTTTATCCACTTCCGGTGTTGAAAGAGAAATTTCCCACCTAGCTCTTATAATTGATTATACTTCTCCCATTTTTTCCTCAGTGCAAGCCTCCCTCATCCTGATGGCGAGCTTAACAGTCATTTAAAATCTTGTCTTGTCCACTTTCAGTATTGATTCGAACTCTTCCTTTTGAGAGACTTGAAATTGTTTTCGCTTCCCCTCCCATAATCTTTTATCTCTTTTTCACTCTCCCAATATATAGCTCGAGATAGGGTAGATCCAAAAGAATTTCCATTAACTTCTCTACCTCTTCGGATTTCCGCTGGGCCTGATGAATCCAGTATATACTTAAAGACTCACTTGAATTGTAGGAAGCTGCGGTTTTAAGACGTAAAGTTGAAGATTTAGAAGTAGAAAATGATATGTTAAATAAAAAAGTGAAAGAATTACACGAGAAAAAGTACAAATCAAGTACAATAACACCAACAACCACACCGACATCAGCGGATAAAAAACAAATAAAAATGTTGGAACAAGAGTTGAATGAATTAAAAACCAAATTAAAGGATCAATCTAAGAAGCAATCAACGGACGATACTACAGATAAAACAACAATTAATTTAAAAAGACAATTAGAAATAATGGAACAAGAAACACAAATCTTACACGGTAAAATCAAAACGTTGGAGCATGATCATGATGAACTAACAAAAGAGAACAAACGATTACAATTAATGAGTGGCACCCAGAAGAAATCAATAACACCGGATAAAGATAACAATGTACTTGCTACACTGAAAGCAAACAAATTAAAGAATGAGAATGATCAACTCAAAGAACAAATGAAAACCATTGAATTGGAAAAGAATCAATTAAATGAACAATTGACACAATTGAAAACGTCAAGTTTAAAACAATTGAAAATAAAACGTTCACCAAAATGTCCAACCGATTTAACAACAAAATTACAATTAAAGAAGATGGTGATTGATTTAGAGAATGAGATATCTGATTTATTTATTAAATTTAAATATTTAGATGATGATCATAAACCGAATCAATCGATTAATAATAATATTGATGAATCCAATCAATTGAAATTATTAAATGAACAATTGAGTAAAGATTTGGAAAATAATCAAAAACAATATACAACGGATTTAAATAAATTCAATGAACAAATTAAACAATTGAATCTAGATAATAGTAAGTAGAATCAATATTTACATCATATATTATGGTTGTTTTAACCTCACATTCAGGATCTATAGGAGTATATTAATTTTAGTCCTGCTTTTGTAACGGTTGAAAATATTGATTGTAGAAAAAAATTATTGATGTGTTCACTGGACCTACTTAGTCCATTTCAGTATGTCCGTCCGTCTGCATGTCGTGTGTGTATTCTAGAGCTAAAAAGTAAGGAAAGTTTCTGAATGGCAAATCCACCATGAGCTATGGGATATCCATCTTTAAAACCGTAAGAGATAGAAGAAAAGTTTAAAGACAAAAAATGTGGCTTTTTTTAAAATAAACAACTTTTGTTTGAAACTTTTTTTCATAAATTGGATAATTTTTCTACAATTTCAGCTCTAAAACAAAAATAAATCTAGTTCATTGATAATGAATGAACTCAGTATATAATTCAGTGTATTTAAGCAATTAACACAGTTAGTTGTTAATTTCGTTTGTTTATTTTTAGAAAAATATGAAGATTATGATAAAATATCAAATGAATTAAAAACAATTAAAAAAGACATTCAAACAAAAGATAAAGAAATTCTTCAACTGAAAAAACAAATCGATCAAACCAAATTGGAAAATGAGAAATTAACACAATTAAATAAAACAGTATGTAGACTAATTAATTAATTAATATTCATCACTCACCATTATGTTGCTCATCGCGTTATACACTCGTTCATATGGGGATCTCTGGCAAGGGCACAGCTTAATATTCCAATCGCAGTTGTTTCTAAACTGTTCACCAGAGTACGAATGCGAAACTTGTAGTCCGAATGGTATTCCAATTTATCCACCAGAGAGCATATCCAAGTGCTAGAGTTCCTATAACTTCTTCTATTACATTCTAGAAGCTTCTAGATAGATTGTAACGGCTACCCTGGACGGGCTACACTTCGACCATAAGGTTCATTGTGATGCCTAAGGATGTGAGGATGTGAGTGAAGTGGAAGGCATTTTTGGGTGTAGGTTAGGAATTGGCAGCCGACTATGATAGGAACTATGCCGATATTCATCTGGAGTTCGTGAAGGAAACTGCAACCTTCTCAAGCATAGCCGGTTACTTCGTTCTTGTCCATACGCCGACAGTTTAGTCAATTAACCGCCCCTTTTTTTAATAATTGACAAACTGCCGATGTCGGGATTCGAACCCATAACCTCCCAGTTCCAAGTAGACATAAAGCCTTAGACCGCTCGACCACTTTGACGGTTGTTAGAAGCTTCTATATTGAATATTCTGTAACAGAAAAATATAAAATTGATGAATGTTTGTAGGTTGATGAAAAATCGAAACAAATAACAAAATTAGAAAAACAAATGCAAGAGATGAAAGATCAAATAACAGCTAATGAGAAAACGATCACCAATAAAACTAATGAATTAACAAAATTAGAAAAACAACAGACCAATTACAGTTCAACTCAACTGGAATTAACAAAAGCTAAAGAACAAGTTGAATCGATTAAGAAATCGAAAGAGACGATTGAAAAGGATTTCAATCAATTGAAAAAGGACAATATTGTTTATCAAACGAAAAATAAGGATTTAGAGAATGAAGTTAAGGTAATATATACAAAAATATCAGAGATTATTCGGAACAGAAGCAGTGGAAGATGTTGAGACTAGGTGGAGAATTTCTCACCCAACCAAAGTCTTCCCATAGAGATAATATATATAGAGTAGGCAAGCCAAGTTAAAAGTTGTCCTGCAGATAGAAAGAGAATCGATGAGGTATCGCTATCTCATAAGCTAATGAAAGAGACAAGTATACCTCATCGATATTCTCTCTCTTTCTATTTGACGGGACGTTTCCACTTACACGGGCGCCTATGACTTGCCTACTCTATATATATATTATCTCTATGGGTCTTCCACCGACTTTGATTCAGAAAAATCTTTGCTATTGTTTTCATTAGTTAATTAATTTTTGGATTGTAGGCATTAAATGATCAAAATAGTAAATTAAAAGAGAAGTATGACAAAGAATTGAAATTAAAGGAATCTGAATTGAAACGTTTAGAACTGAAATTAAAAACAACGCCAACAGATAGTAAATTATCCAGGAGTCAAGCAATAGATGCCAATAAAATTAAAGAATTTGAAGAACAAATCAATAGTAAGTATACAAATAATTCGTACACGAGTCCAACCGTTCTTGAGTACTTATACACATGGTCTGGATCATGCAAAGGCTCTTATAAGAACCTTCTCATGGAAAAAAGGCTTCTGAGCGCAGATAGATTGTCCTGAAGAGGAGGAACCTGGAATTCACATTCTGTGGGAATGCGAAAGTCTCTCTCTAAAAAGAGACTATCATTTGGGATTGGTAGATCTCCAGCCAGATGAAATCAATGAGGTGTCACCTAGAGATATCCTAACGTTTATCAAGACTATAGGACTCTTGGAATACCTTAGCAGACGGATAGAAGGTACAATAGATCAAATTGGTTGCAATACAAAAGCTCCTTAAACGACTTACTCCTAATTCAAATTTAATCTAAGTATATAAATAATAAAATAAGCAAAAAATAGTTCGTAGCCCCATGAAACACCCTGGATCGCTAAAAAGTAACATTTTGATCGCTAAAAAGTAATCCTATAGCTTTATCTGCTTAAATAGCACCTCTTATCCGGAGGCATCTCGCCTTCAGATGACAAGTTGTTCTCAAAGAGGGCACAGAAGACCCCTTGGTCTAGGTGCTAGGGACCCATTTGCGGTACCCCTCTTTCTGATTATTATTATTATTCGCCACAATTTCAATTCAAACATCTATAATTACTCTTATAGGGTAAAGTATCGAAACAATGAACTCATTTATTTTCACATGTTTTAGAATTAAAATCAGAAATCGAGAACGATAAACAAGAATACGATGACTTAACACATAAATACGAACTACTAGAAGAGGAACATGTCGTTGTGAAAGCCGAACTGGTTATCGAAAAAGAAAACATCAATCGTCAACTACAAGAGACCGAAACCAGTTTAAATGAATTAAACGAACTCAACATGAAATATCTATTAGAGATCAATCAACTCCAAACTAAATTAAAAGAATCGGAGGCACAAAATCAAGATGTACATTTAATCGATGTCCTCAACGATCAAATCACAACGATACGACGTGAAAACGATATCATCAAACAGAAATTAGATGATTACAATAAAGTTGATAAGATCCAACTGAACATCAACACAGATAATACGATCTTAAATCTGGAGAAAGATATTCGACAACTACAAAATAAATCACAACATCAAGAGAAGATACATAAGATTGAATTGAATGAGAGTAAAATGCGTTACGATAAACAATTGACAATCGTTAACGATGAATTACAACAATTACAGATCCAGATGAAACATTTCAAACGGGAGCGCGATCATTACAAAGAGATGTTAAATGAATTGACCAACAAGAATAAATTAACTAAACAAAACGATCCAACAGGGAACAAAAATGATAATAGTATCAATAACAATGATAAACTAATCCAATTACAACAACACGTCCATTATCTGGAAGATCAACTGTCCGAATCGACCCTAGAATCGTCCAAACTGAAGACAGAACTCTTAGCGGAACGCTCACAATGGGAGATCAAACTATCTGAAATAAAAACACGTTGCAATGAATTAGAAGAGGATCGTATCATAACTAGTGGACGATCCAAGATCCCAGGTCAACGTACTCGCATGGAATTAGCGTGGCAAAAAGAACGTGAAGAACAACAACGTCTCTTACAAGAAACATCAACACTTGCTCGCGACTTACGTCAAACATTGTTCGAAGTGGAACGAGAACGGGATAAGGAACGTTTAGAATTTAAACGAAAACAAGATCAATTCCAGAAATTCATCGACGATGAAAACGATGACAATAAAAAGAAACTGGTTGAGATCCAATGTGATCTGTTGGAGTTACGTGACGCTCATGCTAAGTTACGTACAACCAATGAGAAATTACGTCGTGAAAAAGATAAGTATGAACGTGACTTTAACGATATACGAATATTAATGCACACGAAAAAACGTAACGATTTTGAGGAAGATAAAAAATTGAGTGTCCTATTAGAGTATGTGGATGATCTAATACATGTTGTAAGTGGTGGGGATTTATCAGCGAAAGATGACGATACAAATTCATTGTTAGCAATGACACCGACTGCACCGCGACGATTTAAAAGTAAATCGAGGGAATCGTCTCCAGCACCATCTAGTGATACCGATAAAGTGACACGTAGTACACGATCACAGAGTAAAGAACCATCACCAGCGCCATCCACAACAACGGCCACCACACCAATCAAATCCAACTCCAATCGGATACAATTGACGTTAAATCGTTTACTCGATGCCACAAATGAATTACGTAAATATCAACGATTGGATCGTGAACTGGATCGTGATCATTCGAACAAGCGATCAAGCATGCGACGTGCCGCATCTATTGAGACCGATAACACGGCAACATCCTTAACATCGAATAACCTGAATCGACGTAGTATATCGTTAAGTGGGAACAATAATAGTTCGATAAATAATCAAGAGGGTCCAGTGTGGAAGACACGAAGTATCGATGATGATAATAGTTTAAGTAGTATACAATCGTTAGAGGCTAGTGGAACGGCAAATGTAAATAGTAATTATCTCGATTCACGATTATCGGGTGGATCGACGCAAAGTGATATTATAAATGCGGGCAGTACTAAGAAGAAGAAAGGTCTGATTGGGAAATTAAAGAAATTAACGAAATCACATTCGATTGATGATTCGACAAATATCAATTATCATCATAGTCAATTATTAGTATCGTCTTCGTCTCAAGTCTCACAACATGTAAGTTCATTTATTCAAGCGCCCCTTTCACCAGAGCCTATCATTCCCTTAGCAAGATGCTCCGTAATTTAACGAATCAAGGGGTGGCTGTTACAGGCTCATCTCGATTACTGGGATTTTGCGCAGAGCATGCGACGGGCCAAGTTGTGCATAAGCACGGCTAGGCCATTCGACTGTGCTCGGTTGAGGCTCAATAGAATGCAGTTGAGAAGGGTGGTGGGGCTCTTGACAGGACACTGTCGATTGAACTACCATCTTTATAACTTGGGGGTATCTGATGATCCCACTTGTAGGGTCGATGAAACCTCCATACATGTTATATGCACCTGCAGAAGCCTGCAAGGTGTCAGATATAGAATGTTTGGGTCCGAAACTTTGGATCCATCAATCCTGGGATCAATCCCGGCGGAGAAGTTTTGGGCCTTCTGTGTGGCGTCTGGCCTCGACAGAATCCTATATGGAGGGTACAAACATTTGTGAATCTTGTCTAATAGTCTAAAATCGGATTACATTTTGGGTAGGGAAAACTTAAATAGGTCCCAAAAGATGTTAGGAATACAAATCCATAAATGCGTCAGTCTAAAAGCTTTAGCTAAACTCAGGAAAAATACGATAATGCAAAATGTACGAGGACCTTTATGGATTTAATTTATTCTCCATGAAATTTTCTATCGAAATATTTTCCGTGAGTTTTAGACACAGCAAGATTGAGAATAATATTTGTACCCCCCCCAGATACAAATTTTCATATCTTCCCGCAGGAAAAAGGATAATTGACTAATTGTTATTTTTGATTTATAGCATCAAGGATCTGATTCGGATGTGAGTTTATCTGATTTTGAGAAAACTAAAAGTAAAAAAGATTTACGGGGACGAATTACAGGAATATTTAAGCGGTCTGGTTCATCATCCAGAAGTAACAGGTATGCAAATATAATATTTACAGAGTGTTGCAAAAGTTCCGATATCATAATTTTACGTATATGTGCGTGAGATACCCCTTAGTGGGACTTACGATCCCCATCCTTAACTCGATGGGCAATCTGCCCATTTAAGGATCCTCTCA
The DNA here is from genome assembly GCA_963920215.1 of Nineta flava. Taxonomy (NCBI): domain Eukaryota; kingdom Metazoa; phylum Arthropoda; class Insecta; order Neuroptera; family Chrysopidae; genus Nineta; species Nineta flava. The sequence goes on from OY986046.1 coordinate 7,424,436, forward strand.
TTGACATCGTTCTCTACAGTCCAGATTCGAATCCCATGAGAGATAGATTTCTCTAGGATTATTCTTTGAGATATTTTTCTGTTGATTCCAACGATATCAGGATCAAGATCTATAAATCGATGAGATGTCTAGCGGCTGGGAAAGTCGAAGATTATACGGGATTTTTGTAGGGGTCCTTGAAAGTATTGGGAAATATACGAAAATTTATAATTAAAATTGACTTACGTACATTTTCGTGAAGACATTTTTAGAGCGTTATAGGAACTCTGCATCACCCTGTAAGTAAAAAAAATATTTGATTTAGAATTGTAATTAATTTTTGGGGGATTGGTTTTTTTTTTTTGTTGGGTTACAGTTTAGAACGAAATATTAAAAAAGATGCATCGCCTGGCGACACCAGTTCATTGCAACGTCCATTAATTCAATCAACCACAACCAGTTCGAGTAACACTTCTATCCAATCTGTAAGTTAACAGTTCTCTGGTGGAAATAATTCTCTTCAAAAACTGAGAATAATTAAGATTAATTCTTTTGAAACTCTGAATAAAACTTCTGAAAGTCTTATTTTTCTGAAAATCTCGGAAAAAATAAAATAAATGTTTTATAAATGATTTAAAGACAGAAAACATATAATGATTTGGACTCTGCCAGAAGAGTTATTCAGACTTTTTCAGAGAACTAATTAAATAAAATATAACAACTCGCCCCGTTGAGATTCGAACTCACGATCTCCTGTTTACTAGACAGAAGGTTTATCTAACTAAGCCACAACACTGTTATGTATTCAACACTTTATACATAACAAATACTATTTTATTTATAAATTATCAAAATAGTATTTGTTATGTATAAAGTGTTGAATACATAACAGTGTTGTGGCTTAGTTAGTTAAAGCGTCTGTCTAGTAAACAGGAGATTGTGATTTCGAATCTCGCGAGTTTTAAAAGAATTATTTCAGTTTTTGAAGAGAATTATTTCCACCAGGATTCTATTTACTATAGTTCTAAATGGCGATATTTGTATTGATTTGATTTTTTTTGTAGAAAACTGATGAATCCAAATCGAAGTACAATTCAAAAGGCGTTTTACAAGGCGGAGGGGGGGTTAAGTTAAGTTACAGTACAATCAAAAGTACTAAAAAATGATATTTATTATCTAATTCATTGTTTTTACATAATATATCAATATTAAATAAATATCCTTTCGAAGTATCATCCAGCGTTTTTTTCACAAATTTACCCATTTCGAGGAAGTGAGAAAATGGGTTAGCGTAAAATAGAGTTACCCACAAAGTTCACTCATTTTCTACAGTAGTCGAGTGAAATACCTTAGCAAAGAACGGAATACCCTTCATAGGCCCAGAGTCTATTTTAGGAATTCCAAGGACTGTATGTAAACAGGTGATCAACGAGTGGATAAATGCTTAACACCGTGATCACTGTCTCGTAGTACTATCTCGAAAATCAGTTCACAATTGGTAGCTTTAAACAATTTTGGAAATTCAAATTGTGTCACTCTCGATCTAACCTTGTCAACGTGTTCCTTGAGATTGAATTATAAGATTTTGACATCGGAGTCATCACTCAGGTCTTATTTTCTTAAAAACAATTTATGCGGAATTTTCAAAAAACTTTGGACACTTTCAAGACTCAAAAAGAAAAACTAACCTTGAAAACGTGTTCCTTGAGGTCGAATTATAAGGAATTGACACCTAACTTACTTCTCAAGTTTAATTTTCATTTTTGTTTGATGGTTTTTCATAACGATAGACGTAGACCCTCCATATCAGTTTTACATGGACGAAAAATAGTATATAGCTGTTAAAGGATCTGTTCACACCACAGTTTTAGTATTCGCAATACGGAGAACATGATAAAGGATATTCGATTACATTTATCTCTTTTTGTTCATATATTTACAGATATGTCTGCCTTTCTTATTTAACTTAGAGGGCATGTGCTTGTTACCATGGAAATGGATAATTTTTAAATAAGAAAGTGAGACATATATGTAATTGTATGAAACAAAAAAAGACATGTATAATAAAAATACATGTTTTTCATTGGTTGAAAATCAAATGGATGCTGTTAGATGGTTAAAAAAGTGTATACAAGTACAACAAGCTGACAGTAGATTGCTGCACACGTATTATGATACACACCAGCCATCTATTATCAGAAAGCTGAACCTGTACATAGTTTTTTAACCATCTAGTAGCACTCATTTTGATGACAATCCACCAATAGAAAACTACTATTTTATTTTCTTTATCTCTCTTCTTCAATACAATTACGTGAATGTTCCACTTTCTCATTTGATTGGTATCCCATGGCAACACAAGCCGCACCTTACAATGACAGAGCAACCCATATATGAATTTGTATTGAATAGAAAGAGACATATATAATAAAAATACTAGTTTTCTATTGGATGAAAATGTCATTTATCATGTTCTCCGCATATCGAATATGAAAACTGTGGTGTGAACAGCGCCCTAACCGCCATATACTATTTTTCGTCCATGTATAACGACTATGGAGGGTCTACGTCTATCATTTTGAAAAACCATCAAAAATAAAAATATGAAAATCAGACCTGAGAGGTGAGTGAGGTACCAATTTCGTATAAATCGGCCACGAGAAATACGTTGGCAAGGTCAGATTTCCATTTGGAGCCTTGAAAATAGTCAAATTTGCACTTTTTTATCAATTAATTTTTTGATGGTTTTTCATAACGATAGACGTACAGCTTCCATATCAGTTTTACATGGACGAAAAATAGTATATAGCCGTTAAAGGATCTGTTCACACCACGGTTTTAGTATTCGGTATGCGGATAACATGATAGAGAATATTTGATTACATTTATCTCTTTTTGTTCGTACATTTACAGATATGTCTGTCTTTCTCATTTAACTTAGAGGGAATGTGCTTGTTACCATGGAGATGGATAATTATGAATAAGAAAGTGAGACATATATGTAATTGCATGAAACAAAAAGAGACAAATACCCTAAAATGTTAGTTTTATATTGGTGGAAAAATCAAAATGGGTGCTATTAAATGGTTCAGAATCTGTATAATGTCATTGAGGTTCAACTTTATGATAATAGATGGCTGTTGTGTACATGATTCACAAACCCCCATCTAGTATCAACATATTGTACTAGTGTACAGTTTTTGAACCAGCTAATGGTAGTCATTAATTTTCAATCAATAGAAAAGAAGTATATTTATTATATTTGCCTCTCTTTGCCAATATAATGACGCATATATCTTACTTTGTTTATGGGACAATTATCCCATTTACATAAATATGTAAGACACACATATACGATATTGTATTGAACAAAACAAGACAGATATTGTAAAATATATTTTTCTATTTCTTGATTTATTATGTTGCCTTGACATACAATTACATCTTCTCATCATGTGCTCCTGGTACTGTATTACAAATTTACTTCAAAAAACCTTCTGCAGTTTGTAATATGTTTTGCCTATATGATAAGATGGCTGATGACAAAACTTGATGTACAAAATTGGCTAATTCAGCCAAAATGAGACCTGATTTCGGGATTTTGATACGATTTCATGTTTAACGAATTCATGTTAAATATTATTTTTATGATTAAGATTTCAAATTATTAAATTTGTTAAATGTGTGGTTATGTATACAATTAGTCACAACAGTATCATTTTATAGTTTAAACAAAATTTTATAGTTTAATTGTGCTTTATTTATGCACGAGACCTTTTAAAACGAATGAGACAGTAAGATATATACAATATTGTATTGAACAAAATGAGACAGATAATATATAATATATTTTTCTATATCCTGATTTCTTTATGTTGCCTTGTGATACATTACATCTCCTCATCATGTGCTCCTGGTACTATATTACAAATTTACTTCAAAAATCGTCTGTAATAAATATGCTTTATTACAAAACTTTTTTTTTTACAAAATTGTCGAATTCAGTCTAAAATGTGAACTGATTTTCAGGGATTTTGATATCAAATTCCACTGATTTTTGGATCAAAGAATTCAAGTTTAAAATTTTTTTTATTTTATTAGATTTTCAAATTACTAAATTTGATAAATGTGTGGTTATGTATACTATGGGCCGCAACAGTAGCATTAAACAAAATTTTATAGTTTAATTGGATGGTGTTATGCAAAAAGGGTTCAACACACAAAACATGAAAATTAGAGTTATCCCAACCAAGTTGGGGAAAAAGTTGTTCCTAACAATGTGCAAAATAATTCAAGTCCAATCAGCTGTTCAAAACGTAAGAAATAAATGTTTGTAGAGTAGTATTACATTTATTAGCTATCATTTTACTGATGTTTGAAGGTAATTATCTCAAAACCAGTCATCTGCGGGTTAACTCTTTTTTACATAACACCATTCAATTGTGCTTTATTCATGCGGCACGAGACACACCTTTTTTGTAAATGAATGTGAAAGTAAGACACATACGATATTGTATTGAACAAAACGAGACAGATATTATAAAATATATTTTTCTAATTCTTGATTCATGTTGCCTTGTCATTCATTACATCTATTCATCATGTGCTCCTGGTACCATATTACATATTTACTTCAGAAATCCTTCTCTAGTATGTAATATGCTTTGCGTATATGGTAAGAAGGACTGATTGTATTTACTACAAAACTTTTTTTTTTACAAATTGTCTAATTCAGCCAAATGTGGCCTGATTTTCGGGATTTTGATACCTATTTCCACTGATTTTTGGATCAAAGAATCTGAATTTAATATTATTTTTTTGATTAATACTTCAAATTGCTAAATTTGATAAATGTGTGGTTATGTATTATCGACAACAACAGTAGCATTTTGTTAAAAAAAATTTTATAGTTGAATTGTGCTTTCGGCACAAGCACACTTTTTTAAATGCATGAGAAAGTAAGACATATACGATATTGCATTGGACAAAACGAGACAGATATTGCATAATATATTTTTCTTGATGTATCATGCTGCCTTGTTTTACATTACATCTACTCATGTGCTCCTGTTACTAAATTTACTAAATATTACAATTTAGCTTAAAAAATTTTTCTGTAGTATGTAGTAATATGCTTTGCCTATATATTAAGAAAACTAACTGTCAGTTTTCAGACATTTTCGGGATTTTGATACCGATTTCCACTGATTTTTGGATCAAAAAATTAAAGTTTAATATAATTTTTTTGATTAGGATTTCAAATTGCTAAATTTGATAAATGTGTGGTTATGGGCCACAACAGTAGCATTTTTTAAACAAAATTTTATAGTTTAATTGAGCTTTAAGATTCATTCGGTACGAGACACACCTTTATAAAATGAATGAGAAAGAAGATATATACGATATTGTATTGAACAAAACGAGACAGACATTATAGAATATATTTTTCTATATCCTGATTTCTTTATGTTGCCTTGTGATACATTACATCTCCTCATCATGTGTTCCTGGTACTATATTACAAATTTACTTCGAAAATCATTCTGTAGAAATATGATTATTTCTCATGTATTACGGTGCTGTCTTCGACAGCGTCTAACTCAATATTTTGAAATTTTTTTTCATATCTATCAGCTATCATCCATGGTTTAGAGGTCGTCAGTGATTCGGTACGAGGCTCACCCTTTTTAACCGAATGAGAAAGTAAGACATATACTATATTGTATTGAACAAAACGGGACAGATATAAAGATATTAAAATATATTTTTCTAATTCTTGATTTATGCTGCCTTGTCTATTACATCTACTCATCATGTGCTCCTGGTACTATATTACAAATTCAGATTAAATATCCCGTTTTGTAGTTATGTAATACGCTTTGCCTATATGATAAGAAGACTGACTGTATTACAAAACATTTTTTTTTTTACAAAATTGTCTAATTCAGCCAAAATGTGACCTGATTTTTGGTTCAAAGAATTTAAGAAGTAAAATATTATTTTTTTTGATTAGGATTTCAAATTGCTAAATTTGATAAAAGTGTGGTTATGTGTACTACATTTTTTTAAACCAATTTTTTTTAGTTGAATTGTATCTTATTCATTCGGTTTTTGGAAAAATATTTCGAATAATAGTTGTTGGTATATTTATAACTAGTATTACCCGTTGAAGCTTCCTATCAATGAGATAATTTTTAGAATCGGTTTAGTAGTGCCACAAATTACCCGGAACAAACAAACAAATTTTATCTCTTTATTTACTAAGTACAGAAAACAACTTTTATCCGAAGAAATTCTCGAATGAATAAGAGATAAAGGATTGACTTTTGTGAAAAACTGATATGTTTTCCTCAACCCATTTCTCCGGTACCAAGATAATAGCTTAAAATAAAGTAAGGTGTGAAAAGTTTTTGATATATAAAAATAATTTAGTACTTACTCAGAAGGTAACAAACTGGAAACCTTTTGGAAACTTAAGTTTAACTTAGACGTGTAGAAGTTAAGTTCTCTATAACGATAGAAACTATTTCTCTCTATGGTTGTAAAGAAGTCTCTGTGATCTTCTTCGATGAGACTTTTCTCTAGAACTTCATAATTCTAACTTGTACAAAGTTGCTAGGTTGCCAAACTTGAAAATTTTCGTATTTTCTCTCTGTCATTCTATAAAAATTCCCGGATATTGAATATTATTTCATACTATGGGCCACACAACAAGGAAATATTGCCCTTTTTTCAAATTTTTACAGTTGATTCTATCGGTTTTTGGGAAAATCGCACCACGGACCTCTTACATACACTGTATGTGCTTTACTAATTCATCCACAGATGTGATATAGTGATTCAAATTTATAAACTAAGGACCCCGCACATTTCGTATGTGAAGCTACCCTCGGTAAAATTAGCTGGAATCGATATATATTCAAGGCAATGGCACGTCATATTTGCAACCGGATGGCGAGTGGTAATCTGGGTCTTGAAATGATACTGAACCATCCCCCCTCCCCCAGTACCGACCGAATGGACCCCAAATGGACGTGGAGGCGAAACGTAAAATTTTTTGACGAGCCAACCGGATGAAAATACGGTTGCTTTTAAGTTAATACCCTACGAAATATACTCTATTTATATAATAAAAATTTTTTTGCCATCCGAAGCACGCACTAGCAAATTTAGAAAAAAAAAAGGTATGAGGCAACTGCTCCAAAATTGGTGAGATTGTTTATTGGTACCACTATATTTTGTAAAAAAAATGTTACCCGATCCTGCTGGGCAGTTTCTGAGAAACAACCCTTCAAAGTCGCCAAAAAACAACTTTGATGGTACGGGGGGAGGAATCCGATTGCCTCTCCGATCTAAATTTGACGTGCCATTGTTTTAACTAATATGCTATTCCTTTTTGAGCTCCTGATATAAAGTTATCATGGTCACACGGTCGAAAAATACGCGTTGAATGGACCATAGCTCCATACTCTTAATGAAAAAATCAAGAAAAATCTACTTTCCAACTCCCATATCTTGGCCATAACTGTCCATTTTCCGACCATGTGAACTTTTGATCGGTAGGCTTCCCATAAAAAATGTGCGAGATAAAATTACTAGATGAAATTTCCGCCGCTTCCCTTTCAAAAAGTTCTAGTTTTCCCGGTCGAATGTTGGATGATAACAAAATAAATTAGCTTGTCTTTCAATTTTTATTCCATATTCAATTTGAAATATTTACATTAAAAAATTATAATTGAAACGACTATCGTTTTAAAATTAATTTTGATTCGTATACAAGATGATTCAGGAAAAATATTCCGAAAGAACAGTGTTTGGTATATTTCGTGAGGGAAAAACAAATTTTTGAATGATACATTCATACAACAAACAATGTCCAAATTAAAATCCACACTGAATAGAGAATTTTCACGTTAAATTTTTAATGGATCAGCCTGTATACTTAATTTTGTTGCACTTAGTTTGTTTACCCCCTCTGGATAAATTAGAAATAATGAGATATGAGGAAAAAAAAAACAAATGAATTCTCTTTGTAAATATTTCAAAAACATCTGTTCTCAACATTTGTGTCATATTAATTATAAAAACAAGTACAAATTAAATTCTAGACGTGTCTCGAGATTATTTTGGTCACGTTTTGCCTTCTTCTTCTTCAAAAAAAAACTAATTAGCGCAGTATCTTTTAACAAACAAAAAATGCTATACATTTAAAGGACGGCCATTATTCACTTTAGAATGACCTTGCATTTTATCTTGAGTCTTGTATAAAACGCAACGAACGTAATATTACCGGATCAACTCTATCACTCTTCGATTTGAATCGTTTTTCAAAACTAATATTTTAGAACTAAACAATCCTCAAACCTCATCAGTTTACACCACAGATTTTATACTCCTAGATCCAAGAATTTATCTATCCAGTCCCACCAATTCATGAAATCGCAATTGAAAATAAGATCACAGCGCCCGAAACCAGTTTTGGTAGTAAATCAAGTCCTTAATAAATTAAGAAGGTCAGTCAATCTAAAAAGCTTATGAGCTCCTGATCAAAAGTTCTCATGGTCACATGGTCGGAAAATTGACAGTTTTCCAGATATTTCGGGATTTTTTTAGTAGAAAACCAGCGAAAACGCGTCTTCGCTGGGGGTCCCTGATTTCACAAGTAGCATTTGACAGTTGACAGCTGCCAATAGCCCTGTCAGGAGTATCAACATATAGAGAAGGGTTTTTTTTTGAGTCACGCAAATCCGGTGTAAGAAGTAGCATTTGACGGTTGACAACTGCTAATAGCCCTGTCAACCCGCCTTACCTTCCAAAAAATATTGGTTTTTAAATCAATCAGCGATCTAGAAAACCACCTTATATATTTTTCGGAAAATAAGGCTATTTGCAGTTGTCAACTTCTGACACCGAATTTGAAATCAGCGACCCAAAAGACCCCCTTATCTATATGCTAATACTCCTGTTACGGTAAATAAAGCGAATTGACAGTGTTATTGACATCAAATTCGAAAACAGCGACCCCAGTAGAAAACTAGCGAAGACGCGTTAAATGGACCATAGCTCCATACTCTTAGTGACAAAATCTCCATATCTCCCCATATCTGGAAAACTGTCCATTTTACATACGACATAAATCGATTCCAGTGAGTTTCAGCTTCCCATAAGAAATGTGCGGGGTCGTCCCGCCCGTCCTTTGGTTAAACGAGCGTTACTTTTGTAATCCGTAATACCTGTTTACATTGAAAATAAGGTTGTTTGAAAAACAAGTAATAAATGTTTATTAAAACCTAAAAATAAAAAATAAACTTTACATCGTATTGAATGTATCAGAAAATAAAATAAAATAATTTGTCATGTGTTATCTCAAATACAATATCGTTTACTGCAGGCATCAGCTAGCTGTAGAATCGAGAAACAGAAATCAGGAGCATGAAAACAAATGAGTTTAGTATCCGCGCATTCGGGTTTCAGCAGATATTAATTGAGGTTTGATTGTGATTGATCTAGGAGTATAAAATCTATGGTACGTATTAATATGTATGTATATGAATAAAACTTCTCTTATTTACAAAATTTATTGAGCATTCTAAATAAACAAATGTACAAAACAAACGAATGTTGCGTTGCTCATTGCTCACCATCAATGCGCGCGCAATGCTCAAAAAGTGTACTCTTCCATATAAATTACGTATTTTTCATATTTTAATTTTTTTTTAAAATAAATTAAAAAGATTTAGAACAAAAATATTTTTGTATAGTCCGGGGTTGTTTACCTAGAAATACGGTCGTCACAAGTGTCAAAATATGTTAATTTCTCTTTGGGATGGTATTGGTCGACTCCAAAAGTTGCTTTTACAAATTTATGTAGTCGATTCATATGATTTTCGAAAAACTGTTTCAAGTATTGGGAAACTTAAGGCCTTTGCAGACGGAGACAGTAGTGGCGACTAAAAGTGGGATAATTACGAGGGATAATTAACTAGCAGCCATCACTGGCTAATACTACTTGCCGGGCCTGTATGGAGGTAGATGAAACCTCCATACATATCATTTGCACCTGCAGAAACCAGTAGGGTGTCTCGTACAGAATGTTTGGGTCCGAAACCCTGGATCCATCAATCATGGGAGAATCCCGGCTGAGAAGCTGTTGGCTTTCTGTGTAGCGTCTGACCTCGACATAATCCTATAGCTCCATCTGCTTAAAATAGCACCTCTTACCCGGAGACGTTTCGCCTTCGGGTGACAGATTGTTCTCAAGGAGGGCACACAGGACCTCTTGGTCTAGAGGTGCTAGGGATCCATTTGCGGTACCCCTCTATGTATTATTATTAATAATACTACTTGCCGACACCCGTCTGCAGAGGGCTTTAGATATGCTCTCTGAAGGGTAAATTATAAACTAAAGCTAATAGATCGATGTTTCGTGTCCCAACCCCCTTAACATACCCTTCAGTGTACAAGTTTGACGACCGTGCTCTGGTGCATCCTCTGAGAGATCCCAATTAATAAAAGTTACAACATAAATTAATAATTTATCAAATACAGGGTGCTGCAAGAGATTCGATACAATTTTAAATACAGATTGATCATGACTTTAACTATTGAATCCCCAAAATATTGAATTGACCGTATTTTTAGCTAAACACCCGCACCATAATATTATATGTATTAAAAGGAGATAGGAGACAATTTTTGTTTTTTAGTAAATTTATGATAATAATTTTTATTAAAAATCAAAAATAATAATATGAATCGATTGATTTTTTTTTTTTTTATACAAATTGAGATGAATTCAAACAAATAATTTGAACAATAAATGTACAGTGTGTGTCAGTAACAGTAATTGACGTCAATAAATAGTTGCTGGGTTCAAATACAATTGACACAGTTATTTGCACCAAACTTAATTACTCTTAAGTGGTTTTTTTTTTCCTATTCAAAAATTCAGTTGCCTTTTTTGTGAAGTACATTTTTGTCAAAATCAATTTTGGGTAAATACAATCAAATTTCGGATACACAAGTCGAAAATTAACTACACGACTAGTGTTGTTTGAATAGGAGTCAAATCGTTTCTGTCCCCTTTGCATCGATTCCCTAATTTAGTTGGTTCTCTACAAATCACATATTCTGAATGAGAGCTTGGAATCATATTTTGTTTTTGATTAATCCAAGTTCGATTGTATGTCAATATTACATTGAATTCCATCGTTTCTAAACCAATGGTCCACGATTCTAGTAGCCTCATAAAACAGTGTCTGTCAATTGATTGATTTGAGAAAACTTTGTCAGCAACGTAATTATTTATTAGGACCATCAATAATAAATTATTATAAAAAAACAATTGAATCAATTGAGTATTCATATATTTTGTTTTTAAATTGATTGAAGAACTAATCGATTGATTTATTGATTACAAACAAATCAAACAGAAAACAAGAATTACTTCACTTAGAATTTACCTCCGCGAGCCAGAGATCACTTTTCACAACCGATTGAGGTCCCCAGACTGCATCAAAATGTTTTACTATAAATTTTAATCTGAAGATTTTCCTTATTTGTTTTCTCATTTTACAATCAAAGGTATCCAAAACGACATCAAAATGGTGGCATCGATTCACTCTTTCATATAGTGTTTAACGGGTGTCACTAGATTTCCTCTTTAGAAGCCCTTTCCAATCGTATAATTTACTTTGACAACATTTTTGACAAGTTAAGGGCTGACATTGCATTATTTTTAAAAATTTTAATGCCATATGTATTCGCTATAACTTTTTCTCACTAATGTTTTACATATACAGGGTGTCTAGTAATATTTTGGCAAAAAATTCCATGACTTTGCCAGGGTTTCCAGAATTCGAATTTTTTCAGACCATTTTTTCATATAATATTTTGTTATTGATAAGAAAATTAAGAAAAGTATAGATTTGTTCATTTATATTCATTTTTTATGGATAATATGATAAAACCTATAAATTCTTTTTCATCAGTAACATACATAAAAATTTTTCAAAAACCTCAAAACAGATAATTATTAGTAATAATTTTTTAGAAATGAGTGATTTTAAATACGATTATGCGAAATTCCCTGGAATTTTACGAAATTCCCTGACAATTCCAGAAACTCAAAATTCCCTGACATTTCCAGGTTTTCCAGACAACTAGATACCCTGATATATATTTATATATATCGATAGATCTTGACAAGCACTGTCGATTGAAACGTTCTAGCTTCTCCAAGTCAAAAGTTATACCAAACAGAAATGTGACGCAGCAAAACGATCTCAAAATGGCGGTGCTTTCCCCTCCACCGCGTGTGATGTGTAAGAAATTCTTTGAACCTTTAACTATCTTGTGGTGAAATTATATTTTTGATGTAGCTGATAGTTTAGCAACACCAAACTGTATCCCCCGATTTTATTATCTTCAGTTTTTTTTTTTTAATTACCCTCCTATACATCAAATTTATAAACCGTATTTACGTCAAAAACACTTCGATGCAGAATCGGACTTCAATCGCCAATGAAAAAAGAGTGAGCTCTGATCCCATCCGGATCAATTTGTTAATTTATTATATGAAATTTGTTTTTTTTTTTTCATTTGAAATAGGAATCATCTATTTATAATTAATTATATCAAAATAAAATTGTTTATTCAATAAAAATAATATTAAATATTTATACACAACGATTAAATGTTTATTATTTATGTTTATCTTTATTTTCTTTTCATTTTCCAATCACTGTTCTTTTTTTTATTTTTCACTTTTCAATTACATGATAAAAAAAAACAAATCGAGCGAAATCTGATAAAAGTTGAGCACGTCGCACCATCAGTGGTCCAATAACTAAAGCAAATCGTCTGATTCCTCTCTAAAGTGTTGTACGGAGATTATTTTATTGCGACGTAATCAAATTATGAATTTATAATCGAAAAAGTGGTTGGATCGAATAATGGGCTGGTTTGTTTTTGTAAAATGTTCGGTAATTTTGGACAAATATCTTTATTGGTAGAAGAGGACTATATGGAGAGATTTGTTCAAAATAACCGGGATAACTATTTGATCCAAAGTACCGTTTTCATTTGCTTTAACGCGAGAGGTAGGTTTCAATAAAATCCGTATGTAAAAGTGAAAAAACTACAAAAACATCCACAAGGCTATTGGACTTACTTGGAAGTACAGAATCTGTTTATTGGGGACTTTTAGTGTGAGATTTTTGGTAGTCTTGAATGTATGATTTTTTAATTCGAACTCAGATCCACAAAGGTTTCTGGCAAGAGGTAAAAAAAAACCACTGCAGTATTTCAAAAATTTATATTTTATTTGATGCAAGAACAAATTTTTATTGGCGGGAAAATCGGGAACATTGGTGACTTTAAATTTTGTGTAGAGCTTTAAAACAACAAATGTGTACGAAATTTACAATTGATGTACAGTTTTGGATGTGAAAACATCTATATAGCGAGACTATACAAGATTTTGTACTATAAAATTTCATTTCACTCTCCAATGTCACGTTTTTAGAAACGATCGGCTATGTGACGGTGATGAGTCGGCAATCATCACAATAAATCCGACATTAACGTTTTACGTTTTCACATCATGTCCTGGACTCCAAAAATTTGTGTTCATTTCAAATTCTCAATTTCCGTACTTTAAATTTCAAGAGAGTACTCGTCGAAAAGATAAATAGCCACCAATGCCTAAAAAAAACGTCCGTAATAATCAAACTAGAGTCATCTGTGGTTCAAAACCGTAATACAAAAATCATACACACAAGACATACGTAAAATTTAAGGCATGATACAAATTCTGGATTAGGTAAGTCTATTCCCTGAATAATAAATCACTGGAAAAATATTAACGAACACGAAAATACTATTTACAAATGCAACGACTACACATCTTTACTTTCGAATATTTATATAAACCACTGATGGCGACGCCTTTCAAAAATTTCGCTCACATTAATTCTTTATTTAGAAAATATAATCAGAAGAAAATTCAAATTCAAAAACAAATCAATTATCAAAATGGGGAGAAAAAAAAACTTTAACTTAGCGAATTTCCTCACAATTATTTCGATTGGATTCAAACTGTAAAGTGGCTACAGACACATATATTTAAATAAATATATTTTCCATGTATTTGTATACTCTCTAGCGGTCACAATTTGAGTCCGATTAAACTAAAATTACGTATCTGATATTCTTTTAGTATTTGAAAGGCCGAGTACGTATGAGTAGAATCGATCAAGGGGACACAGGAGTGGTTTATTTACAGAAAGAGAAAAACACAAAATATAGAAAATCTCTCTTACTATTAGAAAAAAATCCGAAAATGTATTTATAGTAAAGTTGTAGGAAATCAACTTGACTACAATTCATGACCCGATCATTTTTTCTCAAACTCTAGGTACAAGATTTTAATTTTCAATCGTTAATATTTCTGCAAATATTTGGAGTAACAGAAAAAATGATTAGAAAATTTTCTTGAACAATCTTGTACACTCCCGTTCAATAAAATTGATCAGACCTGAAATGTTAATTTTCTTACATTTCATAAAGCTCCTCACTTTTGTAACTCTCTGTATAATTATTCATTTATAAACAAAGATAAGTAGTATATATTTTCAGTGTAAAAAAAGAAATGGAAGTATAGTAAAAAAACATTTACTACAAGAATAATCAAAATTGTGAGAGACTGATTCGATTCAGATCTGTTCAATTTTATTGAACGGGAGTGTACATTTTTCGATTTTTCCAATATTAAGTGAGATACAGTATATAACGAACCTCAATAATATGATTTCCTCGTTTTAACGAATTCTTAGAAATCCCCTAGAACTGGCCCTGTAGGTTAGGATAGGTTAGAGTGGCTCTCCTGGCATGAGACACACATGGATCGGACCAAAGGGTCCGTTGTGATACAGAAAAAGAAGAGACTGGCCCCGTAAGAGTTAATGCAAAATATACCTTTACATTACGAATAACTTTTGAAAAAACCTTGCAAAATATAAATAGAAAGTATAATTAACCTCTGCATAAATTATTCTACTAATCTATCTAACAAGAATTTTCATATCTCAACAGGGGTCTCAGACATGCTTCAATTTATCGTAATCCAGGAATTCAAACTGTCGTAAAGCTCTAAATGTAATTAAATGTGTATTTCTCAAAAAGGGGGTGACCCGAATGACGGTGTAGTTCAAATCCATCACGAAATTGGATTGCAACACAATTTATCTCCTTATTCTCTAATCAAAACAAACAAAATGAAAATTAGGCTACCATGACCCCACAATATTGATTGTTTAATAAATTTGGATTATTTTGTGGCAATTTTTCATATTGTGTTTTTAAATATTAAATAATGTGTTTTACTTTTTTTTTTTAAGTTTGCTTAAACGAATCTTAGATCAACCTAACCTCTATATAACAAATAACTTGGCATAACAAATATTTTCTAATCTCAGATTTGTTATATCAAGGTTTCACTGTATATCAAAATCTAGTGATTCTCTCTCATTCGAAACCCCCCTTTTCCCTTGTTCGAGTTGATTCATAACGAACTTGACTTTTCAAAAGCATCTCACATATCAAATTCCATTCCGATCGGATTCAAACTGTAATCGCTGTAATGGCTACAGAGACATATATATATACATATATATATGTATACATAAATAAATTTGAAAGATGACCATTTTCGACATCTATTCGATAGGATCAATGGATATTTGAAGAAAATGTAGAGGAAATTCGCTACATATATGGTATTAACTGTTTTTTTTTTTTAAATTTTTTAGTATAATTTTTAATATTTTTGTTTTCAGCGGTTTTTTTGTCAAGTAAATTTTCTTTACAAAAAAAGAAAATCCATATTCAATTATTCTTGTGACATAAATAAATTTTCAAAGATGCAACAAATTATTAGAATAAATAATAAAAAAAAAAAAAGAAAGAAAATATTTTTAAAAAAATACTATTTAGAAAGAATCCAAAACAAAATCATAATTAATGAATGCGGTTTTTGGTTTTGCGATTAATTTGCGAATTGATTGTGTTGATGAACTGAATTGATTAACAAAACATTTTCTTTAATTTTCGGAACAAATATTTCTTTTAAGTATGATTGATGGAGGAAATGGAGGGAAGGGGGATAGAATATAGTAAACAGATAGTATTTTTAAAATAATAGAACTGAATTAGAACAATAAAATTTGGGTAGATGATGCGACTGAAACGAGAGGACTATGTTGTATGTTTTTTTTATTTTTGTTTATTTGTTGTTTACCTGTGTGTGTGTTTTGGGGGGGAGTGTGTTTTATTCACCAACTCCAACAGGCAACGAACCGGACATTGGAGTCGGTGATGATGAGACAATATTCAAACGATTTTGTTCCTTCACAACAGGGACTAGAAAAAATATATAATGAATATTAATCAAGAAAACTCTCAACAAAAAAACTAACGAAATCCCAATACAAACTTTATGGAAGGAAATGGAGCTGTTCAGAAAAAAAATTTACTTTTGAGTATCAAGTACAGCTGCACTAAAAGCCTTGTCTGGAACTGAAGTCACCTCATGGGTAGTCAAGGATTTTCTTGAGGAACTGCTGGAGCTGGCAAAACGGAACAATGTTGAATTGATCTAGGTGCCGTGTCACAGTGGTTTCGAAGGAAACAAAAAAGCAGATACCTTAGCAAAGAAGGGAGTCGGAATACCCTTCATAGGCCCAGAGTCTATTTTAGGAATTCCAAGGACTGCATGTAAACAGGTGATTAACGAGTGGTCAAATGCTAAACATCGTGATCACTGGGAAAATGTACCGCCGCAAAAGCTCGGGAAAATACTGCTTTGGAATGCAGCCAAGAGGCCATCTCTCGATGCACTGAAGCTGAACAGGATGCAACTTGGGAGGGTTAAAGGATTCATTACCGGACATTGTACCCTGCGGAGGCATCTACACACAATGGGACAATGTGCAGATTGTATGGCGAAGAGGAGGAAACATTCAGCAACATTATCCTGCGAACCTCTAGGTTACAGCAGATACAATATATTCGATGCATTTCACCTCGAATATATATTCAACTTGAATACTTCGAAAAAATTCGACAATCCTAAGAATAAATCGCTTGAATTTTCTACTAGGCTTTACTAAATCCACTAAATTTGGCAGCACTTAAGCAAAATGGTATCACAATCTAAGTTGCTTAGTATCTGTCAAATGTCCTGGCAAAAAATTTAATTAGATATTGGGAACTCTAGCAGTTGGATATACTCTCTGATGGGTAAATTATAAACTAGAGCTAGTAAATCGATGTTTACTGCCCCAAACCCCCTTGACATATACTTTAGTCTACGAGTTTCGTGCTCGCACTCTGGTGAACAACTTAATAACTACTGCTAGTAGGTTGAAATATTAAGCACTGTCTCTTGTCAGAAATCCCAATACTTGGTAACTTAGTTTACCAAGAAATAAATTGTCCCTCCATTTAATACCTCCAAGGGCGATTGGCTAAATAACAGAGTTAGAGGACAAATGGCTATGTTAAGGCAATTTGATATTCACAATCGTGTGATTACATCTATTAAACGGCGTCAAAACAAATTTGACAATGATTCAAAGGTTAATTTTTCCTAAAAAGTTGGGTGCTGTTTATTGGGACCTTTTGCCATCTGTGACTACAATTAGGTTTTGGTTCAACGAATTTGAACGTTATCAAATTGTTTTCGATGAGAAGCGCACAGGACACTGTTTTTAGGATGCGAAGGGCATCATACTCCATCTCAAGGAAATACGAACACTGGGCAATACTACAATGAGTTATTGGAACGCTTTTTCAATCAGAAATCTTCGCCATGCTGGGAGGTGCCCAGATCTGTAACACGAAAGGTTACAGTGAGGCACATATCAGCATCTTCTCACATAGTCAGGCCGCACTTCAGGCCCTTGACGCGTCAAGATTCCAATCGAAAACAGTCTATGGAGGACGATGAAACCTCCATACATGTCATTTGCACCTGCAGAAACCTGCAGGGTGTCTCGTACAGAATGTTTGGATCCAAAACCCTGGATCCATCATTCCTGGGAGCAATCCTAGCGGAGATGCTATGGGCTTTCTGTGCAGCATCTGGCCTCGACATAATCCTATAGCTTCATCTGCTTAAATAGCACCTCTTATCCGGAGACGCCTTCGGATGACAGGTTGTTCTCAAGGAGGGCACAGAGGACCTCTTGGTCTAGGTGCTAGGGATCCATTTGCGGTATCCCTCTTATTATTATTGGAACACTTCGGCAAGATAATGAAGGTGCTACGGCATCGTTACTGGATAAATCATCGTATTCGGTCGACTTAGTCCCCTATAAAGTTTTTTGTTCCTGAAGAAGATAAACCTAGCGAGAAAAGAACTTTACTTAAATGAGATCAGAGAAGTGCTTTGGACAGCCCACTCATCTTACATTTATAGAATTTCGTTGTAAGCCATTTTCCATAAAGTTTGCAGGGGTAAGGAGGGTGAAAGTTTATAAAAAATGTTACTTACAAAAATATCTATGATCCATAGCTTCTCTAGCAGTTAAACGTTCCACATGATCGTAACGTAATAGTTTATCAAGAAAATCGAGAGCTTCAGGTGATACTAAATGTTGGTTATCGCTATGAACAAATCGTTCCCATCTTTTTCTAGAATGTCTGCAAATTAAAAGAACGGAAAAAACATTAAATTGATTTGAAAATTTACCCTTACTTTCTAGAACTAATTCGGCAGCCATTACTCGAAATACGTTACTTTTCATACCCCAAGATTTATGAAAAATTAGATCACTGAAATATCCAAATTTAAAAACTTTTTTTTTTAAATCCTTTATAAATGAATTATAGCTCGTCATTTTTAATTTTACGAAAATATGTAAATTAAAAAAAAAAAATTTCAGTTCTTGAAAATTGCCATAAAATTTTTCTAATTTTAAGAACTTTTTCGAAATTCACATACAAACCCTAATTATCCCGAATACCCTGATAAATGCGTTTCACAACATTCCCCCCATTATTCCTGAATATTTTTTAATAATAGGATATAGTTAGTACTTACCTTCCCAATATATCATTAAATCGTGGATCGAGTTCAATATGATATTTATCTAAATATTCAAATAATTCTTCAGTACCCAAAACTTTAGCAATCCGTACCAATTGATCATAATTATCGTGACCATGGAAGAATGGCTCTTTTCTAAAGATCATAGACGCTAACATACAGCCCAATGACCACATATCCAATGAATAATCGTACATTTGATAATCCACTAATAATTCAGGACCTTTAAAATATCTAGACGCAACACGAACATTGTACTCTTGACCAGGATGATAGAATTCAGCGAGACCCCAATCAATCAATCGTAATCGACGATTCTCGTGATCGATCATAACATTGTGTGGTTTGACGTCACGATGCATGATACCCATACTATGGCAGTAGTCCAATGCTTTTAATAATTCATACAAATAATATCTAATATCAAAATCGGTTAAAGTTTGATACAACTGTTTGAAGTCTGTGTTGTTCACATGTTCAAAGATCAAAGCGGGTGTTCGAGATACTGGATCTTTTACAACTGCTTGTAATGTTATTATATTTGTACCACTTCGTAAATTCTCTAATATTTTTATTTCTCTTTTTATTTTCTTCTTTTTAACAGGCTAAACAGAGAGATAAAAACCACACAATTATTAAAAATTACATCAATTAATAACTCTACAGTCAAAACTGCGTAGAACGATTTGTTGCAGTGTATCAAAGTGGGTAGGCGATCTAGTTTTATTGAACAACATCATCTCCGTCACATTTTTAACGACCAGGTAAGCGATGGATAAAATTGTACAAAGTGAAACTGAACTGACGCTTGGTTATTAAGACCATCTTCTGGTTAAATTCTTTCAGTTTTTTCGACGATATAAAATAGATCGTTGCAAAAGATCGTCTTTTGTGTCGTTGCTCATCGCGGTAAACCGGGTTCTAAGTGTAGAAATCTTTAATACCACTAAAAGCCGGAGCATATAAGAAGCTGTATACAATCGGTTGAGCAATCTAGTAATATCTATTTTGTATGGCCGCGATGAGTAATACAATGGACCTAAGGTGTTTCCGTTTGCTTATGAATGAATTCATAACACACTCTTTGCTATGGGTACTTTTATTTTCAAAACATAACATGTCCAGAACCTCAGATCTCTAATAAACCACACAAAAAACCCATTTTCAAGAAAAGTGGTTATGTTATCTTTTGAAAATAAACGATTCAATTTGTGTCCTACAATATCTAGTTTTATCGGCGACCACAATCAATGTCCGCTCCCACAGTTCCAAGTTCACTTGGAACATTTATAGGATTTTAAAAAACATTTATAGAATTCATTTCGCACGCACTATGACAAAACAATAGGATAAATCCGATTTATTTAGACGATATTAGACTTCCGCGCGAACAAAACATTCAAGTCAGCAACTAGTCCGATTCTTTACAATTAGACAGTACATGCATGCTCTTATATTGATTAAGATTGGAATAAATTTTAATTAAAATATGATAAATTAATAAATTATCCTTGAAACAATGTTTTCTTATTACGTTCTGATAAACTAGATCGCTTACCGAAAAATAAAAATTAATTGAAAAGAATCACCCGAAAAGTTTTAATTAAAAATATATCGTAACCATCAAAAGTATAAAATTTAATGAAAGATCATTTTCATAGCATAATGCCAGAAATCAATTCAAGATTTTCACGCTTTTATTTACAAAACACTAAGACCGGCAATAATTTTACGAATAAAGAACTAGAATCTACTCTGAACGAGGTTTGACTGTACAATAAAAATAAAAACACTATGAATCGTTACAATACCTTTAAAATTTTAACAACACACTTTTCATTATTTGTTACATTAATTGCTTCAAATACTTCACTATATTTGCCACGACCAAGTTTACGAACTAACTGATAATCTTCCTGTTGCCCCCAATCCACAGCATAACTTTCATAATCCCAATATTCACGTGGTTTCATTGAATTTACATCTGTGTAAATTCTAGCCCTACTCGACATCACCATTTTGCAATAATTTTGTGTTTGTGATTGTTCAACCAAATATCGAGCCTTATGCTTCAATATTCTACTATTGCTATTTCCTAGCAATTTATGTACAACTCTCCAACTATGATTAACTGAAACACACAGTACTAATTTTTTAACACAAATTGATACCATATAAAAAAAATACAACTAAAATTACTAATTGTACCATACACACACTGGAACACAAGGATTAATAAAATTTAATTTTGAAATTTTTTTTTTTCGAACGAATCAAAAAATTTGTTTTGATAAATACAAAAGAATAAATAAAAAACAAATAAAATTGGAATCGTTTGAAATGGTTGAGTTCGAATGGTGTAGTCGTTAATGTTAAATGTTAATATAGTGATGAATAGTCAACCATACCTATATCATACCGATGATAAATGTAACCACGGTCAACTTTAAATAATGTAAAAACACAACACCTTGTAAACAACAAAATTGTTCTATAAATTGTAATTAAAAAGCACTACTATCTATTTATAAATAATATCAAATGATAAACGAACAAATCTATTGAAACATAAATGATGGAGGTGAACCGGCTTCCTTCTATTTTATTTAACAAAAATCAAGATGGTTGTTCTTACATCCCTTCGAAATACTGGAATCGAGCGAGAAACGGATCACGATGTAGATGTGTATCCACTCTATCACTCTACAGTCTATAGACTATAGAGTTCAATAACTATATCTATGTATTTCAATTGAATCAGTCTGAATGTAGCTACACTATTCACACTCTGTTTTATTATTTAGGAATTGTTCTACTTTCAAAAATATTCATTTGAAATAATTATATTATATTTATTATTTATATGAGTTTGTTGAATCAATTCTTTTTTTATTATTTATTTCATTTTTTTAATGAAAACATTTTTTTGTATGGTGTTGTAGATATTATTCTAACAGATATTTTTAGTCACAGTAGATATTATTATCCTGATATTGGTAGTCATGTTATGCCAGTGTTTATTAAATTTTTCAAAAATTCAGTAACAGATTTCCCTACTAGTCCAAACAATAATAGATCTCACGATGTCACTCGTCGCTCCTGTTCAGCCACAAATTTTAAATTTCAAGCGGCATGAAAAAATGAGCGCTAAGTATCGATGTATTATACACTTCTGATAAAACTTTTTTTCCCCTAATTTTTCTAATTTGCGCTCGTTGAATAATTTGTGGACACCGCCTTATCAATTATATAAGAATAACGAAGTCAAAAATTATATTTGTTTTTTATCTGATACGTATTTGAGAAGAAATTTATATATAATTTATTATTCCAAAGAGTTTTCCAAATTTTAATCTTTTTGCTAGCTTGTGTTTTTAGTATTACTACTAAAGAAGGTTAGAGTCAGGCGAACTATGTATCGAAGTACCAAATTTCGATATTAATATTTCTTTTGACGCTCATTCCAGCCATGTGTTGCTCTGACTTCATTTGTCGCTGGAAAGGAGTGGCAAGCGATATTCATTAAGCCGCTAAAAATAAACACCTTAACGGTTTTAAAAAAATTCTAAAAATATGCATCCATCTAAACTGCCTATACAGCGCTATAAAAACCTCACCCATTTTCAGGCAGCAGTGTGCCGAGTAAAACCATCTTAGAAAGTTGCCCCTATATTTAGGAAGAAGAGGAGATTGTCCCTTAAAAAACCGGTAGTTTTTTTAAGGGCGAAACATGTTTAAAGTTTTTTTTAGGTGCATGACATTTGCCCATGATTGTGGATATTCCATTGTATTTTTTAACTTTTTGAAAATTTTATATAATTTCTTTTTCTGAACAAATAATAAAAACCCCGCGTGAAATTTCGGTTTTATTTTAGTGGCTTTTGAAGTCACTTTAAGAGGGGAAAATATCAATGATGGCGACACTGGGTATATCCCACATTGTTGAGATGATATATTCCCGCTTTTTTGGTGATATTTCGGGATCTGTATCAAATAATATCACGTGAAAATGCGAATGTTTTCTGTTTCTTTAGTTTAGTGGATCTAAAAAGCATTTAAGCGCATAATATCGTCGCTAAAAAAACGATAAATATAAATGCTCAAACCCCAATCAAATCAAGAAAATTTTAATTAATACATTTTTTTTAAGTAATTCGGAAAATTAAAGTAAAATAATATAATTTTGGAAGGTAAAATTTCTCTATTCGATTAAAATTCCAAAAAAACTCAAATCTGTGTAAATTCATGTGATTAGATTTTCAACATTCAAAATTTTGTTAAATATATGCCAGGGAAAATATTGCACAAAACTTCAAAATTCCATAGATTTATTTTAACATCTTAGCTTCCAGGAGATTTCCTATTGGATCACTTCTCACAGAAGCATACTTCAATATTTCCGATATTATTGATAATAACTGACCCTCTTTGTTTTTACTTGACATTAATCGATGAATGCCTCCGTTAAATAACATTAGAAACTTTATGCAAATTTTTATCCAACAATTGATTTCGATTGAATATTATTGATTTGATATCGACTTACCTGGGAAGCTATATAATTTTTTGATTAGGTGTACAAAACTCCAAACTTTGGATCGTAATTTTTTAATTATAGCCATCGTTAATAAACTTTACCTCCAAAATGAATATACAAAAAAACAAAACATATCTTTATATTTAATTTAAATAAAATCCTTTAATATCTAGTTGGTAGTTATTAGTTTCTATGGTATCAATTCATAAATAATATAGAAATTTAATAATGAAATCTATTCGTGTTTGTTCCTTAGGACTATGACATCTGGTAGCAATAATTAGAAACAGAGTAGTCAGGTTACATATGCGTTAATAAAATAAAATAATTTTGTTAATGAAACTCTTCCGTTTTTCATGAAAAATATAACTAATTGTTTAAATGTAGCCTAACTAAATCTGTCATTTTGGAATATGACGTCATGAGTAACTTTACCCATAATTACAGACGAAATGCTATACAATCGTAGTGCCAACATGACAAATAAATTAACTAAAGAAAGTCGTCTTATTCAACAAACAGAATTATTATTTTCATAAAGAGAATGGCAATCGAAATGGTGTGTGAAAAATTGTTGATGTACATTTTATCACAGTTTTAAATTGAAACAAACATTGTATAATTATTATTATTAACATTGAAATAAGATATCAATGCCATTTTATAAGTTTTCTCCCACTTATATGTTAATTCATATAATCTTGTCCCAATTCTAAATTACACTCCTCGATAGAAAAATTGTCTTCAATAAGCGATCCATTTGATTAACTTAGGGAGTCTGTAGGATGTTTCAAGACCTGTATATACGACCGTGCGATGACCAGTTAGAGTGTTAATTGTTAGTACCAGAATACATTAATTGGGGGAATTTTCCAAATTAAACGAAATATTTTTGAATACTCGAATTAAAATCTTTCTAAATACTCGACTAAGAACATTTTCCCAGTTTTCACCAAACCAAATTGCCACCCTCTATATTTAATAAAATTGTAATTTGTTTATATCAAATTTGTACAATACATAAAAATATGATAAATTACACATGTAAATAAACTAGAAATTTACCATAAAAGAAAATTAGCGTTTATAGAAATAATTTTATTACAAATAATTTTTTTGGACAATGTACATGAAAATAAAAGAGAACGACTTGTTTTAGTTCTATGATTGGACCATAAGAGGCGTTTGTATCGTTTCAAAAGAAATTGTTACTTACATAATAATTAATAATAATACAGTTAACTATTAATTACAATTAATTATGATATAAAAGAAACAATTACAAGTAATTACAATTCAATAATTCATTCTACTGAAAAATTTGGAATAGTATTTTTGTTCATTCGAACTTGACTGTAAAAGGTGATTCAGAAGGAATAGTAAATATCTAGATACGAAAATGGATTGTTTTTTTTTTTTAGTTATAATTCCGGGGAATACTTTACGAGTTATGGAGATAGACAAAGCGAATTTTCCAGCTTTTTGTTATAAAGCTCGTTTTTTTTTTGTAAATAAAGCATTACCAGACCCCGGAAATTTTTAAGTTATTTCTCGAAAACAATGCATTTTCGGATCCATGTTAATACGAAATTACCCATCCTATCATCATGTTTATACTTTGTATCATTCTTCCTGAAACACCTTGGATATGGAATATTTTACATAAGAATAGTTTTACTTAGACTGTGTTCAACTGGTTCATTTTGATTTTCTATTAGAATTGTATGTAATTGTAATTTGTAGTAATAATAAAAATGAATGATTATATAATAAATTGTTTCGACAAATGAATACTACGAGGGTTCAGTAGTCATGTTTTTTTAAATTTTTTTTATGAATAGCAGAATGTTCAGCGATACCAGCGACTTGAAAACTCATGTGTTTTCCGATTATTTTATAGTTTTCCAATCTCTACGATATAAATTTACTAAATAATGGCTGTCTCAGGGTGGGTGTTTTTGTACTACAGATCCTGATATTCAATCATAGCCAGGATACAGCAGAAATATGTATCATGGGCTCCAAAAGTCGTGTCCTTTTTTCAAAATTGTGTAGTCATTTTGTACCCTATTCATTCGGTTTTTGTGAAAATGTTACGAGTAAAAGTTGTTCATTTGAAATATACTAACTACTGTTCATTATAAAGGACACGACGTTTGTAGCCCATAGCACCTGGCTTTTATACATATTCAAGCTAACAAAAAAATGTCTAATGACCTTTTGCCAAGAAAGGTTTGGTTTACCAGAATGCGCCATATTTATATATACGAAATTCGTTTTGGGCGCTCACACGCTTATAAGTGCAATTTATTGGCGTTCGTGTTGGCTTATGAACGCTTACTCTACTTTTGAAAATGCCGTTCGTTTTAGGCATTATAAGTACGTGTAAGCGTTAGTTGACATCAATGTTCAATATGGCGGATGAAAAAAGTTTTGCTATTTTTGAAACAATAGAATGTGACTTGAACAGCCCCTAAACTGACAATTGGATAAAGTATATCGGTAATGTTCCATACGTTCATTTTTTTGGACTTTTTTCCCGCAACTACTCCATATATTTTGACACATTTTCAAGATCTCTTTCAAAATCGCGTATCACATGACTCCTAATCGCTGAACAGTCTGTTAATTGAATACTAATTAGACTTATATCGTTAAGTATAAAAAACAAAGGTGTTCCAATCGGATTCAAATAAACACTTTACGTAAATCCGTTGGTGATGTGATCATATTACATTGTGGACATAGTTTCTTAATACCTAAAGTTTTCAACCAACACAGTTCACAGTGTACATGCCAACAGCATATCGAAATGACCGGAGTCTTGTATCGACCCATACATATTAAACATTTATATTGACTTTTGTTACTCTCACTTTTCTCTAACTCTCGAACACGTTGTTTTAATGCTTCAATTGTTGGATTCTTATTCACTTTATCATTATTATGTGAGGTGGTTGATGATGATGTGTCCTCGGTATCGTCCTCATCGTCATCCTCATTGTCCTCATTCTCTTTATTATTTACAGTTTCAGTTAAAATATTTGTGTTTGTACTACCAATAATTGCTAAACGTAACGCAGTTTGGTCCTTATCCTCACCCTTACTCACTAACATAATATCACGCTCCGTGTACTGAGCAGGTCCATATTTATCACCATCATCCCCATCCACAATTAGATCTTCGCCATCTTCGTCATCGCCTGTACTAGTTTTTCGACTAACCGTACCAATTCCACACGCACTGTAACCCCCTTCAAGCATACTTGAAGCACGAACACGATGTTGTCCAGCCCACTCATATTCACCAAAATCATCCCCACCAACATCAATATCCGTATCATCAACATCAACATCGACATCATCTTCATCCGGATCTCCATTGCCACTTTTCCGTAGACAATCCTCTACATGTTGATTTAAATCACCTGATATAAAATCATTGCATACCGGACACGTAATTTCGTCATGTTTACGTTTACGCGATTTTAGTTTGAGACGACTTTGTCGATTTGCTTTAACACTTTGATAGGTTTCCCAACATTTTTCTGGTGCTATTGATTCACTTGGAGCAGTGTCTGATGGTTCTGCAGCCGTTGCACTTAAATCACTTGGTTGCGAACTTAAATTCGGTGATGTACTCATAGTTCCCGTTGCACTACTAACTTTACGCTTACTATTTGTGGATAGTTTATCCAATTTGGATAGTTCCGCTAAATAATGTGTCTCTAATTCGCTGGGTCGTATTGTAACACTACACACAGGACAAAAGATTGGATTTGTTTGTTTACGTTTGGTTCGACATCCACGACCTTGTTCTTCGCTTGATGTTGTTGATTGATGCTGTTGATGATCGAACGTGATGTTATTTTCATCAAGCGTCACATTATTATTGTGCTGTTGTGTCGTAATCTCTTCTGTTTGATCTGTTGCATGTGTCACACTTGACATGTATGTTGATGCATTTAGTAACTCTTTCAAATTGGCCATAGCCATTTTTTGGATACTTCATGTTACAACATTTGTTCATAACCTCAAATACAAATCAAGTTTTTGTTTCTGCTTTTATTAATGTAATTTATTTCAAAAGACAAAAACCTTAACGTTTTTATTTTGTAAACAGTGGAGCACAGTATTGAAATATAAACAGTAGTTTACATATTTTTTTATCGTTAAATATTAAATAAATCGAAATACTTTTCTATAAATTTGATACGTAAAAGAAACATTTTGATAAACAGTCTCAGACATTCTATGATTATTTTTGTGTCACTGTTTGAATTTAATAAATATTTTGATTTTGAAATGTCGATTCAAAATAAATAATTGGTTGTATCTATCATCTTATGTTTTAATATTAGATTTAGTAACACTCTCACTCACATCGTTGACTGCATTCACTTACTGGTAATAGCGTGTATTCATGTACAGAAAGATTCGAAAATGTTGGGTGTTACATAGTAAAAGAAGTTTGTATGTTTGAATGCGTTAATCTCAGAAACTACCAATCTAATTTGAAATATTCTTTTTGAGTTAGATAGTCCGTTTATTTAGGAAGGTTATAGGCTATAAAAGGTTTGTATTTAATGCATCTGTGCTGCGTGGCAGCTAAACTAAAAATCTAACTTTTAAACAATGTGAGATAGAGAAAATCTTTGTATATAAAAAATGTTTATCTAATAAAAACAAATAACTTTTGTATGTAACATTTTTCCATACAATAAATAGTTTAGGCATAACTTCAGTGCAGGCAGCTATGATAGTATACTAATAGACTCAAAACTATTAGCTATATGAAAAAATGTTTCAAACAAAAGTTATTTATTTTTATAAGACAAATATTATTTGTATTTAAAGATTTTTTCTATCTCAATCCGTTTAAAAGTTAGGTTTTGAATATGAAAAATTAGTATGCCTTATATGTTACCCAGCAACAATCTTTATTATCTGGAGTAAATCGAATCAAAATCAGTTCAGTAGTTTTATTTTGACGTGGAAACAAATAGACAGGCATACAAAAAACTATTAAACTGGAAAATAGGGGTCCATGTTGGGAATGATCGTTGGATATGGCCGTTTTCGAGATAAATGCAAAATACACATTTTTCAATACAGCAAATGAAGCTTTTTTTTCTAGAGTTTTCTCTTTCTATCATTTGTCAATGTATGAAATAAAATGATGTTTTTTGTCATGTTCTATGACCATCAATTATTTCGAATCACTCGTTACATGAAAAGGCATATTTGATCTCGTCTCAAACAATGCATATTTTCGATACTCAAAATAAAGCCTCAGTTACATACAGCAGTGGAATTATAAATAAATTGAATTGTTTAAATTTCCTGCATATACTGAACTATTTATCGCTGCTAGAGTCGTTAATGACGAATGGTGAATATAATCGTAAATCTTACATCATGGCTTATTCGTTTTCTGACTTGGATGATGAAATTGTCCTTGAGGAAGCGGTGAATCATCCCACATTGTGGCAGCTGTCACAAGGATCAAAGGGCCAAGGACAATGTATGGGCTGAGATTGCCAATGAAGTTGGAAAACCATCTTCCATTTTCTTTCTAAAAGCATTTAAGTAATAATGTGTTACGTCTACTCAACTTTATAAACTCATTCTGTTTAACTCAACCTCCCTCTAGAACGATGTGGTGACTGCGAATGAAGACATGCCAGATCATCGAGCCTTTTTATCATCGCCTCCCGGACTATCAAAAATAATCGTCGTGATCGTCATACCAAGAATATTTTGATCATTTATAAGTTTTCATAAGTTTTTCATTTCGATGATCGCTGTAAATTATGTTTACATGAGGTACACATGGACACAAAAGTAGCGTACATTTTTCAAAAATTTTATAATTGATTTGTGTCTTATTGATTCGGTTTTCGAAAAAATGTTTCAAATAAAAGATATTCATTATAAATATACTAACAACTTTTATTCGAAATATTTTCGCATAAACCGAACGAATAAGACACAAATCATCTATGAAATTTTGAAAAATGTATAGTCTATAGTAGTACTATGCATCGTCATTTTGTGCCTTATTTATTCGGTTTTTGGGGAAATTTTGTTAATATATTTGTAATGAACAACTTTTATTCGAAACATTTTCCCAAAAATCGTATAAATAAGGCACAAAATGACTATAAAATTTTGAAAAAAGGACACGACTTTTGTAGTCCATTGTACTGATTATTTTTCAGTTGTGTAAAATAGATTCTAACATTCTTTGATATCAAAATCATACACACCTAGGATGGGATTTCCCCCTTAATTTCGTGGCACACAGTACATTAGATAGTGAGAAATTATATCCGGCTGGATTCAATACCAAATCTTGGCTTGGTTCGATCCTCAGCCAAGATGTGTAAGATTTTTCATATCAAAATATTCTCCCCCTAATACGATTACCCTTATCACATTCAGATTAGATTAATTCAATTTAAAAACATGTGAAAATAACAACTAACTGAGTTAATTGCTTTAGTACCCGGTATATATTGAATTTACGAAAGAAAGTTTCAAACTAAAGTTGTTTATTTTTAAAAAAGGAACATATTTTTTCTCTAAATTTTTGTTCTATCTCTGATGGTTTCAAAGATAGACAATTTTGCCCAAATATGATTCTATTTTAGTCATTCATGAATTTGACCTTACTTTTTAGCTCAAGAATACACAAACAAAATTTCATCTCGTTATCTCTTTTCATTTTTGAGTTATCGTGTTGACAGACAGATAGCCGTTACAAAGTCAGAACTAAATGCAATATACTCTTGTTGTGTATCTAGAGCACGGTAGTGCGCAAGGCCGAGTTTAAGGTATTATATACCGGGTGTATAAATAAAAAAAAAAACATAGATGGAAATCAAGTGAGTAGAACATATATTTTTATTTTAAAATTATAAAATTGTATAACATTATAATAATATAGATGGATAGTACTACTCTATAGTACTATACACAAGTAAAATAGTAAATTATATAGTTGAGTTGAGTTGATTACATTATTAAATAGGTAGAGCTTTTTTTTATTATTATTATTATTAAATCGGCTTTTGTTTTTTTTTTTAGTACAATTATTATTCAAAACAAAAGTGCTAACAAAATATACTTTTTGAAACACATGAAGTAATTATTAGTAGTAGAGAAATATCATCATCAGTCTCGTGGAGAAAAAAAGAACAAAAATCATTTAAAAAATCGTTGAGTTTTAGCACTCATGTTTTTTTTTTAAATTGAATTTTGAAAGACTAGAAACAAAACATCATAAAATTTATTTTAACATATTCTAGAGAACGTTTTCAATGTGATGCTATTTTAATATGTTATGCTATTTGCTTTTTTTTTTTAAATAGTAAGTATAATAAAAAGATGCATTCTTCCATTTTGATTTGATTAAAAACATGTTTAGTATCTATAACATTATTTATATATAGGTATAATTATTAATAGTAATAATAATACTATTGACGATTGGGGGGTGTAGTGGTTATCATAGATTTTATACTCCTAGAACATTTTCAAATTTTACACATCTAAAAGGTTCTTTTTTTTGTAGTCGATTTGTGCCGAATCAATTTGTTTTACGAAAAAATGTATCGAATAAAAGTTGTTCGTCTTATAAGTACTAACAACTTTTGTGATAAACATTTTATCGAAAATCGAATAGATTCACCACAAATCTATTACAAATATATATTTTGACACATTCAATGTGATGTAAAGTTATTTTTAAGATAAATATAAAAGTTGCCACCATAAAAATTGTTGCATTATGCTTGTTATCCAATTTTCTTCACTCCTGTGTTGGATAGGCAAGTCAATTAAAGCCAAAGCTGCCACTAGACGAATAAAAATTTTTGTGACCCAACAAACTTGAGCGATTATAACCTCAAAAAATATACCAATCCCTAGTTTACATTATCCAATAAAAACTATATAAATGGAAATTAAAAAATTTCCATACATATTGTTTGTTAGGTAAGAAAAAAATCGCGAATCGATATGTGTTTTGAAGTTTACAATTCCAATTTACATGGATCAAAGTCGTTGGGCAACGATACCATTACTTACTGTAATGGTAACATATATATTTTATTGTCACATTCACTACGATGTAAAGTTGTTTTTTTAAATAAATTAAAAGAATTAAATTTCTGTAAATTTCTTGATCGTGGAGTATAAGATCTACGATTTGGGGGTGGGGGTGGTTTAGCAGCGTGGTACTCTGTGGTTACTGATTAGGCTATTTAAAAACAAAATATTTGAATACTGAAAGAAAAATAGATTAATTAGACAAACAAAAACAAACACAATATCAATCAGAATAATCCACAATATTATAATAAATTAATTAAATCTCGATGTTCCAGTTTCATCAAGCTAAATCAAAATTTGACCACTCCTGTTAAACCATCCAAGTGATTGTACAACCTCGGAACAAATTTGACATAGCTTTTTGAAACTGAACATCAATGTAATAAGTTAAGTCATGCTTCATTTATATGAATTTTAAGTACTGAATATACTTAAGAAATGGAGCATGATCTTACAGGATGTGTCATGATTAATGGTAAATATTTTATATAGACGATAGTATGAACAGTTTTTAAATTAAAAAGTTCATTTTGGTGTCCAGAACTACAACAAAGTATTGCCGAATCTTGTTCATAGTATCGCCTTTGTATATACATTGAACATTGTTCGTGAAACATCCTGTATAAGTATAACATAACATATTTTGTGTAAATAAATTATTGTCAAATGAAAATCACATTGAAATTCGAATCGATGATTCAGAAATGAATCAAGTTCTTCAAAAAGACATTGAAACGTTGTTGTTGGCGTTTTCAGGCAACGCACAAATTTGAATAAACGCAAATATCTCACAAATTATTGATTTTAATTTCTACAAACTATTTATTTTAAATTAATATATCAATGGTATTTATTCTTATGGTGCTTGTTTTTTGGCACCACCTTTCTTTTCTTTTCGTGGTGGTGGTAATGGGCATTGGTCAGCAGCTGGGGCAGGTGTCGGTGCTGGTTTAGTACTGGTTGCATTTGTATCACTAGCAGCAGCATTTTCAACATTGGTTGGAGGAACATTCGTACTTGATTTTTGATTTGAGGGTTGCGTTGGAGCTGGAGCTGCACTTTCGGGTTGAGGTTGCTTCGCTTTAGGTTGTCGTGGTGCTTGTTTTTTATTTTGCTCTGCTGGTTTCTTGTCTTGTTTTTGATTAGCCTGCTCTACAGGTTTCGATTGGTCTGCTGATTTTGGTTCTTGTGGTTTTTTAGATTGGTCAGCAGGTTTCTGGTCTGGTTTTTTAGATTGTTCAGTAGGTTTTTTACATTGATCAGCTGGTTTTTGTTCCTGTGATTTTTTCGATTGCTCAGCAGACTTTTGACCTTGTTTCTTAGATTGCTCAGCAGGTTTTTTGGATTGGTCAGAGGGTTTCTGTTCTTGAGGTTTCTTAGATCGTTCAGCAGGTTTTGGAGATTGAGCTTTTTTAAACTGGTCAGCAGGCTTTTGTTCTTGTTTTTTAGATTGTTCAGCGGACTTTTGTTCCTGCTGTTTTTTACATTGATCAGCCAGTTTTGGTTCTTGTGGTTTTTTAGGTTGCTCAGCAGGCTTTTGTTCCTGTTGTTTTTTAGGTTGTTCACCAGTTTTCTGTTCCTGTGGTTTTTTACATTGATCAGCCGGTTTTTGTTCCTGAGGTTTTTTAGATTGCTCTGCTGGTTTTGGTTCCTGTGACTTTTTAGGTTGCTCCACTGTTTTTGGTTCCTGTGTTTTTTTTGGTTGCTCCGCTGGTTTTGGTTCCTGTGGTTTTTTAGGAGGTTGCTCCGCTGGTTTTGGTTCTTGTGGTTTTTTAGGTTGTTCCGCTGGTTTTGGTTCTTGTGGTTTTTTAAGTGGCTCCGCTGGTTTTGGTTCCTGTGATATTTTAGGTTGCTCAGCAGGCTTTTGTTCTGGTTGTTTTTTAGGTTGTTCAGCAGGTTTCTGTTCCTGTGGTTTTTTACATTGATCAGCTGGTTTCTGTTCCTGTGTTTTTTTAGATTGTTCAGCCGGTTTCTGTTCCTGTGGTTTTTTAGATTGATCAGCAGGTTTCTGTTCCTGTGGTTTTTTAGGTTGTTCAGCAGGTTTCTGTTCCTGCGATTTTTTAGGTTGCTCAGCAGGTTTCTGTTCCTGTGGCTTTTTACACTGCTCAGCAGGTTTTGGTTCTTGTGGAGCTTTAGGCTGCTCTATAGGCTTTTGCTCCTGTGCTTTCTTTGGTTCTTGTGGTTTTTTGCACTGATCAACAGATTTTTTAGGTTGATCATCAGGTTTCTGTTCTTCTGATTTTTTAGGTTGATCAGCAGGTTTCTGTTCTTGTGGTTTTTTACATTGATCTGCTGGTTGTTTTTGCTCTTGATTTTTAGGCTGCTCAGCAGGTTTCTCTTGTTTTTTAGATTGCTCAGCAGGTTTTTTACACTGATCGGCAGGTTTTTGTTCATCTGATTTTTTGGGTTGCTCGGCAGTTTGTTGTTTTGGTTCTTGTGGTTTTTTAGGTTGATCTGCAGGTTTCGGTTCTTGAGGTTTTTTAGGTTGCTCAGCTGGTTTTTGCTGTTCTTGCGGCTTTTTAGGATGCTCAACAGGTTTCTGCTGTTCTTGCGGTTTTTTAGGTTGCTCAGCAGGCTTTTGTTCTTGCTGCTTTTTAGGTTGTTCAGCTGGTTTCTGTTCTTGTGACTTTTTCGATTGTTGAGCAGGTTTTGCTTCTTGGGGTTTATTAGCTTGTTCCACAGGTTTAGATTGATCTGCTGGTTTTTGCTCTTGTGGTTTTTTAGTTTGCTCAGCAGATTTTTCTTCTTGTTGTTTCTTAGGTTGCTCAGCAGGTTTCTGGTCTTGTTTCTTAGTTTGATCAGCTGATTTTTTCGATTGTTCAACAGATTTTTGATCTTGTTTCTTAGATTGCTCAGCTGGTTTTTGCTCTTGTGGTTTTTTACTCTGCTCAACAGGCTTCTGCTGTTCTTGTGGTTTTTTCGATTGCTCGACCGACTTTTGTTCCTGTTGTTGTGGGACTGCTACAGGAGTAACATTTCCATCAGAAATATTTTCTGAGCTACCTTTTCCACCTTTTTTATTTTTTTTACCAGGCTGTTGTTGCGGAGGTTGCTGCTGCTTCGGCTGTTGTTGCTGAGGCTGTTGCTGTTTCTGCTGTTGTTGCTGAGGTTGCTGTGGCTTCTGCTGTTGTTGTTGCTGTTTTGGTTGTTGTTGTTCATTTTGGTTTTGTTGTTTATTTTTTTTACCTGATTGTTGTTGCTGCTGCTGCGGTTGTTGCTGTTGCTGCGCTTGTTGTTGATTAGCACCATCTCCACCTTTTTGTTTATTCTTCTTTGATTGTTGTTTTTGATTATCTTTTTGATATTGTTGTTGTTTTTGTGGAGCATTTTCTTCGCTTGCACCACAAGTGCCTAAAAATTGAACAGAACAAAAAAACAAAAAAAAACAATTGAATATAAGAATTGAAATTTGTTAGAAAAACTCGAGTGAACAAAAATTATAAAAAATAAAATAAATAAAAAAATGAGAAATACAACGAAAAATATGAATATAATGTAAATGCAAGATTTGTGCAACTAATTTTGGAGATAGAAAGAGCGAGAATCAGAGTCGAAGTGATTTAGTTTATTTGTGTATTTGTTTTGTAAAGGTCCTGACACACGATGACTCATCATGTGCCACCATATTGGTCTAAGATCGGTGATGTATAACCACGATACTCACAATTGAAGCGATACATCTAGTGGAAAGTTTTGAACTAGCTTCGGTAATAAATAAACAGAATTAAAGTGAGAAGAATCATTTTTTAGCAATAGAAAGTGTTGATAGTGCATTGGTGCGAGCTTAACTTGTTTATCTATTACCAAAACAAGCTCTAAAATCCTCCATTTGCTAAAATTGTGTTTACCATTATTAGCTAACTGAAAAATTGAATTCCTTGACTAAAACTTAGTAGATTTGAAAAAAAATTTCATCTAAATCGGATAAAATATGCCCGTGATTGACCAAAAACGATTTCTTTGGATTTTGATGACGTCACCAGGTACAAAAACATCGATTTTTAAGCTGTCACAGCTAAATTTTGTCCGATTTTAATGAAATTTTTTTTGAAACCCACTATTTTTAGGGTGTATTTTCCATTTCTACAATATAAAATTGTCTTGTGTTTATCGATTTTGAATACCAAGTTCGATGTGCAGACCATCTGAAAAACTAATAATGATATCTTGGTTTTTCTATAAAAATTCAATTTCTTGATTAAAACTTAATAGATTTGAAAAAAAATTTCATCTAAATCGAATATAATATGGCCGTGATGGACTAAAAACTTTTTTTTTAAATTTTGATGACGTCACCAGGTACAAAAAATCAATTTTTTTACTGTCACAGCTAAATTATGTTCGATTTTAATGAAATTTTTTTTGAAACCCACTATTTTTGGAGTGTATTATCCATTTCTACAATATAGAATTGTCTAGTGTTTACCGTTTTCGAGATACAATAAACCAAGTATAGTCTATCTTAAATATACCTCGGTATAATACATATATTTCGGTTTTTCTATCAAAATTTAATGAATTTGCAAAAAAATTGCATCAAAAACAGATAAAATATGCCCGAGTTATAGGATGGATTTTTGATGATGTAACCAGATTCAAACTATAATAATAAAAACAAACGTTATGTTAAAATCGACCATCATTAGTGCAAACATTAGGCTATGAGGGTCAACATTGTCGGTAATTCTGAAATAATATGGTATGTTTATTGGCCGATAATGGGCCATTGTGTGCAGGGACCTTAAGAATTAAGAAATAGAATGTTTTTGTGTGTGAGTAAAAGCGAAAATTTATAGACTACTGAATAGCTCCGAAATTGTCCTTCCTTTAATAAAATACAAAAAAAAAAAAGATCAAACTACTTTTACAATAAACAAAGCCTCCAATTGAAGGAATGGATATTTATCTAGTAATTTAAAAAAAAGTTGGTGAAGTCACCATAGAGTTCTACATAATAGATCAAAGTATAGAGTTCTAGATAGATCCATCACCATAGAACAGGAAGAAGTTGCATGCCATTTACATCATACTTTACCTAAAGGGAAATTTACCACTGTCACGTTTTAATCAGCTATCGAAACATTCGTACCATCAGTAGAACCTGCAGCAGATTCTGTAGTTGATTTTACAGGAGTTGTTTGTTCAGCACTACTTGCGGCTGATTCTTCGACAGCAGGTGTTGCTAATGTTTCACTAATTTTCTGCCATATATTTGCAAATGAATCACGTCCCAAATAATCAATATTACCAACTTCCCAACTTTGTCTTCGGAAATGATCTTCAAGTGCACTTTGAGCGCTTGAACGTGGAGCACCAAGAGTCATTTGAGCGAATGCACCAGCAAGACCTGCCTATAAAATTGAAAACAAAATATTACATACAAATATCAATCTAAAGGTGCGTTTTTTCATACGACAAAATCGCGATGATTTAACCCCCTTCTAACCATGTTTTTAAAAAAAATAGTTCGTCACTGAAATTTAAAACATTTGTCATTAAATTCGCTGAAATAAAAAATATAATCCGTTTCCGCCCTAAATATTGGAAAATATGCGGGATTGAATTATTGAAGAAGTGGAACACAAAAAACACATTTAACAGGTTTAGAAAACGAGCGACCAGTCGCTGTGATTTAAAGTGGTGAGTTGATAGAAAACGTGATAGGGGGGAAAATCGTTGCGATAGAGTCACTAAATGAAATTTTGCCTTAAAGAGAAACAAAACAATTCAATTGACCCTTGAAATTAGGAACTTAGAAGAACAAATAAGAGAAATGTTAAGGATAGTAATCATTCAAAATAGTAAATATAGACGAAACTATGATCAACCATACCATCCCTCATCGTTAAATATTGCTCAAACAGTTACACGTAACTCTGTTCTCAAACATGACGACTCTCTTCATTCAAGTTTATTACCGCGTTGACGCTGCCAATGTTAAACAATCAGTGCCACGGTATATACTAAAGTACCAGACAACCCGTGCCTAGTAAGACCTATCTGCCAGACTTCGGCCTTCCCTCCACTGAAATGCCTCTTAAGCAGTGTCATATAAATTTCTCTTAATAATTGTTCCATTATAATAAGTGGGCTTTAAATTTAAAACAAAAATTACGAATTAATCGAAGATAAACAAATAATTCTAATTAAAATGTTGAGTTTGTTTACAGGTGTAATTTATCACGTGAAAAAAAAATCAAAACTTTGGGTCAAACAGTTACACAAACGTAACTCTGTTTACGAACGCTAAGACGCTATGATCGTTAAACATTCAGCGCCTCAGTAGATACTTAAATACCGCAGAGTCCGTAATTTAAATTCCTTTAAAGAAGTGTTTATTTATAATAATTGGACTTTAAATAACGATAGAATGTGGAGACCGAAGCCTGGCAAATAGTCCTTCCAAGGCTTTTTTAACTCACCCCTAAACCCATTCCCTCAGTCACCTCTATCAAGTCTTGTTCGTTTCCTCTAGCCCTGCGTTCGTTATCCTACCCATCTTTGCGAATGACACGACAGAGCTCCAAATTAGTTGTTTTACCTCAGATATCTAATTCTGGCTCTGTAAGGACATTCAGCCAGAAAGTGGAAGGGCTATCATCAGCCCCCGTCACAGTCCGGGCAGTACACGTAGCCCTATTTACAAACATGACGACTCTCTTCATTAAAATTTATTTCCGCGCTGACGCTGCGTTCGTTGAACATTCAAAGCCACGGTACATACTAAAGTATCACACAATCATCAGTCATTTAAATTTCTCTTAAGAAGTGTTCATTAATTTAACAATTGGACTTAAAATGGCGGCAGAGACTTTATCAACGATGGTACTCTACTATATTCACTGACATTGAGAACAAACATTTCGCCTATATTTAAAACTATTTTCAATTTGGAAATATCACTCCGATGTTGACCAGTACAAACAACCAAGGTAATAATTTAAAATTGGAATACATCTGAATTGTTCTGTTTATTAGCAAACATTTTATGAAAAACACACACGAAATTTGAAAATGTTAACATGGAAAGTGTGATCGACTAGTATAAAAACAAATACTTACTTCCTCATGATTATCCTTGGTTTCATTACTGGGATCATCGGAGGATATTAAAGCTGTTAATTGTGCTTCAATACGAGGAATCGGACAGGTAGAGGACTCATTACTATATACATTGGAATTGGAATGGGATTCAATGACATCACATGATCTATGTTCTCTATAATTATTATGAATGTTATTAGTTTGTGTATGAGTGGGGTGCGTTCTTTCCGAACTATTATTGTGCGAATGGTCATGGTGGTGATTGTGATGTTCGAAACTAGAGTTATGAGATGGCGCGTCATGATGATGATGATGATAACTATGAGAGGGGGATTCAACGTATTCTCGAATGGGGGATGGATCCCTAACTGGGGTATGATGATTATGTATCGATTGAGGTATATGGTATTGATGAATTGGGTTTGGATTGTGGTGCCAATGCTGATGATGAACATTTTCATGATAATGTTGATGATTTTCATGAAAATGTTGGTTAGTTTCATGAAATGGTTGATTAATTTCATGATAGGGTTGATTATTTTCATGATGTGATTGATTGTGGTCATGATGTGAATGATTGTGGTCATGATGTGATTGATTACGTTCATGATATGATTGATTGTGGTCATGGCGTGATTGATTATGGTCATGATGTGATTGATTATGGTCATGACGTGATTGATTATGGTCATGATATGATTGATTATGGTCATGATGTGATTGATTGTGGTCATAATGTGATTGATTATGGTCATGACGTGATTGATTGTGGTCGTGATATGATTGATTGTGGTCATGATGTGATTGATTGTGGTCATGATGTGATTGATTACGTTCATGATATGATTGACTATGGTCATGATGTGATTGATTATGGTCATGATATGATTGATTGTGGTCATGATGTGATTGATTGTGGTCATGATATGATTGATTGTGGCCATGACGTGATTGATTGTGGTCATGAAATGGTGAATTAATTTCATGATACGGTTGATTATAACTCTCCCATGGGTCAAAAAAATGCGTTATTTCGGTTTGATGATTAGTTTGAGTGTGTTGATTATTAGGTATTGGAGTCGAATGATTAGGAGTAGGAACGTAAAATTGTGGTTGATGATCACATGATGTCGATTCGTTATTGTTATAATAAATAGGAATGTTACGTATTTCAAGTGATAGCGGATTCAATCTAATGGGTTCTACGTAATAGGTATTATAGGAACTATTATTATTGTCATAAGTTTGGATATCATGGGTTTCAGTCGATCGATGAAGTCTTTCATTGTCGCTATCAGTAGGAGACGTCCAATGTGAGGATTCATTCTAGTACCAACAGCCAAGCATGCAAAAAAAGAAAAAAAAATCTCTATGCAAACATTTTAAGAATTAAAAAAAAAAAAACTTTATTAGTACTACATCAGGAAATCTTATCACCTGATAATATTTTCCGTACGACCTTAGCCAACATTAAAAAAGCGGGTTAAAATTTGATGAATAACCTAGTTTACATATAAAGTTTCACGTCTTCGCTGACTGAACTCCAAATTTTATAGTTGATTTGTACCGAAGAATCCATTCAGTTTGAACAAAAATTGTTGGTATTATTTTAACGAACAAATTTTATACGAAACACTTTTTCGAAGACCAAATGAATTCGGCACAAATCGACTGCAAAAATAAGGAAACTAATTTTTTGTGGAATCTGATAAAATGCAGCTTAGATACAACCTTCCCAATTTTGATATTTGATACAAAAATCAGTCCACCCGGAAGTGAATATTTTTGCCGTTTTTTAGTTATGGCTGAGGTCGTGTGCGGATATCTCAGTAATTAATCTTAAATTTCAAAAGTGGTAAATTTTACTTTCTAGATACTTTTTTAGGAAAAGTATTGAATTGAAATCCTATTTACTCTCAATCTGGTTTAAGGATCTTCGATCACAGAGAGTTATGAAAAAATTGGGATCATTATCAATCGGGCATTTTCTATGGATGTCTGTTAAATATGGGAATCGGTGGTATAAGATACCAAAACAGTTTTTTTCCCAAAATTTTCAATTGGTTTCAAAACTATGCCTTTGCAGGCTAAATGTAGATTCAAATTGGCTAAATATTTACAACACCCCGAACCATACCTTTTTAATTTGAAAACGATAAGAGTTAGAGCAAAACTTTAAATTACAAAATTATTTCTTATTAAAATACTCACAACTTTTGTTCGAAACATTTTTTCGGAAAAAGAATAGATTAATCAAAATTCGACTATTTACACTTACACATAGATAATGTTTGTGAGGCTTTTGTATTCGGTTTCTGTCGTATCTATTCGGGTGTCAAAAAAATATTTCGGATAATAATTGTTTGAATAGTTTTATAAGGAACAGATCCATCTCTATCTCGAAAAAAAATGAGTCAGTCGAAAGTTGATTTGAATAAAATCTATTACTCTTGAAATATAAGTACAGTTATTCTGAGACACGCTGTATAATATTATTTGATTAATTTTATATACAAGATGGTGCAGCAAGTCAATTATTGTAATTCATAAACAGTGCGTATTATACACAGTGTGCAAAAATAAGGAGTCATATAACAATTTTAAAAAAAAACTAGACTTATAGCTAAAAATAAAAAATCTATGCAAAAAAATATCATTACACAAATTATTTGTACAGATTAGAATCAGTAGACGAAAATCGTATAAGCGGGTACGCCTCTGGTGGTTAAATCTTGTAACTAAAGCAAGTCATCTTATAGTGTACACTCCCGTTCAATAAAATTGAACAGATCTGAATCGAATCAGTCTCTCACAATTTTGATTATTCTTGTAGTGTTTTTGTTTACTATACTTCCATTTCTTTTTTCACACTTAGAATATATACTACTTATCTTTGTTTATAAATGAATAATTATACAGAGTGTTACAAAAGCGAGGAGCTTTATGAAATGTAAGAAAATTAACATTTCAGGTCTGTTCAATAAAATTGAACAGACCTGAAAAAAACGTTTCTGCCATTGGTAGAATCTTTGAAAATGCGACAATTTAGCTATTTCAGCCATTTTTTAAAGATTCTTTCAGTGGAAATATTAATACAGAATGGCCAGAAAACCACGATTTATTCTAAAAACAGCCAAATTCCATTGAAACCCATTTCAGGGTTTCCCTAACAAAACAAGAATCCAAAGATATGTTTCCTTTGTGGTAACCTCTGAAAATTAATAGATTTCCATCAAAAACTTTTTTTGGAGAATAATCGTAGGAGGAAAACATTTTCAGAGATTCCAACAATGAAAATCAGTCAATTTGACTAAAACTCCGTTTCCATTTAACTTGTGAGGTATTTCCAAATAAGATGACTTCCGATAGTTTGATTGATAGCCACACAGGGCGTTGCAATCTTAAAGCATTTCGTCTATGATCAAAATAAAATATTTTCAATTCATACAAATTCTGGTGATAATCGATAAAATCATTAATCACAACCAAATCAATCACAAAAATCGATTAAACAAAATGTACAACATTTAAAAATAAAACTGTTTGTAAATCGAAATCGCAAAATCGCACTTACCATGTTTGGAGTGAGTTGTGGATAAATATGAGCACAGAACAAATCCCACCAGGTTTGTAAGATCACTTTTAAGTGTTCAAAACCTGGACTTGGATTTACAGATCGGGTTTCAGTATCGAATTGTTGGAGCCATGGTTTTGCTGTACCAATAAAATGTACTATCTTCACACCTTCACCAAATCTATAAGTAAATTTATATTACCGACTTCAAAAACAAGAATCAATTCGTCCACCGCTAGCAGACTTGAAAATTCTAGGTCATTTCATATCTCCTTGGCCATTTATAATACCTAAAATCCTGTATGAAGTCAGGGATTTCATAAAAGTGTGCAATTTTGAAATAAAAAGTTCCCAGGTTCTTAGAAGAAATTTTTCGTTCGAATATCTCGTATAATTCCCGTTTTATCCAAAACTCTCTGCCTAAATTTTAAAATATCTGGAATTGTATTTTAATTCATTTTGTATAGGAATTAGTGTATAGCATGTATAGTAGTTAATTCTATTAGCTCAGATGCTGATGGTGTTTTCACATAGTTAAACATACGGTAAATATTGTATAAAAATTTCTTTAACATTGAAACAAAATATATATGCCGCAAAAACTGAATTATATATAAAAAATATAAATAATTTCCTTTTCCTTAATATAAAATCATATGATTTATTTTCATAGACATGCTTTACTGTAATTCCTATTGTAAAATGATTGTGGCCTAGTCACATGATCGATACTTACTGTTTAAAGGCTGGTAAATATGAATAACATGCCGTTGAACACATATTATAGATGAAGGGCAAATGTTTACTAATATCAGTATGGGCCCATCCCGAAAAGTATAAATTTAATAATCCTTGATCACCTCCTGAAAAACAAGATAAATATCCAAATAGAAAATTTACAAAAA
Organism: Nineta flava; assembly: GCA_963920215.1. Lineage (NCBI taxonomy): Eukaryota > Metazoa > Arthropoda > Insecta > Neuroptera > Chrysopidae > Nineta > Nineta flava. The sequence goes on from OY986046.1 coordinate 7,467,698, forward strand.
AAATTGTGTTTTAATTAGAAATTCACCATCGAAGCTGCCTTTGTCCGCAGCAAATTTAACAAGTGAATTAAATGTATCAGATGATGGTCGATATACATAAACACCAGAATTGAAACAGTCTGGCCAACCTACATCTGGGGCAGCAGATAATTCCTCTCTTTCGAAGAGTTCATCACAATTTTGTAGGACCTACAAATATATAATATATGCATTAAAATACAGTTAAACCTCGGCCAAAATTCAACAGACCACGATGTGTCAAACTACAGTGTGTCCCCCAAGTTCGATAGTATTGACCACATCGTGTAACCCCTTTCACCCCGTTCTTTCATACACACAGAAAATAAATCATAGACATTAAAATACTGGACTACTCATTTCAAAAGAGTTAATTGAAAGTCTCGTCATTACAGGGTATCTCAAAAGACACTGGATGATTTCAAAAGTCCATAAATTTTGTTCTTTTTTCAATTATGTAAAATAGAAACTGGGGATTTTTAGAGATATGGACCTCCTATATGGAGCTCTTAACAGAAATGTCCGATCAACAAATAATTTTAAAATTAGAGTAATGAGTATTTTGATGCGCGTCCAAAATACTTTTGAGATACTCTGTATATTAAATACTATGGTTTATAGTATCGCCTATTATAAGTAGTACATTATTTTTAAGTCTATAGAAATAATTGAAATTTAGCAACAAACAAAAAAAAAAAAACACAAAAAACAAATACCAATGTGTCTGCGTCCAAAAATACACATTTCTCAAATTGTGTGAGTTGCCAACAATGCAATTTTGTGAATGTTACACCCAATTCAGGACGTTTCAATAATATTAAATTTGTTTGGTCCTTTGAATCCAATAAATTTACTTCTTTAATAACATCGAATATTGCACTTAATTTTTCTCTACAAAAAAACATTCATCTGAGTTTTATAAATATAAATCTATACACTAATATGAAAAAATAATAATTTGTATGTGTGTTTAAATGGATTTAACTTAAAAACAATTTGATGGATTTTAATAAAACTATGTTTTAAATGTTCCTTATGGATATATTGAATGGATATTCTTTCAACTCGTAATTATTATAATATATAAAATATTCTATTCCTATTGGATTTAACTTAAAAACAATTTGATGGATTTTGATAAAACTTTTATCATTTTAAATGTTCCGTGTTGATATTCTTTTAACTAGTAATTATTGTAATGTAAAATATAAAATGTCTTATTCCTATTGGATTTAACTTAAAAACAATTAGATGGATTTTGATAAAACTTTTTTAATGTTCCGTATGGATGTATTGAATGGGTATTCTTTCCCAGGCAACGTCGGGTATTACAACTAATAAATATTATAAAATATAAAATATCCTATTCCTATCCGATTTGTGGCTTTTTAATTAAGTATGAAAAAAAATAGTATACTTATTTGCGGTTTTCAAGTATTATTTACTTGTATTCTTAACTAGAAAAATGTTATTGCTTAGTATTAAGTACCCGATTATGAGTTAACAAACACGGTCAATGCAGTTTTTTTGTACTCTTAAATCTATGTAAGTCAATATCTAAGTACCGAGTGATTAGAAAAAATTAATAGTGACGGAATACACTAAAATACTAAAATTCATCTATACGTTACAAAACTGTAGACTGGGTCAATTCTATTGGAATCTCTGGCAGGGGGCGGAGCATAATATTTCAAATATCATTATATTTTATCATTATACTAAAACCTTCCTCGAGAACCACTCTATTCATTAGTGAAAACAGCATGAAAATCGGTGCAGTAGTTTTTGAGTAAATCGCGAACAGACAGACAAACGCGGTTGGGGGACTTTATTTTATACTATGTAAGGATAAAATTTTCAAATATTTCTGTAAATATTCGAGTAACAGAAAATATGCTGATAAAAGTGATAAATTCCAAATCCCTCATCAATCAACTTCACCTTTCAAATACCGAAATCATGTCACACACCAAATTTCATTTCGATCCGACTAAAATTGTGCCAATAACAATGAACGAGATTTGTGTTTGATGAGTTACAATCATTTAAAATCACTCGTTACCAAGATATTTAATATTCATTGATATGGCAAATCTCTCGATAAGAAAATCAGGGACATAATATAGTCTACACATATTTACAAATTATACTATTCATGTCTTTTAGATAAATATATTTTTGTACCTCCATATACAGTATCACTTTTACCCATAGGGTGGTTGCCCTATAACCACAATATCTCAAAAACAAAAAACATATATCAGATAAAAAATTTCACATATCACCAAAAAATATAAAAATAAGTTATTATGATTTTAGTATTTGCATGGCCAATTTTATTAATAAATGACATACATCAAGGGGAAAGGGGGGCATAAAGAAACAAAAAATACAAAATATAAAATATCTCTCTTAATATTAGAACAATCGAAAAATACGTAAAGAATAAAGTTGTAGAAAATCATGTTTGCTACAATTCATCACCTTATCATTTTTGCTCAAACTCTAATGTGTACAGAGATATTAAGGAATTTAATTTTCAATCTTAAACCGTCAATATTTCTGTAAATATTAGTGTAACAGAAAAAATGATAAGAAACAAGATTACAATAAAACTTAATACGTACAACTTTACTTCTTATAAATTTTTCGATTTTTCGAATATTAAGGGAGATATGTCAAATTTAGTGTTTCCCCTCCCTCTAATCCCCCCTCCTTTCCCCTTGTCCGATTTTACTGATTAACGAACTTGACCTTTTGAATACCAAAAGCGCTTCAAATACCAAATTTCGTTTCAATCAATTTAAAATTGTGACCGCAAGAGCGATTACAGTCATATATATATATATGTCCATAGATATATATATATATATATATGTCCATAGATATATATATATATATATGTCTATAGATATATATATATATATATATATATGTCTATAGATATATATATATATATATATATATATATATATATGTCCATAGATATATATATATATAAATTTTACAGACGGTGATTTTCGACATCTACTAGGTAGGATCGATGGACATTTGAAGAAATTTCTGCAAAATTTTGAGGTCGGTACGGGACCAATAGCTCAATTTCCTTTCAGGAAATTCGCTAAAAAGATGTAAAACGACATATAACTTTTGTTTGTATATAGAGGTGGAATGACGTACGTACACATCAAATTGTTTTTTATTAAATTAGCCATGAATTTAGATTTATTAATGAAAAACATTTTATCAAATAAAAATGTTTTTTTTTCTTGTCGTAATCAATCGATCCTGTATTTTTATAACGTAAACAAGAGATGAAATAAACTGTTGACGTAATTATTAAAAATTTGATCTGATAATCGAAAATATAAATTTTTATCAAAATAACATTTTATGTAATCCAATGAAATTAGTGCTGGAGATACAATGTACGCACTTATCGTCTGTTTCATAAAGCTGCGTCACATTTGGACCACGCTGTTATAAAAGCACACCGGAGAGAAATATTATGGCTATATTATTTAGTCCGGAAGCCAAGACACTTTTCGTAGCCGATTGAGGTCCAAGGCCGTATCAAAGTTTTTTTCGATGTATTTTGGTCTGCTCGATTTTCGAAGGGACTTTACTGGAAAATGGGACGATAACTTGTTATAAACCGTTAAGAAAATGAAATGTTTAAAAAAAAATGTTTTTCTGATACTTCTTCCTAGGCCTTTTTTACCTATCCCTAACCCGTTCCCTCAGCTAACTCTATCCTCTAGCACGCCTTCGTTTCTTCTAGCTAGAAGGCTAGATACCTCATTCTGGCTCTGTAAGGACATTCTGCCAGAAGGTGGAAGATCGCACTGTCCTCTAAACTCTTGAGGGGTAGATGCCTTTTGAGTCTGCAGTAACCGTTAAGCATCCCTACCAAAAAGTTTATCTCTTAACGGTTTTTGCCAATAAGCCAGGTTGACCTCGCGGCATTGTACCCAGCTATCATTTGTTTGCAGCCTGCCTTTCTATTTCCTTTTCTTAGACTTATCCACCCATTTGTTTAGGCCAGAATTATTCCGTCTCCTAGTTATGGTTCCGGTCCCTGACATGGAAGTGCGGCTCCTCCACGGTTGTCGACCGTTTCATAGCCCTTAACTTCGCAGTGTCCTAGTAATCACATCAAAGTGACCTCTTTTGTCCTTGCCACGCTCGCCAGTGATTCTGCGCATTCGAGAGCCAGAAATGTTATTTTGGCGGAGCAGATTGTTTTGAGCGCAGCCTAGCTATCCGAGCAAATATAAACCCGCCACTCTGTGCAACCCATTTTTAATTAGACTTTTTTTAGAAAAACCAAAAACATTGCCACTTTTTAAGAGTTTATAACAATTTGTCGTCTAATTTTACAGCCCAACACTTTCGAAAATCGTATTCCAAACTACATTGAAAAAACATTTGTGCAGCCTTGGTCCTCAAAATCGACTATAAAAAGTGCCCTGGCTCCCGGAGTAAAAAATAACTATGTGTTGTATAGAATGAATGCTGTAACTGTTAACTGTGAGTGAAGTTAGTCAATGTCAGTAGGAATTGGTATCAATCTAAATTTAAAAGACTAATCATTTTTTTTTATCATGAATTGTTCTAAGAATAGATTTCATAAAAGTCTCATACATACTCGCACAAGTATCAACTTCTATGCATGTGTTTGAAAGACGTTTGAGATATGCATGAAGGCAGGATACGACAGGACTGAACTTAATCGACTGTGCACTGTCTCAAGCCATACATATTTTTACACCCTTTTTTTTTTTTTAATATAAATATTTATGTACAAGATGTTTGGGACAAATTGTGTAAAACATAATAAGTCACATAATTGTTCAAAAATTATTTAATAAATATGTGTCCTAAGCTTATTTGTTTTAGAGATATAGACTTGGGGATGGTAAGGAATCTGTTTCGAACACGATTCTAGACAAGTAGCTAGAATTCTTTCCAACTTTTGCCCAGTTTTTCTAGTCGCTAAATACCCTGGAAAATGCTCTCGATTCCAGACGTTTATTACACATTCATTCAAGTATTTTTTTTCTCGGTAGTATATCTCGAGAAAGAAGTATTTCCAGAAAAGTTTTTTCGAGTTTTGCACAATTTTCCCCGAACATTCGGTACACAGGTTATTATGATTACATTTAAAAATTATTGATGCAGCCGATTTCCGTTTTAGACGAATCGAATAGAATCATCAATAGACGCTAAAGTCCAGGGTGGACTTTGACCTCCTTCATCGCTGTTCCCCCAACCAGGGACTCGCGCCATTTTCAAGTCGCCGAGATACAAAACTACGAATAGCAAGCGATTTTGTAAATGAATCCAAAATCTCGAAATTTCCCAAATTATTGGCATGCCTTTAAGAAGAGTATGGTCATGGCAAGCCAGTCGAGGCGCTAAACCATCATTCATTTTAGAACCAGAAATGGATATTGAACTTTTTCTGGCATTCATGTTGGAGTTAATACAAGGTGAAACATTTTTTTTCTCAATAATCCAAATATTTCTCCAAAAACTTGTTTAGACATATTTTTTGGATTTCTAATCGTAAGGTTTCCTTTTTTTCAAATTTTTTGGTACAAATCCCTAAAAAGTATTATCTATACTTATTTATGTTTTCAGTAAAATGTGAGTGAAAATTTATTAATTCGACTGGAATTTATACAGGGTGTATAAGTAATTATTACAAACTATAGATATGGAAAGTATTGAATGATGACTCACCTCATAGGACCTGAAACTCCTGGTGTGATTAATATCGCCAATGCATGTTGGGTATTCACTTTTTTTAATGAATACGCTAGCACCATAGCACCCAATGAATACGAGTCATTTGTAGCAAGGGTAACCCAAGCTGTTCCTAAAATATTACAAAATTCAAATGTCATTAACGATCTTTTTAATAAGGATGACCCATAACGATTCATATACAATGTAATTGAACTTTTTTTAAATGAACCCCAATGCACTATCGGCCCCAAAAGAAGCATCATTCGTTTTACAAAATTTTCTAGTTGATTTGTGCCGAATCCAGCCAGTGTCGACAAAAAAATGTTACGAACAAAAGTTGTGAGTATTTTTACAACGAACAACTTTTATTCGAAACTTTTTTCGTAAATCAAATGAATTTGACACAAAATTTGACTGCAAATCATCAAACGAACAGGATTTTCATATTTTTTTGGGCTCAATTTAGTCTGAAATAGTGAATTTCATCCAAATCGAAAACAAAAATAATTTTTCCAAGTATCTTGAGGATTTTAATATCCGGTATACATAATAATATATACAAGGATATATTAAGTTTAGTCCCGACATTGTAACGGTTGAAAATATGGACCTAATTATTCCATTTCAAACGAAAACTCAAAAAACAAAAGAGTTGAAATTTTTTGTGTGTTCTAGAGTTAAAAAGTAAAGGCAAGTTTGTCCACTATTTATGGATTTGAATGAAAATTAATTTTGTAAAAGTAAATTGGACTCAAAAAACATAAATATTAGTTTGAACACGCGGTATATGAAAATATTCTACGCCTGTTATCATTAGAAAAAAATGCCATGGTTCATTTTAAAAAGAAAATGGCAATGTATATAAATCCTCAAGGTTGACATTCAAAAACGACCCTACATACTGTATTTTAAATCATTTTATATACCAAACCAAATCATTTTCTATTCAACAAAATTTTAAAAGAAAATTTGTTTGTTTTTATGAGATAAACAACATTTTTTGTATCTAAAAGATTGTCCCTATCTTGCACCGTTTAGTATTTAAAGATAAATTATATCACGTGGGCACGAATGCATGGAACAAAAATGTAATTACTGCATTATGTTTCTCCCTTTAAAACCGCACAACTTTTGTTCGAAACATTTTTTTCTAAGATGAATATTTCAGTGGTAACTTTTCAAATGATCACACGGTATATATATACGTTGACAGAACTGACTACTGACATGTTAATATATAGACTACACAATAATTACTATATAAAATCAGTGTCGGGCTGGCCATAGAGTCAGGGTAGAGCTAGGACCACCCAAGCCCTAGCCTGCGTGAGTTCCCCGGGCTTAAGGAATAGATCCCCCAGAAAGAGCAGGAATAGATCTACGAGGATGGTATTGATCACACAGCAAAGAGATTCGGAGGTTTGTCGAAGTTGCATAAAATGTGCATGTGATTATTGGGTAATCCTCACAATCTTGTTTACGCATGTAACTTGCGAGAAACGATTTTCCGCGCTGAAGTGCATTCAGACGAGGGTTCGTTCTCTACTACGGGGCAAGAACTGCTGGACTCGCTGATTATTCAAAACATAGAATCGGATCTTATCAAGGATAAGGACGATAGCAGCTTTTACGAAAGATTTATCAACAACCTAACTGAAAATTCTCCTTCTTTTAAGTAAATGTTATTTGGCTAGATTCGAGTATAGCTAATTGGAACTTTTTTTCATAAAAATGTACGTCTTTAAAAATAAAATCTTCCAAAAACTCTTGCCTATTTGATTAGTTGGTTGACCTGATGATATCATCCAACCCGATCCTAATTGGGTAGCGTGTCCTTAGCCTTAATGCCACCCGGTCCTCTTAGACCCGGGATTAAAATGATTTAAAATATAAGGACGCTATATACTTCAATAGAAATCTAATTAAAAAAATTCGATTCATCTACCCTGATCCTAATTGGATGGCTAGCCCTTAGTCATAATGCCAGCCGGACTCCTTAGACCCACGCCGACGCTTTATAAAATGATTTAAAATATAAAAAAAAAGGACGCTATATACTTAAATAGAAAACTAAATATATAAAAAATTCGATGTACAGCCCTGCATTTAAAAATAAAAAAGTGTAGCAGACATGAACTTGAGAGCCGTAGCGTGTATCAGAATGAACACAAACGCATATGTATGTATGCATGTGTGTTTGTGTGTGTTCGATGAGTTTATTTTTGACTAAAAAATTCTTGAGTATTTTTTATTTATTTATTTTAATACTCATCACTAAACTACTCACAACAGTAAATTAAAATTCTATTTCTAAGCCAAGTAAATGTACGATTGTGTGTCGTCGTCGTATATGTTTATTATTATAAGTATAAGAACTATATTGTTGTCATATTATCACAAAACGACTGAGTGACGACTTAACGACTTGATACGTTTTTGTAATGATCTCAATTCTCTAGTATCTTTTATATTTATTTATATTTATACATAGACATATAAATAAAATACACAGGGAGATTATAAATGATTGATAGTTACGTAGATAAACTGTTTATAGGTGCGCTAAGTATTATTTTAAATAGATATAGATTATTATTTTATTTTTGTATTGAATATAAATATCCAACAGTTTCAATAAAAAAAAATATCAAACACACAAACTTCGAATTTTGGCCCCAATTCCTAAATCAAAGTAGTCATCATTAGTATGAATTAGCTAATCGTAACTATCTCCGTTATATGGAATCGAAGATATGTTACTCTTTGTTAATTTGATGCGTGTCTCACGCAAATAATGGATCTAGGAATTGGATCAGTTAGCAAAATGGTGGATGAAGAAAGTGTTGATTACAACCCTCATACGTATCCTAGCCGATAATTCACGCTTTTATCCACTATACTCAAGGTTTCGTATAAAATTTGCTCGTTGTATAAATACTAACAACTTTAGTTCAAAATCCGAATGAAATCGGTACAAAAACAACTGTATAAATTTAAAAATGTACTATTGGATTGATTTGTGCTTTATTCATACGGTTTTTGAGAAAATGTTTCGAATAAAAGTTGTTAATATATTTATAATGAACAACTTTTGTTCGAAACATTTCGAGAACCGAATAAATAAGGCACAAATCAATTAGAAAATTTTGTAAAAAGAACGGCTACTATTGTGACTATGTGTACACTCCTTTTGAAAACGAAATAGCAAGTTTAAAAAGTAAGGGCTACGTTCAAAATCTTGTTTTTTTGTTCAAATTTTCTAGTTTGTAGATTAAAAATTGTTTAAAGCTTTTTCGAGAAAATTTAACTATGCATAGAGGCATCGAAACACTTGAAATTTTTTTCCAAAATGTCTTCCGTTATCAAAAATTTCCGGTCATTCCATAGAAATAAAATGCTCTTCGAATTTCCGAAAAACAAGGAAAAACGTATTTAAATCCTTTATGAAGTCACGAAAATGTGTGTATATTACTTTCGATCGAAAAAAATCCCAAATATTGGAAGAAATTTTTGTATACCCGTATTTTCAAGGACCTTTCAAAAATCCAGTATTATCCCAAAATTTCCGGACGCTAGATACATTGTTTGCAATGACAATGAGTCTAAATCTTACCCAATAAACTTCTATCTACCCACCTCGAAATCGATTAAACAATTCAGTACAAAAATTAAAATAAACAAGCTTACAAAATGGTAATTATTTTGAAAATAAAAACTTGTATACTGTTGATTTTATCTTTTTTAATTGAATTTTTCGCCTCAGGCTTATTTCCTCGTTGTATAATTTTCTTTCAATAAACACAAATATTTTAATTGATTTTTCTGCGTTGTTTGTAGAAACATATATTAATATTTTATAACAACGAAAAATATGTAGTAATTCCGTTGTATTTTATCCTGGTTTGTAACTATCAATCATTTAAAATCACTCGTTATTATTATACATACAATACGTATAAATAAAATACAAAGAATTTCAGTTTACTTTTTATTATTAATATAGATTCGACTTGGGAATAAGTAACAATTCCCAACTGATCATTTAATACAAAAAAGGCTATGGCTCAAATCTCAACATTGTGATTATTATTTTAAATTAACAATTGCGACTTGGTGTTTACTAAATAGCTTTCAAAACATACCGAGATCCGTGGTTTCCATTAACCAAAAAAAATACCGACCCGTCGTTTTCTATAACCAACAGCTTTACCTGTGGAAACTTGAACTTTTATGACATACTTAATTTAATAATTGTTTATGATATAGTTCGAGATTCGACATCCTTCGAATGTATTACAGAACTCATAATTTGTATCAATTTGGGGACATCGAACTTAATACCATTTCAGTAGCGTGACTAATTGTAGATGTTTCTGTCGAAATTTCATCCCCACCGGAGCTTTAAATAGCTTAGAACTAAAATACTCTCGGCTTCATAAGTGAAGTTTTTGATTTATTTATGCCGAATTTTTTCGAAAAAGCTAAAGGATTCGATAAAAATCGACTGCGAAAAATTAAATATGAAACCGATAGTACAATATCTCATAAACGATTCAAAAGCACCAAAAATCCATTGAATTGGCATGCAGTGGGGAATTAACAGAACTCTACCCCACACTAAGATTCGCTAATCGATAGTATATCTCAAAAAATGGTTCAAAAGCACCAACAAATCCGTTTAGATACTTGAATTGAAATGCAGGAGGGAATTTACAGAGCTCCATCTTCACTTTCAGTAGCGTGAAAAATACTTTTTTTGTATATTGACATGTAGATGCAGATTTTAACAGAAAAGTTCTTTTAACAGATGATTTATTCCGAACTCTAGAAAAAATATTTCGTACAAAAGTTGTTAGCATTTTTATAACAAATAACTTTTATTTGAAACCTTTCTCGAAAAAGATAAAGAATTCGATAAAAATCGACTGTAAAAAAGTGAATATGAAACCGATAGTACAATATTTCATAAACAGTTCAAAAGCCCCCATTGAATAGACATGCACGGGGGGGAGTGTGTTTTCAAAACTCTACCCCACACGTTGAGTTACGATAGTGCGAATAATACATCCATAAATTTCAAAACTATTTAAAAAAACTTACAAATTTTAATGTGATTTTAGCTACAGCCCTTTTTTGTTTGAAAAACAAGTATAACATGCTTTAAAAATGTACATCCTTGAATCTCATCTTCATCTCGTTGAAAATTACGGGCCAAATGCCAAAAAATGTAAATTTTTGTTATAAACGATCGTTTTTCTTATTTGAAACAAACATATATTAATAATAAATATAAATACTAATTAATTTTAATTAATATATATATATATATAATTATTAATCAATAACATTATATAATTAAATAGGGATAGTAGTTCTACTACAATGTAAGTATGGAGCTTTAAGTACAGAAGTTTTAAATAAAGAACGCAACTAACTACCACACTTTGAATAAAAAAGTTATTTTTAAAAACAAATGCCTCTTCTAACCAAAAATAAATGAACATCACACAAACACATTGCTATCAAATTACCTAAAACTATCTGATCAAACCAAAATTACTACCCACTAAATATAGTAATTTTGTCCAACGTGAATCTTTTATCAAAATTACAATATTTATATAATTTAAAAAAAAAAAGCAGAGTGTTTTTTGCAGAAGTGATAATCAAAAAAAATATTATATAAATTCTAACCAAAATTCAATGAAGGACAATAGGTCGAATTTTGCGCAAAATTCAATGAAAATTTTCTACATACCTCCCATTTTGATGTGTGAACTTGACTTCTCAATTTAAATAATGTTGAACCGGCAAAATTGTTTCACTTTTTTTTAATTGAAATGAAATGATAATTTTTAAATCGGAAATATTTGTTGATTTGCACTCGTGTTGTCGTACTAAAACTTGATTAAACGAGTACTCAGTACGGACTTGACTAACTGACTACACCACGAGTTGTTCTTCACTGAACTTAAGTCACATTTATTGAAGACTGAGAGTGGAATGCTTTAGTTAGTAGCTTCGCTCAATGGCTCAGCCTAGTATAATATACGCACTATTCTTTAACTTAATATGTATCGACTTATAAGTCATACCAAACATCAGACAGACATGTATATACTGAATACTATCTGATATAAAACTGGCGTCTCTCTTTAACAAACAGTTCATTTATGTCCAATTTATACACTTTTCGCAAAAAATGTTTCAAATAAAATTTATTTGTTATTCAAATACGAATAATAATAATTAGAAAGAGGGGTATCGCAAACGGGTCCGTAGCACATAGACCAATGGGTCCTCTGTGCCCTCCTTGAGAATAACCTGTCACCCGAAGGCGAGATGTCTCCGGGTAAGAGGTGCTATTTTAAGCAGATGCAACTATAGGATTCTGTCGAGGCCAGACGCCACTCAGAAGGCCCACAACTTCTCCATCGGGATTCCTTCCAAGATTGATGGATTCAAAGTTTCGGACCCAAACATTCTATATATGACACCCTGCAGGTTTCTGCAGGTGTATACAACATGTATGGAGGTTTCATCGTCCTCCATACAAGTGAGATCTTCAAATACGAATAACTTTGGTTCAGAACATTTTGTCCGAAAATTAAACGGATTTGGTAGAAATCGAAAATTTGAGAAAGGTACGATTACTTTTGGAGTTGGAATTTTAGTAAATGCGTTTCTGCATATTAGAAATTAGTTGGATTGTTTATGTTAGGTTTGCCTAGTTTTTGGAAAAGTCGTACGGAGTTTTTTTTTAAAGAAGAGTAATATTAGTACTATCAGATCGAAAAGTGGCATCTCTCTTTAAGTTACTGTTGATTTATGTCGAGTTTATACGCTTTTCGAAAATATGTTTCAAATAAAAGTTAATTGTTATTCAAATACGAATAACTTTTGTTCAGAACATTTTGTTCGAAAACTAAATGGATTTGGTACAAATCGAAAATTTGTGAAAGGTATGGTCACTTTTAGAGTTGGTTGTACAATCGGAGTTGGAATTTTAGTAAATGCGTTTCTGCGTATTAGGGGTCTACCTTAAAAAAATTGTAAAAAAACGAAACAAAATTTTTGTTCCCGAATTGAGTGAAATTGACTGTATAAGGTAAAGTTGACCCAAAAAAAACGAAAATCGTGTTTATTTGACGATCTGATAAGCGGTTTTGAAGATATTGCCTAAAACTGTATACAAGGGGATATAAAATTTAATAAATAAGACATATCTCGAAAACTATCAGTTGAATCGTCAAACCAACAAGATTTTTGTGTTTTTTGGGTTCAATTTTCCTTAAGAACTAATTTTCATTCAAATCGATAGTTAAAAATTGTATGTGATTTTTTCGAAGGAATAGAATAAAATCGAAAATAAATTTTCCTTTCGATTTTGATGAAATTCACTAAAACAAGTAATTTTAATCCAAAAATATACAAAAATCATATTTGTTTGACGATTTGAGTAACGGTTTACGAGATATGGTCTAAAACCGTATAAGAGGGGCACAATACAATCGTCTAAAAAAGGACATATCTCGGAAACTATTCGTTAAAACATAAACCAAAGATAAATTGTATCCAAAAATCGTGCTCATTAGACAATTTGACGAACAATTTACGAAATATTATTTAAACAAATGAATGTATACAGAAACATTGCAATGTTAATAATTCCTATACAAAATTATTTGAATTATAATCTGTAAAATGTGTACAATCGTATAAACTCTACATAACGATGATCAGTGATTGTTATCGATCAATAAAATAATTATTTACTAGTAGACAACAGTACAATTAATTATAAGTATTGATAATTTTATTGTTTTAGTTAAAACAATAATCAATACAAACAAACAATCAATGATTAGATTGTCTATCAATTACGATACAAATCTACCTATACCAGAAGATCAATTCATTGATGTAGGTCTTGTAGTTAAGGATGTACGAGCACTAGATACAGTCCATTAATAAAATTCTTCAAAATCTTATATTCATAAAAGTCCACAATAAAGTTTATTATTTTTGTCGTAAGTTAAAATTAAAATTTAATTAAGGCCTGTCATACCGGGCCTAACAAAAAAGATAGATTTAAGAAAAAAACCAGAGATTTCGGGTAATTTAGCTACCGCCGACAGAAATAAAATTTACCCGAAATCTCAGTTGTTTTCTTAAATATCTTTTTTTTTAGGTCCGTCATACCGGAATTTTATTGGATCAATCTCTTTATTAATATTTCTATTTTCTATTGCGTAGTTTTTTTTATTCCAAGTGATAATTATCAAAATATGTCAAAATATGTGTGAAAAATATGGGTGTCTCCATAAGGGGGGCAATGCATTAAGGTTGTTGTGAAGAAAATTCAATTTAATGACAGGTTCTTCAAAATTTTACAGCTTATTATTTCAATAATAAAGAATATCCTGTCAAAAATCCAAAGAAGTTGATCCTGTTTTTAGTTTTTGAGTAAATAAATGTTAAAGTTACGATTTTTAAGAGATTTTTACATAGCTTAAATGGACTCGTCGGTAAAAACATGAATACAAAAATCTATATCTCGACAACCAGATATGCCAGAATCATGAAAAATATTTATCAAAGTCTTATAAATACCTGGACCAAATTTCAAATTAATCTTGTTTTTTGTTTCTGAGATTAAATTTGTAGATCGAAAAAATGTTCTAATCTAGTTTTATTTTTAGTTATATTAATTTTTATCTAGTTTTATTTTTAGTCATATTTATTTTTATGTAGTTTTATTTAGTTTTATCGCCATGAAACTTTTTTAAAATACATAAAAATATATTTTTAATTATTAAAACTCTTCGAAAAAATGAAATTTAGGATATAAGTTTTAAACAATATGTTTTTTTTTTTTTACAAATATTTATGTTTTTTACAAAAATTGAATTATTTGAAACGATTTAATTGCAATTTTTTTAAATTATTTAGAGTTGGCAATGGATGAGATATCAATGCATTTAGTATAGGACAAACTCACCATCCCTACTTTCCCTCACCAGTTTCACAACAACCTTAAAACTCAAACTTTAACATTAAATAATTAATTCAAGACTCCCCGTAATCTCCCACCTGAAACTTTTATAATTGATTTATATGCACTTCAACTACATGTAAATAGAAATCAAGCCTTAATCTTTTTGAAGCTCTAGTGCTCGTACATCCTTAAGTCTACTCTGCTAACGATATTATTATAATCGCTTTCAATAGTCAATAAATCAATTGCAACAGTGTAGGTATGTTCTGTTACTTTTCAAATAGTGGTTGTTGATGATTGATTGCATCTAAACAAATGTACTAACCACAGAAAAAGTACTGCTCTATTTTACAAATATTTGTACGCCAATTGCGATCAATTTATTTGGTTTACGAAAAAAATATTTTAAATAAAATTGATTCCTTATAAAAATATAAATAACTTTTATTCGGATAATTTTTTCGAAAACTAAATAAGATTCGATATAAATTAAATATATTCAAATTTGAAAAGGGGCGCCACTTATGAAACCGATAGTATGTATGTCTATATACCTAACCTAATACCAAGTACTAAGTAGTAGTCTAACAACTACTAAATACATGTATACAGAGAGATTATAAAAGATTGATTGTGACGTATATCAATAAATAAATAAAACCGTACTACGATTGTGATCTTATTCATTCGGTTTTTGGGAAAATGTTTCGAATAAAAGTTGTTAGTATATGTTATAATGAACAACTTTTATCTAAAGTATTTTTGCAAAAAGCTAATCAATTAAAAAATTTGGAAAAATGACCGTTATTTTTTGTGGGCATGTGCAATAATGATTTGTGACGAATTCATTCGATTTTCGAAAGTATACTTCGAATAAAAGTTGTTCATTATACAAATACTAACAACTTTTATTTGAAATATTTTTCCGAAAATAAAATGGATTCGACATAAATTGACTGTAAAAATTTGAAAAAGAATCATCACTTTAGGATCAGTGGCCGGCCACTTTAGGCCTCTTAGGTGAGATAACGAGTACAATCATTCATCCAAGTGAAAATTATTAAAATATGTCGACATTCACGGGTTTCTCCATAATAAAAGCAATGCATTAAAACTCGAACTTTAACATTAAATAATTAATTCAAGAACCCCCCCCCCCCCACTCTCCTGAAACTTTTATAATTGATTTATATGCACTTCAACTACATGTTAATAAAAAAAATTCGTTACGCAGGAGCTGCTTCAACTTAGCGAATTTCCTTAAAATACATAAATCACTTTCTAGCGGTCGCAATTATAGTCTGATCAAAATGTTGAATATGATTTGCAAAGCCAATTGTATTGATAAATGACATACGTCAAGGGGAAATGGGGGCCTAAAGAAAGAAGAAAACACAAAATATAAAATATCTCTCTTAATATTAGAAAAATCAAAAAATACGTGAGGAATAAAGTTGGAGAAAATCATGATTGCTACAATTCATCACCTTATCATTTTTCCTCAAACTCTAATGTGTACAGAGATAGTGAGGAATTTAATTTTCAATCTTAAACCGTCAATATTTCTGTAAATATTAGTGTAACAGAAAAAATGATAAGAAACAAAATTACAGTAAAACTTACTACCTACAACTTTATATCTTATAATTTTTTCGATTTTTCGAATATTAAGTGAGATATGACAAATTTTGTGTTTCCCCCTCCCTTTAAACCCCCCTTTCCCCTTGTTCGATTTTACCCATTAACGAACTTGACTTTTTGAATAACAAAAGCGCCTCGAATACCAAATTTCATTCCGATAAAATTAAAACTGTGACCGCTAGAGTGATTACAGACATATATATATATATATATATATATATATATATATATATATATATATATATATATATATGTATATATATATATATATATATATGTCCATAGATATATATATAAATTTTACAGATGGTGATTTTTGACATCTACTAGGTAGGATCGATGGACATTTGAAGAAATTTTTGCGAAATTTTGACTTCGGTACGGGACCAATAGCTCTATTTCCTTTCAGGAAATTCGCTAAAAATCAAGGCATAATCTTTTTGAAGCTCCAGTGCTCGTACATCCTTAAGGATATTATCTCCTAAGATATGTTTTTAGACTTTCAATATTAATTGAAATAGACTTGTTTAAATAAAGATTACGAAGTAATTAATTGAATTAAGTAGTATAGATAGTAGCAACAAATAATAATATGAGGGTTTTCAAAATGCTTGTAGGCAGTGTAGAGTTAGACACAAATAATATGCAAAACAAATGATATGTAAATGTAAGTATTATAAATTATATAAATATGTTAAAATATCAAATAACAATATTGCAAACCAAACCATAGTTTGTATCGTGTATCGATCGTCTCCACTCTCCAGACTCAACTCACAACATACACAACATACAATCATTCAGGTCACCACAAACTAACAGTTTTATTATCTATTTATTTTTACCTACAACATTGAACATTGAAATGTAAATCAAATTTATGTTTAAATACTATCTAAAATACCAACCAGTCCAAGTAGCCGAGCGGTCTAAGGCGTTATGTCTGCGCAGTATGTCTATTTGGAAACTAGGAGGTTATGGGTTCGAATCCCGACATCGGCAGTTTGTCAATTATAAAAAAAAGAGGCGGTTAATTGACTAAACTATCGGTGGATGGACAAGAACGAAGTAACCGGCTAGAGGTAGAGGTAGATTGTAAAGGCTGCCCTGGACGGGCTACACTTCGACCATAAGGTCCATTGTGATGCCTTAGGATGTGAGGATGTGAGTGGAGTGGAAGGAATTTGTGAGTAGACTAGGAATTGGTAGGATATGCGGCTGCAGCCGACTATGATAGGAACTATGCCGATATTCATCTGGAGTTCGTGAAGGAAACTGCAGAAAACCTTCTCAAGCATAGCCGGTTACTTCGTCCTTGTCCATTCACCGACAGTTTAGTCAATCAACCGCCCCTTTTTTTTTATAATTGACAAACTGCCGATGTCGGGATTCGAACCCATAACCTCCCAGTTTCCAAGTACTGCAAACTGCGCAGACATGACGCCTTAGACCGCTCGGCTACTTGGCTGAAGTAACCGGCTATGTTTGAGAAGGTTTTCTGCAGTTACCTTCACGAACTCCAGATGAATATCGGCATAGTTCCTATCATAGTCAGTTGCAGACGCATATCCTACCAATTCCTAGTCTACTCACAAATTCCTTTCTCTCCACTGACATCCTCACATCCTTAGGCATCACAATGGACCTTATGGTCAAAGTGTAGCCCGTCCAGGGAAGCCTCTATAATCTATCTATCTAAAATACCAGCCGTTATCCGCCCTAATGTTTCGTTTAGACTACGGCATAAGTTGCGGCACAAATAAGTCAGACATAAATTTCTTTACTGTTGACATTTAAATGGATTTTTGGTGTCTGAATAAAAATGTAGGGAACTAGTATCCGAACTGTTCACACACAAAAGAACTTATTGCTGCTTATATTGCAATTAAACAACGACGTAAACGCTATATTTATGCAGTTGAGAAGGATGGTGGGACTCTTGACAGGACACTGTCGATTGAACTACCACCTTCATAACTTGGGGATCTCTGATGATCCCACTTGTAGGGCCTGTATGGAGGACGATGAAACCTCCATACATGTCATTTGCTCCTGCAGAAACCTGAATGTTTGAGTCCGAAACCTTGGATCCATCAATCCTGGGAACAATCCCGGCGGAGAAGTTGTGGGCCTTTTATGTGGCGTCTGGCCTCGACAGAATTCCTATAGCTTCATCTGCTTAAAATAGCACCTCTTACCCGGAAGCGTCTCGCCTTCGGGTGACAGGTTGTTCTCAAGGAGGGCACAGAGGACCCTTTGGTCTAGGTTCTAGAGATCCGTTTGCGGTACCCCTCTTTCTAATTATTATTATTATGGGGGCCTGTAGACACAAATCAATTAGAAAAATGAGCATAAAACGCTTTAGAAAAATATTTACCAATTTATTTTAAATACGTTTATCTTGAAGTGGTTTTGATGGTCCCAACGCTTTTAGTTATCAGTTTTTATATTCAATTTTTCCGCTGTAAAAAAATTATTATAAAGCGCTCAGACGAACAGCCAAAGTTGCAGATATAAATACTGTAAACACAAAAGCTAAAAAGACGAAAGTACCTTTTGTTTTAAATCAGGGATAAGGAATTTGAGTTTAACTCTTTGACTGAGTTAATAACTACAAAGGATCAGACTGAACTCATTCTTAAATTATCCCTAGTACTCCTCATGCAAAACTCCTTGAACCGCTCGTAAAAGGAACTAAACAAATAGATTCCATAGATTAAGCTCTCCCTCCCCTTCGCATAACTCTGCACACTTTTAAACCTCAAAGGAGTCGCGGAGGAGTTATCCTACTCAATTAAACGATTCAGGAGTCTTAATAGAAAAATTTAGATGAATTTTGCTCCTAGCGAGCTATACTTTCTAACTCTTTGCTAGTGTGTACTATACGTCAGAGTTATGAGTAATAAGAATTTGGGCTTGAACACTCTTTTGAATCAGACTCTTTCGATGAGCTCAAATCCTAAAAAGAGGAGGGAGTTACTCCTTATCCCTGATTTAAGGAGTATTTAGTACAAAACGATACCAAATAATTATTATGCTTTCTTTGTACCTGGTCTCTCAACCAAGAGCACTCCATCTAAGCCGATTTTCTTTATTTAGGTTAGGATTTAACGATGGTGGCCTTTTCATGGTTCCAAATATTCGATTTTGTATAATAAGAGAGCACCTCTGAGCAGGTGTTTCACAAATACCTTCGTCTGTAATCACTTTCATTTTTCAGGGCTTACTAACTTCTTGACAAAACCTAGAGCTTGAAAGGTTTTACTTCTAACGCGCATTTTGGATGTTGTGAATCACTTGAAATAAAATAGAATGCCATAAATTTTGTATTGATTAATTTTATATTTTAAATATTAATAAATTGCAGGACACATTATTGTTCGATGAAAAAGAATTACACAATTCAATATAAAAAATAGAATTAATATTAATTATTTAATAATTATTGATTAATTTAATTATTGCAAAATAATTTACAATGGATTTGAAGTCCACGGCAGGCAATGGACATGCCAAGTTTAAGGGTTATTGTTTAATTGCTTGAAACAATTTAAAATCAATCATAGAATTTCAAGTCTAATGCGTTTATTAAGAAAGACATTGAATCAGTACCTTCTTCGATCTAGAAAAAATATAAAATCAAATATAGAAAAATAGATAGAAAATGAATAGATTTATAGATTACATACCAATTTCATTGTAGGTTTACCTCGTCCATGACCAGCATTCTGTTCGACACGTACCATGACTGGATTGGTTTGATAGTCGGACTTTGATATTGAGTGATGGATTTGAGCAATGAATTTTAATGAATGCAAAGGCACTACACGATCATCATGATCAGCCGTGAATAGTAATGTGGCTGGATATTGTCCTTTTTCTGCAAACAAAAACGATTTGATGAGTGGTAATGGACAGCATATCTCAGAAACCACACTTCAAATCATCACACCAACTAGATAAAACATGGAGGTTATGTTAGCCTCCCTGAACGATCTACCAGTGGATCTACTG
Source organism: Nineta flava (assembly GCA_963920215.1). Lineage (NCBI taxonomy): Eukaryota > Metazoa > Arthropoda > Insecta > Neuroptera > Chrysopidae > Nineta > Nineta flava. The sequence goes on from OY986046.1 coordinate 7,488,120, forward strand.
GATCCATTAAATATAATTTCTTTTTTAATTATAACTTTATTGCTTCTTACTCAAATCTCATATTGAGATAATTAAATGGTGGGAATGAAATCTAGAGTGTTACGTAATTTATTAATACTGAAAAAAAATGCTATTGTTTAATCAATCTTTATAAACTCATGAGTAACAAATATTTTCCAATTGGTTATTGATAATCATGGTTGATTTGATATAAGTTTAAATAATTTTCAATGATATTTTCTTTTAAATGAAGAATAAAAATAACTATCTGAAGAAAATTAATTCAATTATCAATTGAATAAAATTATCTTGAATAATGTGAATAATTAACAATTTATATCTTAAAGTTCTTTATAAACTTTTGTTTTCATTATATTTATTTACTTTTTAAACTTGAATAAAACTTTATTTACCATTCAAATATTTAATTAATTTAAAAAACATAGTTTTCTTTAATTCTAATTCTTAATTTGAGCTTTTCAAGAATAATATTAAAAATTCTTTTCCCAAGACTAACACTCTGTTCTAGTGCTTTAGTAATTGAAATAATACGAATTTCGAATCGACAGTTTCTAGCCAAAAGTCCCATCGAATTTCTCTTCGCTGTCTCCTACTTGAATAATTTAATTGCGGTTATGCAAAATTGGGAGCTTGTAATAGACAGGGGACACACTGTATTAAAATATTGAAGAAGTTTTACTTACTTTCAGAAGGCACAAACGTGTTGTGAAGTGGTGAATATTTGTACAAATATTCAAATTGTTTTGGATCATCCGCACTTCCATAATCACTCACCCACGCATAACCAATCGTAAATTTATGGAATCGTAACATATCGAGTACACTAATTGTAATATAAACATCTCTAATTAATAACACTCATATTTTGAATGGTACAGTCAAACCTGTTTAAGTGAAATAGCAAGAGATCTCTTCATTTACCGATCCCGTTTGTAACTTCATTAAAATCAAAAAAACGGACCACTTACGAAAAAGCTGTTGTTTTAAGAAAAAAATCTAAGCTCATACAATCGCACAATTTTGTACGTCTCAAAATTTCGATGAAATCGTTTGAATTCTAAATACGTTAAATGATCTTTAATTTCCTTTAGCATAAGATTCACTGAAATAGATTTTTCACTTAACTAGGTTTGACTGTAATACTTTTTAAAATACAAAACTCACCCTACTTGGCACAAGGCAGCACCAAATAAGTCAGGTCGTTGATTAATACATGCAGCAACTAAGAGTCCCCCATTCGATCCACCTTGAATAGCTAATAATTTAGTTTTGGTATATTTCTCTTCGACTAGATATTCGGCAGCCGATTGGAAATCATCAAATACATTTTGTTTATTACCAAAACGTCCGCCATTGTGCCAAGCTTCACCATATTCTCTAAACAATTGTGAAACGTATTAATTAATACATTTCAAATCAAATCGATATCTTCCAGAATGTCCAGCATTGTTGGGATACATTAAAATTCACGTATTGCCTGTATGTTTGCAGTACTCATCTAATATTCGGAATAGTTAGATAAAATTCAATTTAAAGTACCTTTCATGCTTAGGCAAAATAACCTAGGGTTTCCCACAGGACATTCTAGAAAATTCCTTAAGAAACTAAATCTTTAAAACAAGAATTTTTGCAGATCCTGGAGAGGAGAAAATCCATAGGGAATGTGTTGTGCTTTTTATGCAACAAAAAATTAAATGGTTTGAAGAATATCCCATTACAGAGGGAAAACCACCTTTTTGGATAAGTGGTAGTTTCTTTTACGGAATCCGATGCACTTTTCTTCCTTGAAGAGTCTTTAGAGTCAACAATGTCCTGTGAAAAAGGACGTCACTATCCGTAATCTATTTTAGTCTTTAATGTCCTTTACTTATATCTTTTTCGATTAAAACTTTAGAGAAGATATTTTCTTCGCCTAAGACCTAGAAAATTGATCTAGAACATGACTCTGTTGACGCCTTTCCCTTTCCTAAAATCCCAAAAGCGGAAACGAACTGTTCTTACGCTGAATATGAATACCCCTCTTTTCCACCACAAGCGGTTTCACCTAGTATCTGAAGGAGAATAACTGTTGTTGTTGTTGATGACGTAAGAGTTCCAAGGCTTTAAATTTCACCTTGTCTATCAACGAGGATCGCTGTATTCCGATTCTAATAGGCTAGGTTGTACAGGCTGTTTAGATTGGAGAACATTCAGATTATGAAGCCCATTGTGATGCCGAAATGGCTGACCCATTCCTTGCAATAACTACTTAAAACATTTGGAGCTGTCTACAGCAATGATTTTGACGCTATAGACCCCGATTCCCCGATAGCTATATGTAACGATGATTTAATTCCCGATTACAAAATAAATTCCCGTATTAGGAAAAGCTGGACATCCTGTCGTTTAGAATAGTTTCTTACCCGCCACCTCTAATATTTGCAATAGCAACGATACCATTCAAATGTTGCATAAACAGTAAAGTATTGACTCCAAAGGACGGTTGAACACTAATATTAAAACCACCATAGCCGTACAAAATACACGGTTGTGAGGCATCTTGTTTCGAATCCTTTTTCCGTACAATAAACATTGGAATTTTTGTACCATCCTTACTCGAATAAAATACTTGATCTGTTGTATACTTTGTTCGATCCAATCCTTCGACTTGGGTCTCTCTAAAAATCTATTTTTGGAAGGAATCGTCGTTAATTAATCAATTGATTACTTGATTGATGATAATTAATATACGTACCGTTGGTTCGACGGGTGTTTTTGATAGATCACAATGATATATTGTACCGGGTGTTAAGAATGATGTAAATAAGAAAAACATTTCACTATTCTTTTTTTTACCCGAAAATTCGGCAATTGTACCAACATCTAATTGAAAATTTAGTATATGTTCACCGGTGATTTTATGTAATTGTAATGTATTCTATAAAACAAAAATTAATTAATATTAAGGTAGTTCCCGCATTGTCTTATATAATCAGGACAAAAAACAAGTTTGCTTTTATTATATAGAACAAATACATATACACAACACATACATATATTCACTATTCATATATACAAACTAATTTTGAAATAAAAAATAGTTTTAAACTTTTATATTTCGAAAAAAAAACGGGAAAACACAATTTTTTTTTTAAATTTAATTAATAAACATTTATCTTTACTTTCCTAATTTTTTTTTTTTAATTCTGTCGAGTATTTTTTTTTAATACAACAGATAATAGTTGGGAGGGTATGAAGTTTTACATGCTTCTAATGAGAGCGAATGATTACTTTGTTATTATTTATCTCGCGTTCTAAACGGTCTAAAATTCTGAAACTTCGGAATTTACTAGAAAACGTTATTTTTAGCTTGTGAAAAAAAAATGAGCAAAAGCTGTCGAAAAGTGGTTTCATGCTGGAACATCTTTAATTACGTATTATTTAAACTAGGGCGTAGAGGAAGGCCAAAAATTTGGGAAATCTAGACACGTATGAGTTGATATGTATATTTATTCCATAGAAATTTTAGTAAATTTACAATATTTCCTTAAGTTCAAAATCTCAGACAAAGGCCGCATTTATCGGTCCCCACTCCACCCCCTTTGACTACGGCATTGATAAATAATGAAACTTACTTTAACATCATGAATATAACATATAACCATTTGATCATTATTGACAGGCATTGCCCAATATAAAACATCTTTTTCATGTTCGGGTACGATTGTCTTCCAATTTTCTTCTTCCGGTTTATTGACATCGATACCAATTAATCGATAGTTAGGTGCATTACGATTTGTTCGAAATACGTGCATATCATCGATTGTTGTAATATACTAGAAAATCATTCATTATTATTATTTAATTATTCACAAATTTATGTTTACAGTTAAACCTGGTTAAGCAGAAACTGTATCCGAGACAAACCCTGTTTTATAAAAAAAAAAACTGAGACAAAATTGGACCTCGTTTATGGAAACATATGAGATTTCCCAAATTCAAATCGATGGAAAACCTTTAAAAGTGATATTAATCTCGTTTAAGGTACTTTATAGCGTTCGTTAGTGCTCTTTCAAAGGTAAAAATTAGTCATCAGACATGTAGTTTACAAAAACTACAGTTCAAGGATGGTCAGCGGCCAGCGCTACCATTTATTTGCCCGTGATAAAAATATATAATCCTAAGGAGAAACATGTTCAAATCCTGTACGAAATCAGAAATTTTATGAAAATTTGCATATATTTTCGGTAAATTCCACGTACTCTCAAATATCCTACAAAATTTCGCAGTCACTAAACACTCTAAATTCTTCTATAAACGATAAATTGAACAAATACGATGCCTCTCTTGAAGGGTTATTCTATTTTAAACAGGTTTGACTGTATTTGAGTAGTAATATAATAATACTTACTACATAATCGGCTACTAATTCATGTATAATTTGATTAATCTTTAATTTACCAGTGATTTCACCAGTTTCTTTTAAATTACAAAAATATAACAGATAATCTTTACATTCTTTTAATGGCGTCAATATTAACCAATCACCACAATCACTAACAGTTGCATGACTACAAAAACAAAACAGTATAAATTTTCGTTTATTCAATCAACATCTATCCATTCGCATAAATATAGGACCTATCACAATGTAATTGAACTTACATTCTAAGAAGAGGATCTTCAGGAAATTCAACAACTAGAACATCTTGATCCTGAGAAGTACCAATTCTATGATAATATAATTTTTGATGACTATTGCTATCAGTTTCACTGCCGTCTGCACTCTTTGACGCATCAGGATAGCACTAAATTGAATAATTAATAGAAATAAGTTCATTTGTTCCCTATTAGCAAACAGGTTGTTGCACAAATTTCTTGATCGTGTATGGGGACCTTTATATCGAATCAAAAACATTTATATTCTGAAAAGTAACATTTATCATTTTCCCTAAGCGAAAATAAAATACCCTAATATTTCTAAAGTTTTCAGATCGCTCGCCAACCTGAAATATATTTATGACTTTAAACTTTAAATAGAGTGGTACTCTAATAAATACACCGGCTCTGAATGTGTTCATATTTCAGCATCGCAAAAAAAAATAGTCACCTTAATTGTAAACTGTATTCTTCACTGACCTCTATATATGGACAGAGGTTTCTTATGGCGTAAAAAAAAAGGATTCAACATTGATGTATAAACTAAAGCCATCACCGAAGTGGTGAATAACTAAATATAAAGCCGACCACACACTATATGGAGATCAGTGATATTCTTCAATTTCCTTGAAAGTAATTGAAGTATAGAAAATTATGATTTTTTGTTTCAATATTTGCACTGATAAAAGACCAACAACTTCCAACAAAAAAAAACACCTTAACGGAAATAATTTTGGTATCGTACTGGCCCAAAACGCCAGAAGTCGTGAGTTTGAACCCCCATTAAGATGTGTACGATTTTTTATATCCAGTATTACTTAAATGTCAAATTAAGTAAAGCTAATCACCTCGGTTAGTATAACTTAACCATACTAAAGACCTCAAATGAAATAAACAGCAAATTAATAACCATAAAGTACAATACATACCCCATAAAAGATTCCCTTATGATCGTGAGTCCAACAGATCGATGAATATTTCACTTTTTCTAATACTTCAGGTAATTTTTCCCCCGTTTCAACATTCATAAAGTGTATTGTGATCCAATCAGATCCACTAGAACTTAAACCATAGGCAAACAAGGTTCCATCCTCACTAAAAGTGGCAGCTGATACGGCAACTGTTCCATCTTTAGAGAGTGTATTTGGATCATAGAAGACACGAGCTTCACCCTCTAAACTATCTTGGACGTACCAAACACTGGACATACCACAAACATATTAGTAGTAGCTAAAATTCAGACTTCGAAATCGCTATATCAAATCTCGAATCGGGTTTTATGTTACCTCGATATGCTCTCTGGTGGGTAAATTATAAACTAGAGCTAGTAGGTTGATGTTTACTGCCCCAGCCCCTTCTAGCATACCTTTGGACCTACAAGTTTCGCGGTCGCACTCTGATGAACAACTTAGTAACCATGCTAGTAGGTTGAAATATTAGGCTCCGCTCCCTACCAAAGATCCCAATAGGATATTCAATTTTGGTCCCGAAATTTTAAATAGCGATTCCTAAATCAAGTAAAAATAATACCTTTGATTTTGTAATCCTGTGTTTTTTAGAAAAAAATACCGATCACCATGCTTATCAGGACACGAATATTTTTGATAATTCCATAATTTTGAAAGTTGTTCCTTAACTTTCTGTCTATACGGGCAAGAATCTAAATATGGACGTGTGACTGCATTTTGAGCGGTTACATATTCTTTTGTTTCATCTGCATCGGGATCCTCTAACCAACGATAGGGATCAGGTACCTGAATCCAAATAAAATTACTTAATTTTGATTTCTATATCGAATCCGATATTCGTTTTTCGAAACAGTTATTCCAAACAAAAGTAACTTTTCGAAATAAAATTTGAGAGTGGATAATTCGATTATATAATTTGAAATCACATTTTTGGAGCCTTGGGACCCAACAATACAGTTATTAAATGTGATATCCTCTTTCAATTATAATTCGAAATTCATTTTCATAGATTTTTCAGAAAATAAAAAGTATTTCTATTTATCTTTTAAAATAAGGTGAATTTTAGAAAAAGATTATTTCGCATCGTGTTCCCAGACCTATATTGAAGTTATGGATGCCAAAAGTAGCTTTCCTTTTTCAAAATTTCAAAGTTGATTTGTGTCGAATCCATTCGATTTTCGAAAAAAAAGATTAAAACAATAGTTATTAGTCTATTTATAGCGAACAATTTTTATTTGAAACATTTTTTCGAAAATCAAATGAATTTTAAAAAGAACACTATATTTGAAGATGGCTTATCGAGATAATAAATCGTACTATTCGAAGCCTCAATTAATCTAATCAACAAAAAAGTATCTTCTGTTATCATTTCGAGTGTACCAGAAGAGATTTTTTTTGTTATGAAAATCTCGAAAGATTTGATCGACCCCCCGGCGATTGAACTTAACATCTAATTGAACTGACATACAAATAACAAAAGATTCAATATTGGGTACCTGAGTTCCATGATAATCATCGACAACAGTTTCATCTCTGCGTGCAACTGGATATTCAAATTTCATCTTATTCAAATGAACTGTTTGTGTACAAATGTTCCGTTCAATATTATGATATTTAATAATTTTGATAACTGATCTAAAAATGAATCGATTCATCTATAATAAGTCACAATTTATTGATTAGTATAAACTAAATCCTTAATTTTATACTCAATTATTACATTATTTATTTTAGAAATTTCGATGATTACAATTCAAAATTCAATTTGTGTTAACCAAACAAAATATTTAAAAAGTCACTAACTCAATAGTTTGATTTCAAATGTAATATTTTGACTATCCTTTGTTATAAATAACATAATAATTAAAATTTTATCTAATCATCTTTTACAATATTTGCAAAAACATTAATCACCTCTATTTTTGAATGAATTTCAGTGACAATCACTTTTGTGTCTATTTACTGCTTTCGGAACTAAAATTTAATAGTCACTAGAAATAGTCATAAATAAATAATAGTTGGTTACTTGGGAAACTAGTGTGACATGTCACTCTATCTGGTGGCTAAATAATTAAATTCATTTACATTTCAAATTTTTGAATACTAAGCACGTGAATTGTACTTTATAATTATCGTGATGAATGATCTTTATAATTACAAGAGTTACTTCTCTTTACAAAAAAAAAAGGATCTGATATTGTCGAAAAAGAGCTACCATCATCTCTAAATCTTTTGGATTTTTCTAAGCAATCTGAGTTAAGACAATCAAAAGTATATTCGTCTTGGACGCTTACACGCAATTTTCGAAAAAGAGCTGCACTCTCTAAATCCTTTCTTTCGTAAAGAAAATCGGCTTGGGTAGAATTATAATAAATTTTTTGGATTCTCCCAAGCCCACGGAGATACGTCAATCAAGGGTGCATTCGTTTTGTGCGCTTACACGCTTATAAGCGCAATTAATAATAATAATTAGAAAGAGGGATACCGCAAACGGGTCCCTAGAACTTAGACCAAGGGGTCCTCTGTGCCCTCCTTGAGAACAACCTGTCACCCGAAGGCGAGACGTCTTCGAGTAAGAGGTGCTATTTTAAGCAGATGAAGCTATAGGATTCTGTCAAGGTCAAATGCCACACAGAAGGCCCACAACTTCTCCGCCGGGATTGATGGATCCAAGGTTTCGGATCCAAACATTCTATACCTGACATCCTGCAGGTGAATATAACATGTATGGAGGTTTCATCGTCCTTCATACAGGTCCTACAAGTGGGATCATCAGAGATCCTCAAGTTATGAAGGTGGTAGTTCAATCGACAGAGTCCTGTCAATATAAGCGCAATTTATTAGCTTATGAACGATTACACAGTACAAAGTGGCGCTCACGCGTTTGCTGCCCTGCATCGATGGATAACGTGCCTGTAAGCGTGGCTTTGTCAGCATAGACAGCGTTAAGTTGAACACTAAAAACACCGCTTGATAGCGTGTAAGTACCCAAAACGAATACACCTAAAATATTTGAATCAGGGATAAGGAGGTACGGCCTCATGATGTCGCTCGTCGTTCCTTTTCAGCTACGAATTTAGTCACGTGGTACAATTTTATATTACAAGCGACATGAAAAAATGTAACACTAAAAACAGTTTTAGAGTGTGAAAAGTTATGTTGGCCGGAGAAGTTAAATTTTCGGAATTTAGAATAGTTTAGCTCTTTTTGGGAGCGGTTCGAGAAGCTTTTGATCTCGCTTCTTTAAAATCAAACTTGTTAGACAATTTCTATTCAAAATTTACTATAATTTTTGTAGAATGACAATGTTAAATCTTAAGTCCCCTAGGGAGTACTAGCCAGTAATGGCCGCTAGTAATTATCCTTCTACTGTTGACGTCCATCTGGCTACTGTTGGCCGCCAAACTTAAGCAGATTTGAGTAAAGTGGACGTCAGAGGACCAGTAGTAGGGTCGCGTGGCAGCCATTATTGGACGTGTCTTAAAAGGTACTGGCCACCAGACACCGTTATACTCAAGTTCTCACACATCCACACCAAACTGGCTACCAAGTAATGGAAGCCATTACTGCCCTCGCGTGTAAGCCTACTGTCCGGCCATTTCATTGGCTGCCACCACTATTGCCCCCATGAGCAGGGGTCTTTATAGTTTTTTGATATACATGGAAAAAACGTTTAAACCTCTAAACGGACCTCATGTTATGGGCAACACATCCGATTTTAAAGAGTAGAGAAATTGCAAAATCAACCTCCGTACTATAAACCTACAAATCGTTTTATATGCACCTATAGTAGCTTACAAGGATCAGATCGAATATTTTGGTCCACATCCCAATACCCAATATGAGAAAAATTTCCCATGGGTGTTTGAATTGCCTTTCAATAGATAAATACTCTTGGAAATGTATTTGGTTTGAATGGATGGATTGCACAAAGAACCTACGGGCTGAGGTAGGGTACAGCTGGGACAATGGAAATCGGAACAGATGATTCATTTAAAAGCATAGAAGTACTTAGTCATTTATTTGAAAACGTAATGAATAATTTTGTACAAGAACATTTTTTGTTGTTATTGTATGATTACTGCGCTTCATATTTTGTGTTTATTTGAAGAATATTTAGATGATGCGTGGTATTCAGAACACTCATCGATTCAGTCAGCGATAACGAGATTTTTATCTGATAACGATTTGAATTGCTTAAAATGTGATCGCCAGTAACTGAATTGATTGAAATAGAATTCTGAATGACCCGACAAACATTAAACAAAGTGATCAGTCCAATGAACAAAATGAATGAGTGCATTCAAGAGTATAAACAAAATAACTGTCAAGATCGTAGCGCCAATGTAGCCCCGTAAATTAACTAAAGAAAGTTTAAATAAAATGATAAATGGATTAAAAGTGGGGGAAACATTAATATGTTTCCTTCCCGTCATTTTGAAAATAGACTGATCCACTTAAACTGTGACGATATTCGAGACTTCTTTACAAATGAATATACTTCTACATTGATGTATACTATAGCCATTGAACGCCATATTGATAAAAACATGGACAGTCTCTATAAGTGGAAGCTGTTCCGACAAAGTGAGACAGATAGTGTCTCGTGCTCTCTATCCTCGGAACGACCAATTCTGTTCTGCGCATTTCAGAGAATTGCCAAGCATGCGCAACATAGGGCAATGTGTCTCGGAGGAGAGAGAGAATATAGTCGGCACCGTAATGTTGGGACATTCTTTTCTATACCAACTGTCCATATTGGAGTATTACATATATGGTGTACATCAAAAACGACTTACTTTAGTTACATTACTTGACCATCAGAGGCGCTTCATGTATCTGATTTTGCCTATACCAAAATAAATAATATTATGTACAAAGACAAGTATACAATAATTCAATAAATACTCTACAAAATTATTTTTGTTTGAATTTTGATTCGGATTATGTCTGAAATTTTAGAACTGGTTTTTTATTCCTGACAAGGTATAAAAAGATTGTCACTAGAGGCAGGCAGCACGAGTAGACGGTATCCCCTTTCATTTTCTATACCTTTTCAAGAAAGAGGTGAATTTGAATTATTTAATTAAAAATGAACTCTGAATTATATAATGAATTATGTTATATAATTTTAATTCTGGATTCGTTTATTTCTGAAAATTTTCTGAATTCTGTTTCTGATATATATATTGTATGAAATTCGAACAATTATAGTACTAACATAGAAGATTTAGTATTTTTCATTAAAAAAATTTAAAAAAATTATAAAAGTATTTGGACTGAACAACTCTAATTCAGGAATTGATTAAATTAAAACAATTGCTACGAACCCTCAACGAATGCCTAGGAGTTAACGGAAGCCCAGAAAAATTCTGAATTCTAAGATATAGGAAAAAGGAAGTGAGGAAAGACTTAGATGAATGGGGCCAGGTATTGGACGATGCGAGTGACCGGCTGGGGAACGATGGTCAAGGACCACATCACATGGAGGCGAATCGTTGAGGTGGCAAAGACCCATCCCGGGCTTTAGGTCCAACCGATTGATCAATCTCGAAGCGTTAACCTTGATGGATTTTAAACACTCGTCTCCAAATTCTCTCCCCTCTTATATTCGTTTTCTAATACCAACAGTCAACTGTTGCACACAAAATCATTTATGAACGAATTTGTTTCAAGAATCGTAGAAATGAGTTGATTTAAAGGAATTGAATCAAAGTTGTTCAGTCCAACACCACCAAAAAAAACATGATTCAACTGAATGTTGTTGAGCAAATATAAAAAGACTCTATGAAAATAGACAATGTTCAATGGAATAGTTTTATTAATGACGCTGAAATTAGCAACAGGTCCGAGCAACTAATTAATTAATTTTTCAAGTCCAGAAGGAATTGTTGCTTCCTTAAATTAGAATTGTTATTTCGAAGATCTACAAACTTGAACCTTTTTTTCAGCCCAATTAATTTTGTTTGCCCAGAAGATGTTGCTCCCTTAAATTCTTTGTAGGGCAGCTGTTCGGAAGTGGTTCATACCCATCCTAGATGTATATGATTTTTCATATCAAGCATTTTGATGTCAAAGAATATTACGACCCGGGATCTTAATAAATTGATTAATTGATATTTTATAGGAGGAATTGTCTCCCTTAAATACGAATCATATTCAGAGGAAAATTTCCCTAAATTAAGTATCAACTAAAGAATTTCTTCTTTGACTATCAAGTTTCTCACGCTATCGAGACCTTGACCTACCACTGCTCGGCTACTCGGCCCTACTGCTAATTTCAGTGTCATGTTAAATTAATAATAATTAATTAAAGAATAATTAATAAAAAATATATTATAAATTCTCTATCTATCAGATGTGGATGGTTTAAAAGTTTCAATCCAAGTTAAATGTTCCATATGATATGGTAATATTGGTATCACAAACACAGAAATATCATCAATTGTAGCCGCTTTTTGATCCGACATTTTCCATGCACATTCATTTGTCATTTTACCACGCGCATGCGCAACCAAAGCTTGTGCTGCTGACATATAACGATGTTTCTCAACTGTAAATTGCTTGAAACTATTATTGACAACATCGTACGCTTGTTGATTACTGGTCACGTCCCATAATCCATCAGTTCCAAGAAGAACAACATCGTCTACGGTCATGTCATACTCCTCTAAATTGACAATTATGACCTCGGGATGACATGACAGGAATGGTTTGAGTAATATTTTAGTGTTCATTGCTTTTAAATCGTGGTCACCGAAACCACGGGTCACACCAATTGTTCCCATTACACGACTTCGTTTCCCTTCACCAGACACCACCGGCATTTTGAGATCATCGATGGTCAGTGTACGAAAAGACCAACCTTGCATGAACGGATCCCGATATAGGACACGTTTACCTAGGTCTTGTCGAGTGTGTCGTTTAGTGAATTCACGTGCTGTGAACTCGTTACCCATTAGATGGGGTTGATGTGCTGCTAACTGTCGAATCCGCGAACGTTCTGATTCAGGGGTGAAATCGTTCGATAACGGTATCACTAAATTCGATGAACTCATGCAGCAAACTCCACGCGAATCACCAGCATTTGCTACATATAATTTTCCTAATAACATTAATAATACAAGCGCGGTACAACCTCCTGGTGCTAAATATTTTTCACGATCTCCTTCAATTAATTGATCCTATTCAAACAAAAAAATTAAATGTATTCAAATTATTAGCTTGTAAATACAGTCAAACCTGATTAAATAAGTCAATTTGTGTCAGTTTTTCAATTTTAAATCGTATAAAGAAGGTCTATCTCGGATCTTGGATCAAAAAGACCAAGAAAAACCGTGCTAATTTGTCAATTTAGTGAGCGGTTTACGAGATATGAAATCCTATAAAAGGGAATAAAAATAATTTGTAATTATTTTGAAAACAAGAAGTCACAAAAACCAATAGCTTGTATAAATATATTATTTTTAAACAGGTTTGACTGTATACAAATACGGATTACCATTTCAGCGAACGCTGTTTCTAATGCACCCACAATGAGTGTATCTCTGGTAATATTATTCGAAGTAAATGTTGCATCTGGTAATAACTCATCTAAAATATCAACTAATTTTTCCTAAAAAATAAAAACATATAATCAAGATTATTTGTATTGATTTGATTTGATTGATTGTTTACATGTATAATATGATGTAATTGATTAGCAGCCGATAGAGCAGCACCAACTCCAGCATGTCCATCGAATATCCCAAAATAAACGTAGGGAATATTAAATACATGTGATTGCTGCTTTTCATTTGGATTACCGTTAATCGGCGATTCCTTAATGCGACTCAATAATTGTACCATATTCACGGCTTGATCTTCATTCCATACAGATTTTCCAGCATTCACACATTCAGCGTATCCTGGAGATTAGAGAAAATTAAACACTATCCTGGGACAGCACCATATATATTATACTAGTAAGTTTTTCCTGAATAATTTCATTTTTATGGATTCTAGGAAAACATGTGAAGGGTCAAAAGATATTGTACGAAAAATTTGGACTTGAATCTTCAGATAAACTTTTGGTTATTTTCCAATATCTTAAATATCTGGGAAAATAGGCTTCAGCATAAAATCGTTTACTGTTTTCAAAATAAAATTTGGGAATGGAATGAACCGAGCAATACGCCTATAAATTTTGAATGCAAAATCTCGTTTATTTGTAGAAATAAAAAAATTCACAAAAAAACCACATTTTAAGAAAATGAAAAAATTTAATTTCCCAAAGATCAATGTCAATGGAAAATTTATCGTACTACAATTTTTTACAGAAAAATTGATTATACCCTCCAAAATGTAACATACATATCAAAATTGTTATTCAGGAAATCCATTCCACAAAATCATTAATTATAATTACCTGTATTCCATGGTAAAACATTCGAATCTCTTGGTACAATAATCGGACGCATACGATGATCAGCAGATGCTTTAATCTCTTCGCTTGTATTTAAACCCAAAAAATGTGGACGTGAATACAAGAATTTCGGTTCCTGTCGCTCTTCAAACACTTTGTTATTCCCTTGATTCGGTTGTGCGTCAATATTACTGACCGCATTATAAAAAACATTACGAAATCGTGAAAACATTTTCTGTTTTTATTTACAATTGAAATTTGATTGATTAGTTTTCATTGATCGATGATTGCTTGATTGTTTCGTCAGCGATTATTCCATTTTTGTTTTTGGTATCACTTAAATAACTGAATCAAACACAATATTGATATGATCATAGTATTTCTATTAATCTATTTAATCGCTTATCACTTTTATGTAATTAGGTGTACCATTTTATTTTGAAATTTCCTATCAATTATTTTTCAAAGATTTCGATGTTTTTGTTTTTATGATTTTTCGTATTTACGTCATAAAATATCAAAACATTTGACATTTAAATGCAACTTATAATTTGTATTCACATATGACATATACCTAATGTCTATTAGGTACCTAAACCTAATACCTATTTGTATTTGTGTATACTAGAGACTGCATCACATATTTTACTGCATACACGACTGATTTTAGGCACTAGTGACGTTAGTCAGATGTTATTACCATATTTTATATCTATGGTAATCATTAGACAACGTAATAACACGTGATAAATATAGCGGTATTCTAATCACGCTAGCCGGATTATTATTTTTTCAGTTCAAAAGCATTTACATCAATTTGGATAAAAGTCACTTAAGAAATATGAAAATCGTACTAATCTGGCTGTATAAATAGGTCATATCTCATAAACTATCCATCAAGTCGTCTAATCAACAGGATTTTTTAATTTTATGGGTCCTAATGACTCTATCGACTAATTTCATCCAAACGATGGCACTAAGATAAATTTTTATCATTATCCCAGACCGTGACATAAAAGGAGTGTCTCCAGACTTTCAAAGCCACTAACATTTCCATTTATTTAGATTTTCCAGGTAACTCGCAAATACAGGATTGGAATATTATTTTTCAAATATTACAAAAATCAGGTTGATTTGAATGTCTGATCCAGGCATTCAGGACTATTATTGACAGGACTGCAACCTCTCTAAAATTCTTGGAGAATTCAAATAAATTTGGATACGTAATTTTATGAAATTTGAACATAATGGAATCTCTGAACTCGGGAGTCGGTAACCTATGATTCGAAAGTCACTGAGTGACTTATTTGATTTCAAGCGACCCAATTATGTAACCAAATATTTTCATAAATGAAATTTACATTAAGTTAAGAAAGTAACAACTCAACTACCGAAAATTCAGTGCTTGTATTCGTCTTAAGGCCACTAACTATAAGTCAGATTTGACTAAATTGACGTCACAAGTTCAGCATCAGAGGAGCCATTATTATTCAACAATAAAAATTTGTATTCGCGAAACGTCAATACTGATTTTGACCCTCAGCCAATTTGTTGTCTAATAATATATCCTGCAACCTTCTTAGTCAGTAGTGAAATATTTCAGCAAGGTGTCAAATTATAATCTATCTAGCAGGTTAATAACATGGTTGATTTTATCGATGTATAATTTGTTAGATCTAATCAAACAATAATATTCTTTGATCTAATATTATTATATAATATCTATGGTTTTGTATTTCTTATTTATATTTACAAAAAGCGGGAATATTTAAAATTAGATATGATTGAATAGTTTTTAAATTCTTGATAATCAATATTAATATAAATTGAATTTATATTGACAGGCATAATCATTAAATATTACCAAATTAAACTGGTCAATTATATATAATAAATAAATATTAAATAATGTTTACCATAAGGATATGAAGAAATAAAAATTTGAACTAATTTGACTGTTATGAAAATTCGATTTTATTCTAAGTTTAAATAACATACAAAAGAAATTTAAACACTGGATATTTATTATTCGAATTTCCACAAAAGTTACGAGCTTAACAATAAATTTACGTTGGTTAATAAAGAATTTATTGTTTCGAAAATAATCTTGAAATATTGTTGTTATCTAATATACAGTTCAGTGAATTCAAATTAGTAAATAAATAAAATATGGCTACGACACTTAAAACGAATGCCATTGAACCAACCAGAAAAATAACAGCACTCGTCAGTTAGAACAGTTCAAATTCAAAATAAAGTACCAAGTGATTTTAAATGGTTGATAGTATCATCATATCTCTTACCAAAGATTATTAAAATAATCAAAGAGAACTCTAGGTTTTTTGAAATTACATTTAAAATTTTGCCCCAATACCTAGAATATTTATTTATATTTTATAAATACGTATTTCGACTACAATGTAGTCATCATCAGTATGAATTAGCTAATCGTAACTATCTCTGGGATATGAATTCAGAGATATGTTGCTTGTTGCTAATTTAATGCGTGTCTCACGCACCAAGTGACGCTTAGATAGATAGATCCTTGGCTCTACGGTTCATGCAGAACCTTGGTCTCACTTAAAAGGATCTACCAAGCCTTTCTATCCTGGGACTTGGCTTTCCAGTTCCCGATTATAACATCATCAGTCCAGTATAACAACTGACGCTTACAAGTACTTTAAATACCTGAAACGAACGGCGTTTTCAAGAATGACATAAGCGTTCTTTCGAATGCCAATAAATTGTGCTTATAAGCGTGAGTGCTGAAAGTATGTAAACACTCAAAACAAATACAACTTGAGCAGTAACATTTGTTCACCAGTCCAAGTGGCCGAGCGGTCTAAGGCGTTATGTCTGCGCAGTATGCCTATTTGGAAACTGGGCGGTTATGAGTACGAATCCCGACATCGGCAGTTTGTCAATTATTAAGAGAAACAAAAGGGGTGGTTAATTGACTAAACTGTCAGCGTATAGACAAGAACGAAGTAACCGGCTATGCTTGAGAAGGTTTTCTGCAGTTTCCTTCACGAACTCCATATGAATATCGGCAATGCTCCTATCATAGTCGGCTGCAGCCCCACATCCTACCAATTCCTAGTCTTTACACAAATTCCTTGCCCTCCACTCTCATCCCTTGGTATCACAATGGACCTTATGTTCGAAGTACAATCTAATCTAACATTTGTTCACTTGTTTTATAAACGACGCTACAATCATTCTTTTGTAATATCTCTATGTATGTACATAATGTTATATACCACTAGGATGATAATAAGAAATCTAGGTATTATAAGTCTATAGATAATAGTTGATAGTTGATATATTACAAGTCTGTAGTTATTGGTTACACCGTTGTCCGTCACTAAGGTAGGACTACTGACTACAGGGAGTGGAGTGTACTGTGTACTATCCATGTGTCTGTCTACTATGTGTATGTGTTATTTAATTCGTTGTTCTCCTCGTCAAATGTACATAACATTATTTAGTCATCAAATTCGGCGTCTCTGAAAATCCCATCGTTTCCCATCACAGTATTAAAACAAAAGTGTTCAGTTTTCGCAGTGCATAACATGTAGCTACAAAGTTTCCAAGTACAATTCATAAAAGTGCACCACTTACAAAGTTTTCAAAAGAAAAAGAAAAAAATAACAAAAAGTTCACAGAGTGGTAGTAATATGACTGTACTTGTTGGTGTGGTCGTGTTTAAAACTTGTGTATTGTAAAATAAAGTGTGTATAAATTCTACAAAAAGAATGCAAACAAAAGAAGAATCATAAATCGGTCCAGTCCAGTCCGGGTGATTGATCATAATGATCAATAATTGTGAAAATTTGCAAAAAAGTGTTTTTCAAAGATTTATACAGACTGAAAAGATTTATGAATTTACATAAAATAGAAGTCATGTTAATAAACGTTTAACTTTAACTCCCAAGACATTCCAATTTTTAGTTTAAAAAAATTGTATTCGATTCCAATTTTTCTTTTTGTAATTTATATTATTCAAGTGATCGGGAAAAAATTTTCCACCAAAATGAATTTTCATTTTTATATAATAAGTGCATTTTGGATTGCACTATGCAGCTGTGATTTTTATATTGAAAATACTTCATCCTCTTTGTATGGGAAAGGTAAATTTATTTTTTATTCAAAATTTTTGATTATTCAGCAGAGAGTGTGTGCTTTTGTTTTTTGATTCATCGCGTATCTTTTTCTTGGAATTGATAGCACATAGGTATTTTTGGTTTGATGAATCATCAACAGATTTCAAAATCGATCGATCGAGTTCTACACCAATATTCTAAATAAATATTGGTATGGGGATATCGATGATATCTTGAACCAATCGTTTGCGTTAATGATTATTTTATTTATTTTGCTGGGGAAATTTTACTATTTATTTACTTATCAATATCATTTATTGATTATTGAGCACCTACTCAGAATCTGAAGTGGTTAGGGACCTGTTCAATTGGCAAGGCTCGCTTTCGATTAGTAGAAAATTTGTTTCTATCCCATTTTGTAGAAGATAAAAAGATGGTACATGTAGTGATTTCAATCACTTGTTCAAACAACCCTGCGAAAATTTCAGTGGGACAACCATCCCCGAAATCTTCGATCGTGCAGAACTTTTCTTCTATAATATCTACGAGAAAAACACGGCAATGATTTTTTTCATAAAATTTTATTCCCAACAACTTTTGTATGCAACTGTTATATCTATTACAGTTTCTGAGAACGGAAATAGAGATATATAGATCAGAAACTATAATAGATATGAAAAAAAGTTTCATACAAAAGTTGTTCAGAATTAAATTTTATAATAAATAAGTTAAGTGCCATAAAAGATTTGGGGATGGTTGCCCCACTGTCGGATCAGGTTATCGCAGGGTTGTCTAGGCAAGTGATTGATCTTTTCTGAAAGTTTCATCCCTTAAAGAAAAAACCCCCGCTTGGACTTTATGAAATTAGAATTTTTTGTATGAATTTTAGAAATAAATTCTTTTGAGAAACGGAGATTGTGGTTAGGAAAAATATTTGATTTATTTGAAGCAAAGTAAATTAGAATATTTTGAGGTCATGTTTTTAAATTTTAAGATTATCAGGGGTTTTATTGTTTATATTTGAATTTTGTGGTTATTTTATGATTTTATGAATGGTGTTGAGATATGAATGAGATACTCAAAACCTCAATATCCTCAATTTGATTGAAGACAAATGAGTCAAAAGAATTAAACGGAAATTTGTGTATTATCACTTAATTGCTTATCTAATACATTTCCATGTAAAAATTATTTACCTAGGGATAAAACCGAGAATTTTAAATGAATTTTTTTAATATTAAAATTGTCTCATACATAAAATTTCGATTGAAGCCGTATGATTAATGGAAATATGGGATTATTCTTTGTATTTTTATTGGAAAACCGAGAATTTGGGAAAGGGGTATTATTAATGCATATTAAAGTAAATTTTGTTTTAATACATCCAAATTATTGGCTAAGATCAGATTCCTTACAATGTTTAGGGTTTGGGAAATTGGATATTAAGCAAGATTTTGTAAGATCTCACAAATAAAAAATAATTTTGTTCATTAATTTGTGTAAGATTTCGTTATTAAATCCACGTAATTGATAGAAATGTTTTCAAGTTGTTTAGCGATCGAAAAAATGGATATTATACGAGATTTTCCCTTATAAATATGGGCAATTTGTTTATTAGAACTTTCCTTGTCCATGCTAATTTTTGCAAGATTATTTACTAAACTCATATAAATGAAAAAAACTTTCATTCAGAATTGTATTAGCGTCCGACAAAATCAGAATTTATGCAGACTTTTGAAATTATAGTAACGGATTTATTTATAGGTATATTTAGATTATTGTTTAGTTAACTCAAGTTTAGTTGGAAGTAATTGAAAATTTATTGAACCCTTAAAAATATTGACAATTATCGGGAATTTTTATAGGGTTTTGCATGAAATTTTTTAATTACTTCAAATATTCGAGAATTTGTATGAATTAAATGAGAGAATGTTATGGAATTTCGATAGAATTTCCTAGAAAAATAGCAAATACATGATTTAAAAAAAAAATATATTAAGAAAGTGCGAAAATTATTTACCATTTCGAAAAGAATCATTGAAAATTCAATAAATACGGAAAAATACTGCAAATTAACGACAATTTAACGAAGAGATCTTCGAATATGAAGATCTATTGAAAATATTACAAATATATATGTAAATTTTTACTGAAACGATCGACGAAATGTGGGAGTTTTGAAAGACCTTTAAGGTTAGATTGTATCTGGATAGGGCACACTTAGATTATAAGGGGTCCATTGTCATGTACCAAAAAAGACTGATCCATCCTTTAAGTACAGCAATAGGGCTTTGACGTCAGGAAATTTTAGTTCAGAGTGGTCGTCAAAGATTACTCGACCCAAAAAGATGAGTCTCTTCCTTCTCCTTACTGTTAACAGCTCCTGCAATAACCGTGACACACTGGTAGCCCAGACGTCCTACATATGTGCCGCCCAGTCAGTGTCCTATAATGGCAGCTATAACGTTGCCCAACATTGCCCATAGATGATCTTCATAGCAATAAGAAAGACCTATTGCAAAAATCTACAAATATACACCAATTTTTATGAAACGATCGAAAAAATGTGGGTATTTCGAAAGAACTCTTGAAAGTCTTACAAATTTACAAAAATTTCCATGGAATTCGCTAATTTTTATGAAACAGTCGAGAAAATGTAGATAATTTTGAAAGAACTCTGAAAAATATTACAAAATTTCGATTCTTTGATAATATTCTTGAGAAATTTTCTATGCAATAATCCGGGGGGGGGGGGGGAATGTATAAATTTAATAGGAGTACAAAAGACCTATTGAAATTACTACAAGCATACATGAATTTCTATGAAACAATCGTAAAAATGTGGGAATTTTTAAAAGAACTTTTAAAAATCTTACAAATATACTTCTAAGAAAAAAAAAACGTGAGAATTATTTGGGATATTTAACACCTTCAGAAAATACTGTTTTAACATAGAGGAGGAGAATTTCTATTCCAAGAATCGGGTAGACGTAGGAGTTTAAGACACCCTTATTCACTGATCTCATTGCATGTGATTACTTACTTCATAGATACAGTCATATAGTATGTACCCAAGACCACAAAAGTAGTCGCTCATTTATCAAAACTAATTGATTTCAATCTTATCCATTCGAACTTCGAAAAAAATTACTTCAGAGATAAAAGTTATTCATACTTAAATATTCCAATAACTTTTATTCGAAACATTTCCCACAAAAATCGAATGAATAAGGGCACAAACTAAGCAAATTTTTGGAGAAAAAAAATTACGTTACTTTTGTGTTACTTCATAGATGCAGTCATACTATCATGGGTCACAAAAGTAGCGCTCATTTTTCAAAACTATATTATTTATTTTTACCCTTTATTCAGTCGATTTTCGGAAAAAATGATTCAGACAAAAATTGTACATTATAAATATTCCAACAACTTTTATTTGAAACATTTCCCACAAAAATTGAATGAATAAGGCACAAACTAAACAAATTTTGGTGTGAAAAAAATGAACGTTATTTTTGTGGACCATGTTTACCTCTAACAAATAAATACCATGAAAATAAAAGGTTGTATTATATTGTGAGATCAAAACGTGACTCTGTACTAAATATGAGTCATTCATATCACTCTGATACGTCATCAAATCTTTCTCTGAGTATGTATGGGTCCGTACACCTATGTGAGTTGATGTTCATATAATAATATTATACCAACTATGTTGTGTATAGACCGGAAATGCAATAAATATTTGAGTATATGTCACAGCTTTAGCTATTCAATAATAAAATATTAATAATAATTATTGCCAGTATTGGTGGACTTATTTGATTACATATTTTTATACCATCAATTATTACAAATCAATTTTATATAAAATATTGGTTGACTTACCTAGTGGTATTACTCATGTCCAGTTGCATCACGCGCTGCTCATAGTTTTTAAACTACCACATTGTTCTAGAAAGAAAAATTGTGTTTTAATATAAAGCTGTACTGTAATTTTCAAATTGTTTTTTGTAAACTAGCGTCTATTTATTTCCATTGTTAGTATGGTTGCCTTTCGGTTATGTTATACCAACGGAAGCGACTAGCGTTTACTTACTTTGACATTTAAGTAATATGTCTGAACATTGATAACATTTTTTTGACATCAAATGCTTGATATGAAAAATCATACACATCTAAAAAAAAACTGTACTGTAATGTTTTTTTTTTTTTGTGTTTCTTATCTGGAAATTTTTGACATACCTTAGATAGATTGTAGAGGTTGCCCTGGACGGGATACACTTTGACCATAAGGTCCATTGTGATGCCTAAGGATGTGAGTGGAGTGGAAACAGTGCCGGATTAACACCTTGGGAGGCCGTAGGCATATTTTTTGTGGGGGCCTCTTTAATAGCACGAAAAATTCAAGAAAAATGATTAATCAGCTAAGAGTCTAGGTAACCAAATCGACCCAGCTCGGGCAATTGATTTGATCTTTGGATATGCAATCCTAAGTAACCGAATCGACTCAGCTCATTGAATAATGCACTTGACTTGGATTGCATATTGAAAAATCAAAAAAATTGTAGCTGTAGCTTTTTTGCCAACAACTACACATTTTTTTTATCTTGTGGGGGCCGTTCTTTTGTGGGGGCCTATAGGCTCAGCCTACTCAGCCTATGCTATAATCCGGCACTGAGTGGAAGGAATTTTTGTGTATAGACTAGGAATTAGTAGGATATGCGGCTGCAGCCGACTATGATAGGAAGTATGCCGATATTCATGTGGAGTTCGTGGAAGGAAACTGCAGAAAACCTTCTCAAGCATAGCCGGTTACTTCGTTCTTGTCCATACGCGGACAGTTTAGTCAATTATTAACCACCCCCTTTTTTTTTCCAAATAATTAACAAACTGCCGATGTCAGGATTCGAACCCATAACCGTGAATGGGAAAAACCGGGCCGTGCGTTTCTCTCTGGGAGGTAAAATTATACCTTTAAAACCGTAAGAGATAGAGGAAAACTTCAAAGATATAAAATGCTCCTTCCCTATAACTCCCCTCCCCTTAAGTAACATCACATAACATAATATAATACCCCTCCCACCCGTTAAGAATGTTACATGGTTTAAGGAGAGTCCCATATAAAAAATAGGACCCTTACAGAGAGTTTCTATTTAAATAAATATCCTAATATTGAAAAGTTTTTCATAAATAACTCGAAATGTATTAAAATTTCGGTAAAAATATATAGATTAAAAGTTGTAGAACGTAAAATTTCCTACAATTCTTGGAACATTTTTCGGTTTCTATATTAGTTCGCTCAGTAGAGTACATCAAAGTTTAACCGAAAAAATGTATAACTCTAGTAGGATAGTTTTTGAAGGTTAAGTGTGGTCGCTTTGTGAAACTGGCCATTAGTATGTTGATACTAAATCAGTTGAGTCAAGTGTCATAAATAAGTGCTTACATATAGAAACACTTATCACAATTCAAGTTATCAAACGGCTATTTAGATTTCATAACATTTTCAAATTATGATTATTGTTTAAAAAAAAATGCTTTTATGACAATAAAAAAAAACACATAACATTCAATTGGTTCGAGTACTAAACATTTTTTAACGTGTAGTTCAAGTCTCTTTTAACACGTGTAAATTTTGATGAAAGTTTTCAATTGCATTAAAAACCGTTGATATATCAAAACTTACATAGCTGTTCATACAATGAAGTTCACATAAAAGTTATCAATCGTATGTTGTATGAAACTTAATATAATTCTTTATCAACCGCGTTAGTCACATGGTCAAAGTGTACCAATCACAAGAAAAAGGAGATGACACACATGCGCACTTAATTACATGTAAACATTAAAAAAAACAATACTGCGCTTGCTCAGTAAAACAATCGATTGAAGACTTTCATTAAAACTTATGTGTGTACAAAAGGGCTGTAATAACTGTATAGGCAATTATACTAGCAATGGTTGGATAATTATACTAACAATGGTTGGTAGTAATAATCAGCATCAAGATGGTGAAGAATTATATACATTCCACCTAAATCTTACGGCACATATTATTATTTGTGTTTACATTATAAGGCGTCACAATACAATACTTATGTCAATTTCCATTAAGGTTACGAAAGACATAGTATACCAGTCCAAGTAGCCGAGCAGTCTAAGGCGTTATGTCTGGGCAGTATGCATACTTGGAAACTGGGAGGTTATGGGTTCGAATCCCGACATCGGCAGTTTGTCAATTATAAAAAAAAAGGGCGGTTAATTGACTAAACTGTCGGCGTATGGACAAGAACGAAGTAACCGGCTATGTTTGAGCAGGTTTTCTGCAGTTTCCTTTACGAACTCCAGATGAATATCGACATAGTCCTATCAGAATCGGCTGCAGCCGCATATCCTACCAATTCCTAGTCTACTCACAAATTCCTTCCACTCCACTCACATCCTTAGGCATCACAATGGACCTTGTATTCGAAGTGTAGCCCGTCCAGGTCAACCTCTACAATCTATCTATCTAAGACATAGTATGAAAGAACTAGCGTATACTATATAGACAAACATACATTTTGTGTGGAAAAATAAGTTGATATTGACAAGAAATGTCATCCTTGGTGAACGATTAGCACACTGGACTAGAAATACAGTGGTCCAAGTTTGATTTCTGGTGGATGAGTTAATGTTTTCATATCAATAGTTATGCCTTAGAAGTAGAGCACTGGTCTGGGTAGTTAGAGGTCGTTGGTTCGATTCCCAGTCAAGACGTATACGATTGTTCATATCAAACATTTAATGTCAAAGAATGTTATAAATGAGTAATTAATATATAATAAAATATTGATTATAAAAATTAATTAGCCCACAAATATTAATTAAATAAGAAACAAATCTTCTGTTTTTATGATGCTTGAACAAAAGTAATGTGTATCTCTAATTGGTTAAGTTTTTATGACAATCGTTGTGAGTCATTCAAACTAAATAGTTATTTAAAAAAAGAATAATAAACAGTTATCCAAGCTAAAGTGTCACTAACAGCAGTTTACAAATGAATCCTTTGTGTTTGTTGTCGATTCATTAGAAATCGTTAATCGAATAATTCATTTGACTGTGACGAACTTATAATACTCAGTCGTATTGCAAATTAAATTTAAGTTACGGTATTTCGAGTATCGGAAATACAAAATATCTCTCTTTAAATTAGTTAAATGCACGAATCCGAGTGACCGAATTGTCAATAGCGCTCGGCTTGGAACTGGAAGGTTGCGAGTTCGAATCTCGTCGATGACACTTTGTCAATTATAATAGGGAATATGCATGAAAATTTTTTTTCACATTTATTTTCAGAATATAAAAATACTGTTAATACTGTAATAATATTTAAAAACGAAATTAAAATCCGACAAATATCAAGGAAGCTATAAGCTTTTAAAGATTACTATCTGTCTCTTTCTTGCAAAAATACTAAAAACGAAGTTTTACGTGTATTTTAAATGGTGAAAGTGTAATATGACGTCACATAACATATCAAGAGAGCTATCATCCTCTTTGTCTAATCGGGAATTTCAATCATTCATATCTCGCTTATTTTTAAAGTTATTTAAAAAGTAATTTTACCTTGATATTTGTCAAGTAAACATGCTTCAATTCAAGCGAAAAAAAATTTTCATGCATATTCCCTATTAATGGGGTGAATAATTGACACTAAACTGTCGGCGAAGTATCCGGCTATGCTTGTCAAAGTTTTCTGCAGTTTCCCTGCACAAACTCCAGCTCTGAATACTGACATAGTTCCTATCAAAGTCAGCTGCAGCGCCCCACAACCTGCCAGTTGTTAGTCTACATACAAATTCCTTGTCCTCAACTCACATCATTAATGTGTGGTTATAAATTAATGAAGGTTCAAACAAATGATGTGGGTGGCCTCTGTTATAGAGCGTGGAGTCTCAGAAACGGAGGTAAAACCGCACTATTACTATTTAATTTTAAATTATGATAAATTAAGTTATAAAAATTTATATTTTACTAGAATTTATCGTTTGAGAATATTCTCTATAACCCGAATATTTACAGAAAAATATTTGCAATGTTAATGTTTGAATACTTATTATTATAATTGATATTACTAATGTCGTTATAATTTTCGTTATTTAGAACAAAGCTCGCTAATCTACGTAGCTCCTACATAACAAATTATTTTATACTCTTTTTTTAAAAGTGTTCCTACGCCCTTAATCTATCTACAATATAAATGGGAAATATGTTGTGTGTGTGTTTGGCCGAATTATTTGGAGAAAGCTATAAGAGATAGCGAAATAATGATGAGGGAAGAAGGTTCTAGGTAAATTTTCCTTAAGACTCCAGAAACACAAAATTCAGAAGTTCAAAATTCCAAATTGTTCCAAAGTTAATAACCTAATTAGTCCATTTCCGTCCGTCCGTTCGACAACACGATAACTCAAAAAAAAAAAAAAAAAAATACAGACGAATTGAGAACCATCCTCCTTTTTGAAGTCGGGTTAAAAACGAAAAGAGATATCGACCTGAAATTGTATGTGTATGTTCTAGAGCTATAAAGAAAGGAAAGGTCGTGAATGGATAAAATCGGACCGCAAATTAGAAAATTTAGAAAAATGATCGCTACTTTTATGGCCAAGTGTACGAAGTAATTAAATAGGATATGAATTAAGTACTTTGTTACTATGTTGTATTATTATTTACATCTAAATTACTATTTACTATATTTAAATAGTTTTATGAATAATTATTAAATTGTATAACAACAGAGTGGATGTAGCGCCGTCACTCGCTCGCTCGCTTGCTCCTATCACTGTGTCGTCCGTCCGTCCGTGGCTACATATAATGTAATGATGACCGGATGTCATGTTATTAGGTGTTATGTGTACATACATGTACACATATCTACACGTACATGCAATACTTATCAATCATCCATGTAATTACATTTATATTATAATTACAATTTCATAAATTCGTTATATTATTATTTAAATTCGATTGATTCGAAAATAATATGGTCCATGCTGTACATTCAACAACACAAAAACTGTGGTCCATACAGTACTTTTCAAAACAAATGAAAATAACAATCAACTGAGTTAATTGCTTAAATACACGGTTTATACATATTTTATGAAAAATAGTTTCATAACAAAAGTGGTTTGTTTTTCAAAAAGGAACATTTTTTGTCTGTAAATTTTTTTTCTATCTCTTATAGTTTCAAAGATGGATATTTTTTGCCTGTTCATAAATTTGAAGTTATTTTTTAGTTGTAGAACATACAGACAAAATTTCAGGTCCGTGTTGACGGACAGACGAACGGAGGGACAGACAGTTTTCACCTATACCAAATTTTTTTCCTGTGAAATGCTTTTAACCATTACTAAGCTTAATATACTTTTGTATATATTATATTATATATAATATATTATATTTACAGGGTATACAAATAGATGAATGTTTTATAAGTATCAATTATTTCCAATCACTCGTTTAAATGAATTTAAATTGATTGAAGTAAACAAAAACATTTAATAAAGAAGAGACCAACTATATCTAACATTTGTTAAACGAACATTCCAATTATACTGCATTGCAAATCAGTCAATTGTGATACCCATTGGATAGTAGTACACATGGCCATAAAAGTAGCGCCCATTTTTCAAAACTTTATAATAGATTTGGTGCATTGATTCGATTTTCCAAAAAAATTTCTTCAGATAAAAGTTGTTCATTTTAAATAAACTAACAACTTTTATTCGAAACATTTTCCCAAAAACAGAATGACTGAGGCACAAATCAACTGTAAATTTTTGAAACGACTTTTGTGGCACATATGACAAGGTTTGTTTCTGATAATCTTATACATTTTTTAAGGGGGCTGTAAAAGATTCATCATATATTGAATCTAAAATACCAAAAGGTTAAGTTTTTTTTATTGTTGATTTATGTGTCGAATATATTAGGTTTTCGAGCTAAATGTTTCGAATAAAAGTTGTTCGTTATAAGTAAATATACTAACAACTTTTGTTCTAAACATTTCTTTCACAAACTGATTGGATTCAGCACAAATCTGGAGAAAAGTGTCAAACGAATATAAAATATTGTACTTGAGTGCAGTTTTTTTTTTAATGAACATGACTGTAACATTTTTTATTGTATAGATTCTTAATGAACGTGACTGTAAGACATACTAAAATAAAAATAGTTTCTTTAAATGCCATCCAAGTTGTATGTAAACATAACAATTATTTTTAATTTGTTCATTCTACAGAAGCTATGGACAACTATACTCCATTCACAGAGAGAACAATCTCATATTTAAATCAAATACGTATATCTATGTACTAATATTGGTGTATACCAGCGGCTTCGCACGCGATTTATGATTATATTTCCAGCTTCCGTTCATCTTAGCAAGATAAAATTAATTTTTAAATCTAATCATAAGCTTTTAAACAAACAAATCGGTCCAGTAGTTTTTGCATGAGATGCTCGAACAAACAAACAACCAATTACAGTTTTATAATAGTATAGAGATATACAATTCTTTGTATGTATGTTTGACTGGATTTAACTTAAACATAATTTGTTAGATTTTGATAAAACTTTTTAAAAAGTATTCCTTATGATTTTAGTGCGATAAGGTTATGTTTTATTTAAATTTTTTAAGATAATTAATTCCATGGACTTCCCACTATTTAAGTTATCACTGAAACGCTCATAGTGAGGTCAAAAAGACCAGTGGTATAATGTCGTTCTCTTGATGAACGGAGTTTAGGTGCTTACTAAATACAGAAGTACTTCATAGAACCTAATATAGTCATATTTCTAACTACAATATTATTAACATGCATTCATTTTTATGTAAGAAAGAAATATTAATATACAAATATATATATATATATATATGTAATATTTTTATGATGAATCATCACTCAATAACTCAATGTATCATTGAATCTTATTACAAAAAAAATATGATCATTTAAATTATTTTGTTTTAGATAAGTCAAGTGACAATAACAACTCAAACTGATTGAATTAATTAAATATCCTATATATACTGAGTTCATCCCACTTTCCCCTTGACCAATTTTAAGCATTAAGAAACTTGACCTTTCAAATACCAAACGTATATCAGATACAAAATTCCATTTTATATACAGGGTGTAATAAATAATAATACAATGTTCAGAATAATAACGTATCAATTCAACTGTGTTGATTACATAATATGTTATTTTTTATTTGATGTGGGCTAATAATATGATCAAGTGATTGATCAGTGAGCAATTCTAATAAAACTTAATTAAATTGTGTCAATGATAAATACATCTGGTTTTATCTGCCCTAATGATTGGTGATTTTAATGCTTATAAAACATTTTTATACCCTGGTATATGTAAATACTAGCATTACCCGTCGCGGCTTCGCCCGCAAAAATTTTGTAACGCCCTTATAAACAAGTAACATAATATTTTCTACACCACTTATATACACCACTAATATCTTACCATCTATTGTAAGTTTAATTAACTAATGTTTAGGAATATAGTTTCACTGCCATCTATCAATGAAAATCGAAAGCTTTTATTATATCATATGGTAATCAATAAAATGTATAAAAATGTATAAAATGTCTACATCCCCACTCTTGGTAGACAGTGTATAACACACAGCACCTAGTCAAGCTACGCTAAGCAACGAACATCTTTTACTATACAATGGTTTAATTCGGCCATTTCCGTATGTCCGTCCGTCTGTCTGTCCGTGGACACGATAACTCAAGAACGAAACAGATAACGAGCTTTTTTTTGTGTTCTAGAGCAAAAAAGTAAGGTCAAGTTCGTTAATGGGCAAAATGGTCAAAACTGTCTATTTTTGAAACCGTAAAAGATATAACAAAAAATCTTCTTTTTAAAATAAACAATTTTTGTTTGAAAATTTTTATAAACTCAATAGATTGCTCAAAAGTTCCTCGCAAAGCGAAAAATATCCCCATCTTTAAAACCATAAGAGATTTTTTTTTTTAATGTAAAAATTGTTAACAATTCAAACATTGATATACATTATACAATTCAGTATATACTGGGTATTCAAATTAACTCAGTTGTTTTACATTACTTGTTTTTTACACGAAAAATGATTTTGTAATGTTTTAAAAGTATATTTAAAAATATTATTGTAGGGATTTTCCAAATATACATTTCTACGAAAATATGTTTTTATAAATAAATATTTTCTTTTATTCTTTTTGTAACACATCGACATCATTGTCCAATAATTTACGTGACTAATTTGTTTCTAATCTCTCTGAAACGTGACATTTCTTGAAACGATCTATTACAGGTAAAAATCAAAAATTTAATCCTAAGATAATTTTACAGCTGAATCCTTTTTTTTTTCGAAAAAATGTTTCGAATAAAAGTTGTTTGTCATAACAATACCAACAACTTTTGTTCTAAACATTTTTTCGAAAACCAAATAGATTTAGCACAGATCCACTGCAAACTATTGAAAAAAAATTTACTATCGATTTCAAAAGTAGCGTTAATTTTATCAAATTTTTGCAGTCAATTTGTGCCGAATCTATTCGGTTTGCGAAAAAATGTTTCGAATAAAAGTTGTTTATTATAAAAATTCCAACAACTTTTGTTCTAAATATTTTTTCGACATCCAAATAGATTCAATCCAAATCACTATTAAAAAATTTTCTATCGAAAAAGTAAGACGGACGTTATGAGAGACGTTATTAGAATTATTTGACTAGGGCGTCAAATTTTCATGGACCGCTACTGTATTTTCATATTTTTTCCTTACTATGGAGTGGGTGGGAGGGGTTGCATAACGATAGGAAATTACGTCTTACATCATTGAAGGAAACATAAATAAAAGAATGTCAATATCAATTAGTTGAAAATAAATCAAAGGAATGAGTCATTTTCATAAATTCAATCGAAATGAATCAGAGTGATTTATTCAATTCAATAATGAACACACGGTACTGTTTGTTAACTTTTACTTTTGTTTTGACTCATCATAAATTCAAATGAACAATAAAATTTTTACTAATCGTGTTCCAATTTCACGAACCGTTAGGTAGGTATACAATCATCTTCATAAGTGGTTTAAGTAGCGGGAAGCCGTACTTCCAAGTATTGAAAATATAACTGTGTGTGTACTTATATACGCACGTAAGAAGTTACACTTCTTATTCAAATAATATTGAATAAGGGCAACACTTCTATTAAGACACAAAAGTTTAATAAAATCATCTTGTAGGGAAAAAAGTAAATTTTTATGTTAAATTCAGCGTTAACTTGTCAGGCTCATAAAATTTGAAAGCTCTCATCAATTTATTTGATGTGGTACATAGGTTCTATGGTCTATTTTGACTAATAAGGAAAGAATCTAAGATTATTTTTTAGATTTCATGAAATGATTGCAAGTGGAGGGAGAGGGGTAGCTTTAATAATATAAATGGGTTAGATAGATAGATATATCTTGGGGAATAAAAATTATTGAACTTTGACCTTATGGCCCATTGTGTTCTCCCTTCTACTTCAGTCTGACGAGATTCGCTTCTCCCATATCTTGGCAATAGCTAGGTGCTTGCTTATCAGGTTTTCCTGGAGGTTTCCCTGAGGTGACTTCAGTTGCAGACAAGGTTTTTATAGCAGAATGACTGTCCAAGATAATGTATACGTTCTGGTTTATGTGTAATCGCTACGTAGGTTCTCCCGGACGCAAACCACTATGGCGTAGACTTCTGCTTGAGGAATAACAGTTGCAGACAAGATTTTTGGAGCAGCTTGACTGGTCGAGAGAATATATAAATGGGTTACAAAGAGAAACTATTTTCAATGCAAAACAAAACAATGGTACAAACTCGGCTAATAATATGAATTGAACGAACAAGCTATTATTTATTCTGTAATGAATAAAATATGAAATTCATTAAAATAATCAAACAGTAAAGTTAGTAAAAGTAGTTGTTTTTTTTTTGTGCATTTCCCACACTCATACACATGAAATAGTTTTGGTTACGCTTTAGTAATCACGCCAGCCACTTGTTTTGTATTGTGTTTTGGATCTTTTTAGCATACTTAATTATATTTTAAAATTACTTTAGGTAGTCGTTTTTAATAAATATATTCAATGCATTTTGTTTGTAGTATTCCGGGGGCTAGAACACTTTTTGCAGCCGATTAAGGTTCAAGGTTGTGTATCCAAGGTTGTGATTCTAAAGCAAACATAGTTTACTTGTGGTTTTTTCGGGAAAACACATAGTTTACCCGGAAAAATTTCTTGAAATTCGTTTTGAGCCGAATATAGAAGAAATGTCTTGAATAAAAGTTGTTCCATATAAAAATCGAAATCGAACGGATAAGATTTGTGCCTTATCCGTTTGGTTTTCGAATAAACATTGTATAAAAATAAAAACAACTTTAAAACATTTTTTCGAAAATCGAATGGATTTGATATAAAATCAACTGTACAATTTTGAAAAAAGAAGAAAGGGACCCGTGCCGTAGATTTTTCGTGAAAACGTCCTGCACATGATCCGTAGACGTTTGAGCTCTTGCATTCGTTCGGTACTGAACTTTTTAGGCTCGTTGGATTTCTTTCGACGTGAGATTTCCGCTGCGATATGCGTTTTCTACAATTCCGAGAATATTTACGAGTTGTAACACAAAAATGTTCGACCGATCACCAGTGTAACGAAAGAGTTGAAGTTTTCACGTCGAAAGAACACGCCATTTTTGTTGTTGATAGTATAAACACATAAATTTTAAATAACATTTGTTTGGGTTTTAGTAGAAGCATGTAAAAATAATAAACATATAACTTGGAGACACTTAGGGTAGGGTAGGATTGGGGGTAGTTACTTTGAAATCACAGACAGGCACTTCAATTTATATTGTATCAATCATCACGGCACAGATTCACTTGAATTTATATGAAGCAACAAGTTAGAGGTTATCTGAGGGTGAAGGGTAAAGAGGGTAGAGAGTATGATATACATATTTTAAAAGAATGAATATAATATACCAACATTGGCAACAGGTGTTCCTTTAAAATTGACACAATGAAGGGGTTGTTATTTTTCGTATACGTATTACATCACACATGATTTACCCTTTTTTATATGCATATTTTGTTTTTATGAATTAATACAGGATTCCCCCCCCCCCCCGACCACCGCTCCACTTACCAAAAAGCAAACAGCATAAAAAAATAGTGTGTTCAATTTTCAACATGGTGTAACCAAATTTCAATCTAATTCTAAATAGTCTAGACCATCTTCTATGACCATAAAAGTAGCGATCTTTATAATCGATTTGTGCGATATTTATTGGGTTTTCAAAAAAATCCTTCGAATAAAAGTTATTCATTAGAAATATACAAACAACTTTTATTCGAAACATTTTCCCAAAAACCGAATGAATCAGACACAAATCAACTATACAATTTTTGAAAAATGAATACTATTTCTGTGACCCTTAGTAAATCGAATTCCGGCTCATGTCTTCAATTATAATAAAACAAGTAAAAATAACAACTCACTGTGTTAATTGTTTAAATATCCAGTATATACTGAGTTTATGTGAAAGAGTTTGAAACAAAAGTTGTTTATTTAAAAAAAAAACTTTAAACTATTTGTTTATCTGTTACGATTTCAAAGATGGATATTTTCCCCCTTGGCGGAAGAAGGAAATACGGTCCTATTTTGCTCATTTACGGACTTGACCTTACTTTTTAGCTCTAGAACATACACACAAAATTTAAGCTCCTTATTTCTTTTCGTTTTTGAATTATCATGTCCAGGGAAAAACAGACGGGCAGATATGAAGAAATAAACTAATTAGGTCATTGTATGAACACCTATACCTAACATTTTCAGAGCCAAAACTTTTTGATTACTGCAGGAGAACTATTTCAAATGTTTGCAATTCATTTTTAACATGATTTTATCCATTTTATTTAACCTGAATCATTTAAGGGGTTATGTCTGCGCAGTACGCCTACTTGGAAACTGGGAGGTTATGGATTCGAATCCCGACATCGGCAGTTTGTCAATTATAAAAAAAGGGCGGTTAATTGACTAAACTGTCGGCGTATGGACAAGAACGAAGTAACCGGCTATGCTTGAGAAAGTTTTCTGCAGTTTCCTTCACGAACTCCAGATGAATATCGGCATAGTTCCGCATATCCTACCAATTCCTAGTCTATACATAAAAATTTCTTCCACTCCACTCACATCCTTAGGCATCACAATGGACCTTATGGTCGAAGTGTAGCCCGTCCAGAGCAGCCTCTCTACAATATATCTAACTTGAATCACCCTGTATATGTTATAAATGACACATAATTAATATAAATGTTTTTTTATTTGTTTGGTTACAGGTGACATGAGTAGATTTACATCTCCTGTATCCCTAGGAAGTACACAATCAAATGACTCATTCTCATACCAAAATCGGACGAATTTCTACACTTCTGGAATGGTACGTTAAATAGTTGTATCAAACTTAAACGATTCTGATTCAGGAATAATGGATGTTCATTTGTGATAGAAGACTCATCTTTTGATTCATAATATGTATTTTAAATTATTTTAATTTAGCAATTATTAACATTGCAAAGTTTTATTTTAAGTAGAAAAATATCTATTTACAAAATGAATCAATGGAATCAATTCATTTATATGAATTGAATCATTCTTCACTGCAAAGGAGTTACATCTTGATGAATTCTCGATGAAATCAATCAATTTCTGAATTCGAATTTAATTTAATAAAAGCAGAGAGCAAAATTGAATTGAATTTGTGGATATTATTTTTTTTTTTTAGAATACGCTGGATACAGTCGTTGCAACCGAAGAGAATCATAAACCGAGTTTTGTGAATTGTTCCAAATACAATCCACAATTTGCCGAAGAACAAGGTCGTAATAAATTCGTGATGAATGTACGCGCTTACGATATTGATCCAATCGATAAAGGAGGCCGAGTTACATACGAACTGGTCAATGCATTTACAGAAATTATATTTTTTCGAATCGATAATGTAACCGGTGATATTTATACGGTGCATAATATCGATCGTGATTGGCCATCACGTAAAGAAGTATTCTATATTATTGTACAAGCGACCGATAATGGTGTACCACCATTGTCTGATGTTTGCACGATTAAATTAACGATTACGGATGTTAACGATAATGAACCATGGTTTGATAAACAGGTAAATATACAATTATTGTTTTAAGGAAAACTAGAGTTGTTTTAGAAAAAGTTTGTATAGCGTCCCTTTATTGTAATCGAGTACCGAGTACCGCACTCGTGTGAACCAGCCATAAAATTACCAAGATTTTAATAAATGTTAACGAGAAATGTTAAAAGAGCCAAATTCTCCAAAAAAAAAGTAGTGATATTTATGTGAGGGACAAAACATTGCAAGGTTTTTGTTTAGTAGCTATTTAATATTTTACCTGACAAAAGTCTTATAATACTTAAGCCCTCACGAAGATATTACCTTTTTTTGGTAAACATGCGAGAACTTGGACCTTTTTTTTACATTTATGTTTTTGAGATGGGATATAGTATCAATTGTATAATTGGTCTTACAATGTGGTAGAAATACTGTTCCACGTATTGTCCAGACTCTTACTAAAAGAACTCTAGGCGAAATTAGATAAGCAACAATATGCCTCTGATGGTTAAACAACTTAACTAAAGCAAATCGTCTATGTAGCATACTTTGGGATTCTGGAAAAGTTAGGGAAAATGATTAAAATACTTTCAGAATCCAAATAAGATCAAAGTTAATCCAAACGACAGAAAACTCTAGTGAATACTTTGGTTACGAAGAAGACGATTTATTTTAGTTGAGTTAATGCACACATGTGGCGTTGCTATCGTAAATCATTTATGTAATAAATATAATCAATCGATTTGTAAATGTGTCAACAAATTTCATACACAATTCATATGTCAATAGCTTGCTTTGATTGACTGGAAGGAGCACCTGCAAGGTTTGTGTTCTCATGTGCTAAATAATTCACATCACTCACATCAAACATTCATTATTTATGTTTATTTCAATTTTAGTAAACAAACACTTTTTCAGACACTAAAAGATATTATGAAATAATTTTTTTTTTTAAATTTTGTATTTATAATTTACACACTGGTCAACAAGATTTTTATTATTCCGGTAACTGATCTGTTAAGCTAGACCCCCACTATTGTAAAATAAATGGTGTTCATCAGTCACAAATTTTATTGAAACACCTCTGAAAATTTGTATTATTTGAATTTTTTCCTGAATAGTTAGGGTAATATATTTTTATCAGGATATTTCATCCTTGGAGAGGCGTATCCAAGACAAATGGAGTCCAGGAAATAATAGATACAAGCAAAATTAGATTAGATTCAATCAGTAGTAAGTAGCCGAGCGGACTAGGGCGTTATGTCTACTTGGGGACTGCTAGGTTATGGGTTCGAATCCCAACATTGGCAGTTTGTCAATTATTTTAAAAAAAAAGGGGCCGTTTATTGACTAAACTGTTGGTTTATGGACAAGAACGAAGTAACCGGCTATGCTTATGAAGATTTTCTGCAGTTTTTTTCACGAACTCCAGTTGAATATAAGATTCCTCCCCTATGAAAATCTATGAGCCATTAGTTGAGAAATCTTATGGAATTTTGTATCAGTTTATGCCAAGATAAATAGAAAAGTTCAGTCCCCAGAAATAGATGTTCCAGAAGGTAAATTTTAAAGGAACCCTTGTGAATCTTTTCGGCAAATAAAAATGAATTTCCTTATATTCAAACTATTGAAGGTTAAATCCGAGAAAAAAACCTGCTATATATTCAAAGCCAAAATGGTTAAAATATGACAAATAACATTCAATTTTGTTGACCAGTGGTACTAAAACAAATATTCAAAAACATCATTTTTTATTCTTTTTGTATATTGCATTCAGTCCATTGAGTAATCGTATGAGCTTCTTTCTTGAATTTTTATCCAAAGTATTAATAACAAATTTGTTTGATTTCTCTGTAGTCCTATAAAGAATTCATGCCACAAGATCTAGCAATTGGTAACGAAGTAATGCGAATGTCAGCCACCGATTTCGATAATGGTAACAATTCGTTACTATCATTTACAATAACCGCCCAAAATCCCGAAGAAGAGCATACATTTCGTATGGACGAATACACCGGTGTTATCTATTTGAATGCACCCGTTGAAAAACAACCAGGATACACATATTTATTGAAAGCGAATGTAACCGATCATGGTCAGCCACAACCATTATGGGCCGATATGGATGTTAGTATCAGCGTTGTCAGTTCAAACAAAAAAACGCCAACTTTTATTGAGAAACCAAGTAGTGCTATCCAAATCGCTGAGAACTATCGTGATTTTAAAGAACCAATCGCAGTGTTACGCGCTCAATCGAATATGCAGAACCAAAGTGATTTAATTTTTCATATCGTTGCTGGTCGTATCGAGCAATCGAACAAACATAACACATTTATCTTGGAATCAATTGGCGATACTGCCTACGTAAAATTGGGTAAATCACTCGATTACGAAACAGTTACGGATTATACACTAACGGTTCGTGTACAAAACAAGAATAATCTGGCGATTGAAACGAAAATCTTGATCGATGTATTAGATGTAAACGATAATACACCAGCGTTTCCGGAATTGATTTCCGGTAGTGTACCAGAAAATGAACCAATTGGTACAGCTGTGATGCAAGTACGGGCTATTGATTTAGATGGCACATCCGCGAATAATCAAGTCACATATCGGTTAGACGATCACAAAGATCTATTTACAATCGATCCACAAAATGGAAATATCACGACTTTGGTTATGTTCGATCGGGAAGAACAATCTGTTTACAATGTCAAGGTTATTGCAACGGATAATTCGCCAAGTATATTCTTCGATACCGGAGAGCATAACGAAGGACAACAAGTCTTCCGAATTGAGATCTCCGATAAGAACGATAATAAACCACGTTTTACAAAAAATGTCTACGTATCGAATCCAATTCCAGAAAATGCAAACATC
This sequence comes from Nineta flava, assembly GCA_963920215.1. Lineage (NCBI taxonomy): Eukaryota > Metazoa > Arthropoda > Insecta > Neuroptera > Chrysopidae > Nineta > Nineta flava. The sequence goes on from OY986046.1 coordinate 7,526,368, forward strand.
CATACTGTGGTCATCGAGGTCTTAGCTTTAGATAATGATACAGCTTCTCCCGTTGTGTACAGCATCATCAACGGTAACGAAGGAGATGCATTCAAAATCGAAAACAATACCGGCAAAATTCGTACGGACAAAGAACTCGATTACGAACAAATCACAAACTATACATTGACGGTGCGAGCGTTCGATGGTGCTTGGGCTGATGAATGTCGCGTCGAAATACAAATCGCAAATGTTAACGACAATCCACCAGAGTTATTAAATTTTAAAAATTATACAAGGATCCAGGAAGAAATGGTCGTTCCCGATTGTATTGCCCAATTTAATGCATTTGATCCGGATATTAAAGATATCAATGCTCCGCAACATATATTGTTTATTATTTGGGATCAAAAACAAAGTGAATATTTTACAATTGATAAAACTGGCTGTTTACGTGTGATTCGACCTTTAGATCGAGATCCACCGAATTCACCCGAACGTCAATTGATTATTGTCCTAGCTGATGATGATGGAGGCCCCACGGCGCTTAAAACTAGTGTCGTTTTTAATGTTTATCTAGATGATATTAATGACAATGCACCATACTTGGATATTGTAAGTATCATTACAGTCAAACCTGGTTAAATTGTATCATACATGAGACTTTTTTTTTAACTAGGTTTGACTGTATTTTAATTATAATTATTAATAAATTCTAATTGAATATTTTTCGATATAGCATTCAGTTGTGTGGTACGAAAATGAACCAGCCTACAAAGTGATCACTGTTTTAACAGCGAAAGATATCGACAGTGATAAAAATGGTGCTCCGTTCACATACGCCTTAGATGAGAATGCGGATCCGGAAATCAAACAAAAGTTCTATATTATTGACGATAAATTGTATGCGAACGTTGTTTTCGATCGCGAAGAAAAGAAATACTATTTGATACCGATTAAAGTGAGCGATAGTGGGACCCCAGTGATGACTGGCATTAGCATACTCAAAGTGATTATCGGTGATCGAAATGATAATGCTATGAAGAATGGTTCGAGTAACATCTTTGTATACAATTATAAGGTAAATTAGAAATTCTTAGTCGTTTTTAGTCTAGAATGCGTCTTTACTCTCGAATCAATATAATAATAATAATCAGAAAGAGTGGTATCGCATACGGGTCCCTAGCACCTAGACCAAGGGGTTCTTTGTGCCCTCCTTGAGAACAACCTGTCACCCGAAGGCGAGACGCCTCCGGGCAAGAGGTGCTATTTTAAGCAGATCAAGCTATAGGATTCTATCGAGGTCAGACGCCACACAGAAGGCCCACAACTTCTTCGCCGGAATTGCTTCCAGGATTGATGGATCCAAAGTTTCGGACCCAAACACTCTCGAATCAATAGTGACCCTATCTTCCCTATCCAAGAAAATCAAGCGTTACATAGACATGTGTACTATATCGAGTGTGATCTCTTTACTCAAGGGGCCAGCTAAAATTAAGAAATATTTGAGCCTTATAAGTCTCTCCCAGACCCTCAATCTACTACACCTTCCGTTGCAGACGTATTCTACACTCGAAAGATTTAACGCTGTTTGATAAATCAATTCTGTTCTATTTAGGGTGAAACTGGTGATGTTGAAATTGGTCGAGTTTATGTGGATGACCCCGATGATTGGGATTTACCAGATAAAAGATTTTCATGGGGGTCAAATGGTGCTCATCCATTATTCGAATTAAATCCAACAAATGGAATGATAACAATGTTACATGGTGCAAATAATAATCAATATACTCTCGAATTCGAAGTGGTCGAAGAATCTGTGAATATATCACGACATAAAGTGAATGCTCTCGTTAATGTAACGGTTCAAGAAATCCCTGAAGAAGCTGTCGATAAATCTGGATCGATACGATTTATTGGAATGTCAGCTGAAGAATTCGTTGAAATATTAAAAGACGAAGCTGGTGTACATCCGAATGCGATTGGTAAAAGTAAGAAAGATATTCTACGCGAAGAGCTATCCGATATTTTAAATACGAAACAACAGAATATCGATATCTTCACTGTCCTACATTCATCGGTTCACAATAACGATACCATCTTGGATGTACGATTTTCTGCGCACGGTTCACCGTATTATCCAGCCGAAAAATTGAACACAATTATGACTCAAAATCAACAGCAATTAGAAATGAAATTGAATGCGAAAATGATGATGATTTCAATCGATGAGTGTTTAATCGAGAAATTATTCTGTGAGGATTCATGTGTGAACTTTTTAAATAAAAGTTCAATTCCGTATGCGGTCTTTACGAATTTAACATCGTTCGTGGGTGTCCGAGCGGAAGTTGTGCCTAAATGTCAATGTTTAATGGAGGATACCCCAATTGTTTGTGCAAATAATGGTACACTGTTACCGAATCGTACTTGTAAGTGTCGGCGTGAATACGAAGGTCCTTTCTGTGAGTCGTTGAGTGTTTCTTTCAATGGAGATGGATGGGCTATGTATCCAACTCTACCGCTGTGTACAGATCTAAAACTATCCTTCGACATCCTGCCATTGCGATCCTACGGTCTAGTCCTATATATGGGCCCGTTAGCGTTTAATCCAATGCTACCCATATCTGATTTCTTAGCACTTGAATTACAAGATGGATATCCCGTCTTAATGGTTGATTATGGATCTGGAACTAGCGAAGTTCGCCATAAACAGATCCAATTAAATGATGGTAAAATGCATAAGATTGAAATCAATTTTGCCATCAATAATGTGGATATGATTGTGGATTCGTGTCGGACAAGTGAATGCTTTACAGCTGGCTCACCAGTCGGTCATCATTTGAATGTGAATGGACCTTTACAATTAGGTGGTTCGATAACATCATTTGCTGAAATTGGTAAATCGTTGAATTGGACGAAAACACCAACGAATATTAATTTTGCTGGATGTTTACGAAATTTAACAATTACGACGAATAATAATATTAAAGTAAGTTTTCTCTCATTTTATATATACAAGATGTTCCAGTAGAAATGAAAATCTAATGCTTATAATTTTATCAAATTTGGTACAAGAAAATACTTTTTTTTTTTGTATTTTATTTTGCCAAATCAAATATCCCTTAGAAATATTTTATAAGATTTTCACCATGATTCTATGATTTTCATTTTGCGTGGAACCCCCTGTATAATGCATTAGTATTTAAAATACATTAATTAATTATTGAATTTTCAGACGTACGATTTGAAGCCTAGATATGCGCAAAATGCGAACTCATTTTGTAAGACAATTGTTGGAACCGCTGGTGTACATTTCGGTATCAATTCAAACTTTTTAGTGGCACTATTAGTGTGCATCGCATTATTATTGAGTAAGTTTTTTCGTAATTAATTAATTTTTGTATATTAATAATGAATTAATTATTTTTAATTAATTTTTTCTAGTTTTATTACTAACCGTGGTTGTACATCGACGTCGACAAGATCCATACCATGATAAAGATTTGGATGATATTCGTGAAAATATTATCAAATACGAAGACGAAGGTGGCGGCGAAGTCGATACCAGCTATGACCTGAATGTGTTCCCCAAACCTGATCGATTACCCACTACAAATAAACAACAATTATTAGACAAAGGTATAATAATAATAATTATCAGAAAGAGGGGTACCGCAAATGGGTCCCTAGCACCTAGACCAAGAGGTCCTCTGTACCCTCCTTGAGAACTACCTGTTACCCGAAGGCGAGACGCCTACGGGCAAGAGGTGCTATTTTAAGCAGATGAAGCTATAGGATTCTGTCGAGGCCAGAATTGCAATCTCCGCCGGGATGGCAACCAGGATTGATGGATCCAAAGTTTCGGAACCAAACATTCAATATCTGACACCCTGCAGGCTTCTGCAGGCGCATATAACATTTATGGAGGACGATGGCCACAGAAGGTGGTAGTTTAATCGACAGTGACCTGTCAAGAATTCCACCACCCTTCTCAACTGCATTCTATTGAGCCTCAACCGAGCACAGTCGAATGACCTAGCTGTGCTTATGCACAACTTGGCCTGTCGCATGCCCTGCTCAAAGTCCCAGTAATCGAGATGAGCCTGTAACAGCCACTCCTTGATTCGGTAAATTACGGAGCATCTTGCTATGAGAATGATAGGCTTTGATGAAAGGGGCGCTTGAGATGACCCCTCTCGTGCCAACGTGTCCGCTACTTCGTTCCCCTTAACGCCAGAGTGACCTGGGTACCGGGTATCAGTCAGACAAAGGAATTGTTATATTTCAATTATTTCGACTCTTAGGCGGGAAAATAGAACATAATGATGAGTAACCTAAAAAATATCAGGGAATGTGAGATTCCGGAAGTTCATTTTAGAAAATACAGATTGTGAAAAGCTTTTTCTTGAGGTTATAATAATCCCTCGACATGGTCGTTTGTCCACAAAAGCTTACAGTAGGAACGAGTGGGATTCTCTGGCTTTATTATTCAGACTGATTAATATTCGGATAAATAAACACTAAACGTTACCGAATATCCAAAATATACGCGATATCTGTTTAAAATAACCCGAGAAAAAATGTGAGACTCCACCCATATTTGTATTCCAGAATAATATTATCTAATAAAAATATTAAAATTTACAGCTCCACCAATTGACGAAGAACCCGACATACCTGGTTTCCTAGCCATCAAAAAGAATAATTGTGATAAAGATCCAGAAACGAGTCCATTCGACGATGTACGCCACTATGCGTACGAAGGTGACGGCAGCACGAGTGGCTCCTTGTCATCGTTGGCCTCGTGTACAGACGATGGTGATCTCAAATTTAACTATTTATCAAATTTCGGACCGAGATTCCGTAAATTGGCTGATATGTATGGTGAAGACTCAAGTGAGATTGATAGTCAAGAGGGTGGCGAAGAATCTTGGTGTTAACAAAATTTACAATGTTTTTTGTTTTTTTACGTAACCTAAAAAAACTTATTGTTTATTTGAACGAATAATTATCAAAGTGTATCAGTGTGTGACCGTAATCGTGTATGTATCGAGTGTTTTAAACAAGTGAGTGAAGCTAAGCTATGTGCTGCCCCCTAACTTAATAATAATGAACTCCAAATATTTTATGGCTTCAATCATTTTAAATCACTCCGTATTCTTTTTGTATTACACAATCATATGCCATAAAAAATTCATTTGGGTACCCTAAACAATACATTTTGGTCGAAGATTTCATACTCCTAAATCAACAAGGTTAGTCGAATACATACAAGATGATCGAGGAAATCAGTAATAGAATTCATCAAAATCAGAAAATCGTTTATATAATAATAATAATAATCAGAAAGAGGGGTACCGTAAACAGGTCCCTAGCACCTAGACCAAGGGGTCCTCTGTGCCCTCCTTGAGAACAACCTGTCACTCGAAGGCGAGACGCCTCCGGGAAATCGTTCATATAAACTTAAATCCGGAAAAGTTTTGTTTTCGAGATACAGGCCTTACTAATAGTAGCAAGGAACTTTTTCTTTCATTAGGAGGGTTAAAATTCGATATCCGGCTCCTAGTTTATATGTTTTTTCATATTTTTATTCGAAAATAAAGCTTTTTCGGATCTATTTTTGAATAAAATTTTTAAAGAGTTCTCAACTGTTAAATTTTGTGCTCTATTTTTACCCCAACACCTTGCTTTTATGAACATATATTCCAGAAAAACTCTTAAAACGATTTCCGAGCCATGAAAATTGACGCTTTAATGACTCAAATTGCCATAAGTATAGATAAAAAACTTAAGAGCTTTTTATTATTATTTTATCTCTAAGTTGTAGAGTTTATTTAAGTTGTAGATATCTATTATCGATGGTAAATGGTGGCTGCATTTTGATATATTGACAATTCTAAAGTATTTGTTAACATTTTAAGACAATTATAATAAACAAACGAACTTTACATCGTATTGAATGTGTCAAAAATGATAAATTCAATAAATGTTCTGTTTAGGACCTTGTTGGGTCGTTAACTATACGCTGGTCCGTTCGGTTTTGATACAAAGTATGATCTAGGAGTATAAGATCTATGATATTTCAATAGAGAGTTAGACAAATGTGAAGAATTACTTAGAATATTGATATGATTTGAATCATTTTGAATAACATGAATAATTTTATGTTTAGTTCGAATGTATTGTTTTCACGTGTATTCAACTGAAGAAAACTTTTCAAATTGTTAATTTTTTTATTTTGTTTAAAAAGTTTTTTTAAATTTGAACAACCCACCCTCCACCCACCCCAACCCACACGTATTATTATTTATATAATTAGGTAACGCGTTTGTTGAAGTCTATAATTACAGTCAAACTTCGATCATTTGAACCGTTATTAAAATGTGGAAATTCAACTAATAGAGGCTAATTGTTTCCAATAATTATGGTTGTGTTTTGTGTGAATTAGAATTTATCGAGGCAACTAAATTTGTTCATCCGTGATTGGATAGAATCAAAATATAACTCATTCGAGTAACACAGGTTGTGTAACTTTTACAGGCAACTAGAATCCGGTATTTATTTCAGGATAATTCGAATAACAAAGGTGATATTTCTCAAAAAATTTTACTTAGAAACGTCAGGTCGATTAGATCAAGAAACAATACTGTAAGCGGGGTTGACTTTGTGATTAGTGGAGTGATTTTGTGACACTCGAACTGTATTTGGTTGTTTAAATCTGTCGCCAATCTAAGTAACAGGAACAACGCCACAATCTGATAGCTCGGAACATTCTATTATCCACTCGACGAAGCCCTGCTTCATTTAGTGTTACCGTTAAAGTTCATTATAGATGAATCAACTCTACTATGAGCTGTGTCTATAACACTGAGAGCTTCGTCGAGTGAAAGCTAATTCAGATTGTGACGTTGCAAGTTCCTGTTGCTTTAGAGCTTTGCGCTAGATTTCGAATCACCCCTGCTCACAATATTTTATAAAAATCCTTGAACTCATTGAAGTTCGACTGTAATTTGTTTTGTTGAAAGTAAATCATCTCGTAAATATTAAATCGAAGCAAAAAGTTCTCGTAAATATTCTTTCAAAATTATCGATACGCTATAATTTAACGTTAAGTCCAAATAAATTTTAAGTGATAAATATTTACGCTCGTTTTTTATAGTGGCGTATCGATATTTTAAACGATACTTTTGTCCAATTTACATTCCATATTATAAGAAAAAAAATCACATCGACATTTTTTTTTTTGACATTTAAATGCATTCTTTTGAAATGTATTTTGTATTGTAAATGTGAAGTTGATTGCGTAGTCTACGTTGCGTTTACGTTTGTATTATAAATAAATACATAAATATTTATTTTATTTAATCAAAAAAAAATTAAACTGTTCTTGAGTTATAATCGATTTGTCACAACCTACTTGCTCATACAACGATTTTAGTCGTACGAAAAAATAGTGGACTTAATAAAAACATGGAAACTATCACACTGCCGTATTTTACCCAAACACTTTCCGAATGCTATTAGCTTCGGTAGTAAATAACAATTCTTTAAAAATACAATCGAATTCGAAGAAACGAGTTCTAAAAATCTACATTATGGTACTGTCGAAATCGATGTGTGGGCAACTGTAGCGTTTGTGGTCCCGTTATAAATTTGATGATTTGCTTAATCTTCAACTGTTTACATCAAAAATTTATTATATTTTACATGGAACAATCCCACCTTTTTTTCATTTTTAAATAAAAACAAATTAATTCAATGTAAATGTATAAAAACAAGTAACACCCTAGGGGTCGTTCCTAAATTGCGGAAGGTTCATTACTTCTCCGCCCGTAAGATCTCATCATATGGATATATAAAAATTTTGTTTTTAATTTGTACAAAACTAGCGAAAAGACTTTAATTTTAATGTTACAAAAATAATCTTACCAAAGGGTAGTTAAGATTTATAAGAGCCTCTCCTCGTAATTTAAGGACGATCTGCAACAATATAACACGTAAATATTATTAAGTAATTAGATTATTTTTTGATAGATGTTCATTAACATTCTTTTTTTTTTTTTGTTATATCTTTTTCTTTTTTGTATTCATCATTTTTGTTATTGTTTTGCTTTTTGAATACTTTCACTTGAACTCTGAATAACTACTTTGATTCAGGAATTGATCCATTTTGAGTATGTATTCCCGTATATATTCATCATATTCATAATTCAATCAATGATGAATATCAACTCAATTATTCATACAAACATTTATGAATAATTGATTAAAACTTTTTATTTTTGTATTCATGTTGTATTCACCATATTCATAATTCAATCAATGATGAATATCAAACTCAATTATTCATACAAACATTTATGAATAATTGATTCATACTTATTATTTTTGTATTCATGTTGTATTCATCATATTCATAATTTATTCAATGATGAATGTAAATAAATACTGCTTGTATGAATAATTAAATTTATAGAAGCATTTTTGTATGAACAATTGATTTAAACTTTTTTTTTTTTAATTTTTCTTATTAATGTTTTATTCATCATATTCATAATTTATTCAATGATGAATTCAAATACTGTTTGTATGAATGATTAATTCTATACAAGCATTTTTGTATGAATAATTGATTCAAACGAATCATCATTCCTATGTATTCTTCATATTCATAATTCATTTAATGATGAATACAAACATTTATGAATGCATAATTGAATCATCGTGATTATAAATAACGAAAACAAACCATTCCTGTGATCTGTAATATAATGGATAAAAATGATTCGACTTCTTTCCGTACCAAAAACGATGAATATCATACTTTGTATTCACATTATTGAATGAATTATGAATAAAACGTACACATGAATCAATTCCTGAATAACAGTTGTCCAATTCAACAGTGAATTTGAAATGTAAACTAAAAAATAAATCCTACATTCCTAAGAATAAAGACAGAATAGATATATTTATTTTGATATCGAATTTAAAGAAAACAAAATATGATGTCTACTACTGACAACACTTAGACAATTAGAATAGTCAATAGCTAAACAAAAAGATAGTAAATACTAAAGTAAGAATGGAATGTTTTAACTATTAAACAAAAACTGTATATTTCCAATAATAATCCACACATTCCATTTTGCGTATAATTAATTCATAATTCTTATATTAATTTTTTTGTTTGTTGTAATTTACTTAAATAACATTCCATTTTCTTCTCCTATTTCCCTCTCCCTACTTTATTATTTTTTTAATATATTTATATTTATACATATTTACATAATTTACTAATTAAGTATATTCAACTAGGCGAAATGCTTTAAGGTAGCTGCGCTAGGATGGTCTTCAATTTCAACTACGGAAATATGTCGTTCGAACAAATTTTTTTGTTAGTTTTCGAGAATTTTTGTACAAAAAGTGATAAATTACACATGTAAATAAATTCAACATTCTTTTAGTTTAAGTTAGTTTTAATCATTGAATCAACAATACATTCGTATACAACTTAATCAACTGAATAAAGTACACTACATAGACGGATTTACGTTAGTTGGATGTTGATGGCCATGACGGAAGGAGGGCGTATTGCTTATCTGTGAATTGTCAATCGAATAATGATTAGAGATCGATCATTAATGAATTAAGTGTCTTGTGACTTGAAACTAATCAACTTAAAAACATAATATCATATTTGATATTCAAATATGACGCAAAACGGAGTTGTATCACTTCTTTTTTAATTTTTATTTTTTAATTTGTATATCGTTATTCGCAATTAGCGAATTCAGCAGTTCTCTGAATTTTTTTATTAACAGTGATACATTTTTGATTAAGGTCATATCGACCCGTGGTTTTTCTTTTGTAAACGGGTGAAATTTCCTTGTGGAAAATTTGTTCTATATTCGATAAATTATATATTTTTTATATTTTACAAAAATTTAAAATTATTAGGTTGAAATATCCATGGGTCGGTATGTTTTTTAGAAAGACATATCTCACAAAATTTGTTAAATTCTATCGTAAGAACTTAGCGGCTAGAAGTCTTTAAAAAACCGGGATTATGAGGGATCTTTGAAGAACTCGTAATGTACTCGATTCTAAATCTTAGATTTCTTCAATATTTAGGCACCATTGAGTACAGTACATGTATCCCTGAGATACCTGGTAACTACCAACTGGTTCTACTGATTCCTCCAAAGCTGGGGGAAAGCTCACTTGGCTTTGTGTGTCTCTATCTACCCAGGGAACTCTTTTAATACAAGCAGCGTCGGACTGGGTCTAAAGGGCCCATGTGGCATTATGACTTTATGGGCCCGCCGATCACTTATCACATTTTTTAAAACAGGTCAAACTTTAACAAGATTATCAATAAACCGTTTGTAAAAGCTGCTATCCTCGTTATCCTTGATAAGATCCAATTCTGTGTTTAAGATAATTAACAGAGTCCAGCAGTTCTTAACCCAGTAGAGAACGAAAACACGCCATAATGCGCTTCTGCGCGAAAAATCGTCTGAAAACGAGGTAAGCTACATATAATCTGGAATAAGTGCTAATGCGTATTTTATTGAGGCAAAAGTTTACATGGCACGCAACTTCAGTAGGCTTCCCAATTTTTTCGAGACAAATATTTAGCCGATTTCATCCTGCTTCATTCTTCTTTCTCCGTGTAAGGACCATTTTGCATCTAGGTAGTAGGCCTGGGGGCCCATTTAGATTAAGATCCGGGTGGAAAGGTTTAAAAAGATCCAAAGACATCGAAATCAAAATAATAATAATTAGAAAGAGGGGTACCGCAAACGGGTCCCTAGTACCTAGACCAAGGGGTTCTCTGTTCCCTCCTTGAGAACAACCTGTCACCCGAAGGTGCGACGCCTCTGGGTAAGCGGTGCTATTTTAAGCAGATGAAGCTGTAAGATTCTGTCGAGGCTAGACGCCACACAGAAGACCCACAGGATTGATGGATCCAAAGTTTGCTACTGCGAATAACATATACAATAAATATTCAAAGATTTGTTAATAATTTTCTTTTTTTTTTTTATAAATAATATTTATCCTTTGATTTGAAATCTTTGCTGTGTACTTGATGATATATAGAACGCGCTCAAACATAAACTAAAACACACACATAATAAGAAACATATTTTATTTTATAATTCATATCCATATTCTTCATGTATTATGTAAATTTGAATATTATTTTTATACATATATATATATATATATTTAGATATTTTTATTTTGAATTTTCAAATTTGAGTGACGTGATTTAATGAATAGTGATCAATAATATAAATAATATTATATAAATGAACAATAAATACAATTTTTAAATAAAAATCAATACAAATTATTCAATTTATATTTTGAACAGAATCAAATTTAGTTATGAATAAAATCAATATTTTTAATCATACCACATTGTTGTCTTTTATTTCTATTGAACCCTGTTTCCTAGAATAAGGGTTATATCTGAAGAGCAAGACTGTTCAGTTATTCCTCAAGCTAGTTACCAGTCTAAGTAGCCGAGCGTTATGTCTGCGCAGTATGCATATTTGGAAACTGGGAGGTCATGGGTTCGAATCCCGACATCGGTAGTTTGTCAATTATAAAAAAAAGAGCGGTTAATTGACTAAACTGTCGGCGGTATGGATAAGAACGAAGTAACCGGCTATGCTTGAGAAGGTTTTCTGCAGTTTCCTTCACGAACTCCAGATGAATATCGGCATAGTTCCAGAGTCGACTACAGCCGCATATCCTACCAATTCCTAGTCTACTCACAAATTCCTTCCACTCCACTCACATCCTTAGGTATCACAATGAACCTCATGGTCGAAGTGTAGCCCGTCCAGGGCGCAGCCTCTACAATCTATCTAATCTATTCCTCAAGCAGAAGTCTACACCATACTGACTTGCGTAGGGGTTACGAAAACCAGAACATATACATTCTCTCGGACAGTCAAAATGTTCTAAAAGTTAAATTTCAAATTTTGCCCCAATTCCTAGAAATTTAATTTCAAAAAACCTGAGAAAAAGTCTAAAAGTCTTGCCTGCCACTGAAATCACCTCACTGGCAGAACGGTACAACGTTAAATTGATCTGGATTTCAGGTAACAGTGGTTTCGAAGGAAACCAGTTCGAACTTAGCGAAGAAGGGAGTCGGATTACCTATCATAGGGCCAGAACCTATTTTAGGATTTCCCAAAACAGCACTCAAATAAGTGATCAAGGAGTGGATAGACATTGATCACTGGGAAAATATACCGCAACTCGGGTAAATACTGTTTCGGAATGCATCCAAGAGGCACCTATAAAAGCACCTGCACACAATAGGACTCAGCAATGAATCCATTATGGGCAGACTGTGCGGCGAGGAAGAAGAAACATCCAGCCACATCATCTTTAACTGCGAATCTCTCGGTTACAGCAGATACTAGATAGTAAAAAGATACTTTTTGAGACGCTAAACATATCGATTTCCATGTTTTAGCCAAATACTCGAATATTAAGCGACACAACTTAGAAACTACCGCAAGTAGGTTGAAGTATTAAGCTCCGCCTCTGCTAGAAAACCAAATGTCGAGTCAAATGTCGTTACGATAAAAGCTACAGACGCTCAAATAAAAGTCAGTTATAAACAGAAAAAAAACATCTTTAGATACCCAAAAAGATCGGGATTAAACCTTTAGCTAATTTAAAAGACTACTGAACCCTTCAATTCTGAAAAAATTTAATGTTGTTAATCATAATGTTTACGATAAATTCATAGTGTTCGAGATATTTAAAAAAAAAAAAACTATTATTATTACCATTAAAATCGAACAATGAAGAAAAATTCAGATCGAATTTTCTTAACAAGAGCCCGCACTAATTTTATTGAAAATTAGGTATCGTTCAATTTTTTATAAAACATTCTTTGAGTCGTATTTCAATGGAAAAGCGTGTATTATCTTGCACCAAAAGAAAAATTTAAGTACTTATATCTATGCAAAAGGTTCCATGACCTCCTGTATATGCGCATAGAGGTTAATATGAGTATTTTACACCAGATTATAAATTTCTTCAATAAAATGAACGATTGACAATTTTCATTGATATATTAGAATGATGACACATATTAATTAAAAACTAAATTGGTAAACCTAATTATATAATAATAATGAATATTATTTTTAGGAGGGTAACCCTGAAATTCAGGAGCTGAATACACAGACAGTTAACATGATCACAATCACATACATGTGTTGATGTGTATATCGTCATGTGTAACGTGTAGACTCAACTGTCTACTCTATGTGTACCGTAATAACATGTTTAAATAAGTGACCAAGAATTTGTGCCAAAATTTCTAGGATTAGATAAATAGAATTAGCTAATAAAAAGATGGCATCACGAAGAGGGCCTGTGGCTCTTGGTACGGACGGTACAGATTTTGCACATCGTCAACGTATTGCTCAACAATATCAAATTAGGTAATTAGCTTAAACATAGCCTAAAAATTTGTTAACGAAATTCCTTTCTTTTTTTGAATTGGTGATTTTAATTATGATTTTTAGTGCTCTTAATAAATCAAGACTTAAATATTGTATATTTTTTCATTATTTACTATTTTTTGCTATGCTAGCAAAATTATCGGCGGATATTTTGGATCGTTTGGATATATTTATATTGGAAATAGAAGAATTAGAAATACCTCAGGTAAAGATTCATCATGATTCCATGCTAAATTACCGAGGATTTATCCTGAATTTATAGTTAATTTAAAAAAAAAAAATTTTATAATTTACAAAAAATTTGTCCTTTTCCATACAAGCTCAGTGAAATCATAGCTGGAGTTTTATAAGGCTTGCAGATTTTTGTAGAATCATTTTACAAGCTTCCAACTTCCTCGTATACTTTCTAGGAAAACGCCACGTCGATCCAGTTTAAATCTGTCCATACTCGAATGGAGGTCAATAGTGCTCCAGACCATTACTTCGGAAGGATTGTAAATTTCCTTCTAAAAATTTATACAGAAAATAAAATATGACATTTCCCTCCATAAATCCTCGATAGTTTAGTCATAGAATTATCGAATAAAAAATTTGAATACTAAATAATGATTGTTCAAATTTGTAGCCGCTCTGGTGGGAATATATTTGGTGTATCAGTTTATTAGTATCATTTTTGGGATTGGCTGCGATTAGAAAGAATCGTGTAAAATTTATGCAAAGATATGTGATTTGCATTTTAATATTTGGTATTTGTCCATTGTTGTACGCATTCGTCTATTATTTACCAGATTCGTGGGAATATTTGTTTGGCGAAGATTGGGATGAAATTGTATTTTGGCAGGTAAGATTTGTATATTAATTTATGAATCATTTAAAACAAAATATGCTACAAAATAGGTCAATTTTTTCCTAGAGATGTTTTTTAGGGATTTAACTAAGAAATATTCGGCTGAATTTCCGAAAAGAATCACCCTCTGATCGTTTTTTTACAGCTTCGATTGGATTCTAGATAAAAGTATTGTTGGCGACTCCTTGCCTGTTTCTGCGTAGTTTACCTTCTTTTGAAATATCTGTCAAATTTCTCGAAACCGATATATAAATAAATCGATATATCGCCCTGTCAACAAATCCAGACAATTGGAGTCGGCAAAAATACTTTTTCAGTACTTTCCTCTAAAGTCCAATAGAACCTATATAAAATTTAAATTCGCTTGAAGAGCAATCTTTTTCGTAACTCCAGCCAAGACAAAATTTTATTCGATATCGATAGATTACTGTTGAGCTCGAACCTCTAGTTTGCTTTAAAAAAAGTGTTTTGATTTATAGCTTTCAGTCTTTCAAGATCAAGCTAGGAATCTTTGATTTAGAGAAGTTTGACTGTAATAATAAAACATGTTTTATTCATAAGATAATAGAAGTTAGAAAACATTGTCTTCAAATTTCTGTTAAGGACATACGCGAATATAATATTAACGCGTTACCAAAATTAATTCATAAACAGTAGAACTCCAATCATTTGGAGGAAAAAAAAGGCCGTAATCAAGTGGTTTTTGCAACAGCGAGAATAGGTAAATCTTCTTTCAAGGCCGATTATTTGTGAAAGCCTAACTTTTAGCCGAGAAAATTGATAGTTTGTCTTCATTCTTTAACAGTTTTCACAAACTTTTCATGATTTATCTAATCTGGATCGGACCCGGTCTTAATTAATCCGGATTACTTTCTCGTTAAGTCTATTGTATAATAATGTCTATGGTTTTATTTATAATATTTGATTTTGTTTTAGGGTTATCCATATGGAATGCTTTGGTATGCTTTTATACTATTAGCAATACAAGTCCATTTATTTTCACTGTACTTTGCATGGAATTTGGTAACAGCTTGGAAATCGCGAGGTGTTAAGAAATTGGAATAAAAAACAAATTGAAATGCAATGCAATCAATAATTTTATCCTCCAAACCAGACCAGACCATATAAATGAATTTGAATATTAATATTGAAACGTAATTTACGATATTAATATTTGAATTATCCAAATATTGATGTTCTCTGAATTGTATTTGTGTTTGATTTGAGTGGTGTGTTCGCCTCCAATCAGACCCAAACTGTCATATAGTTTGATCAAATTCACACGTATGTTATTGGGATAGTTTTATATCAATATTTTAAATATATTTGTTCATAAAAAAAAAACAACCTTTGTCGAACTTTTGATTTAACCTTTAGGGAATTTCGTTCCAATTTTTTTCTCAAACTTTTAAGGACGCGTTCATGGTGATATGCTAGAGTCAAATGAGTACCTAATAAAATTTATTTAGGATTTGAAAAAATTTGTAAAGTATATCAATAATCTTACAATGATTTATAACCTTTTTTTTATTTGTTGTTAAATATTTTAAAAGTATTTATTGGAAAATATCAGGAAATGTAAATTAAAAATTGATTTGACTTTCTTTGACAGATCTGACAATAAACTATGTTTTGTTATGACATACACAGTGTGTATGTGTATATTTTTTTACTGTGCGCTTTTGCCAGTTTTCAAAATATGGTGGCAAAAACAAACCTAACAAAACAGTTTTAATTTTATTAATTAATTCAAACGGTCGTCAACACCATTTTTTTAATGCAATTCATATAAACTGCATATTTCAAAGAATATTTATAAACATTATTTATTATGGTGTCTACTTTAATAATATAGTTATTATAATTTTAAGTACCAAAAACATTCTGTTCTCCATAAGACGCTGTGTTCAAAGTATGATTTTTAATCGATAATTACTCTTTGAAATGATCGTCAACAGGTTTTAAATTTTTGAAGAAGGATAACTACTGAATTAAGCTATTCAATTCACTAAAAAATAAATTTTTATCTACTAACGAGCCTCATGTATGAACGTCCTTAATTCTTTTGCAAATTTGGTTAAATAATTTATATGGAAAACCAATTTAATTTGCAGTTACCAAAAAAATCATTCCATGACTTTTCCAGGTTTTCCATGATTAAAAAGCAAAATTTCCAGATCTGTAAAATTGAATGACACCTGTGGTTTTGTACATGCGGCAATTCATGTAAAACAAAGAAACAATTTTCCAAATCATTTTAAACATTGCCAAAGTTTTTTCCTGAATTGATGGACAATCCATTTTTTTGGATTTTGGTACCATCAGAATTTAAAAAAATCCATTTTTTGACTATCACTACTAAATTTTAGAGTGTACTGTCTATTTTCACAATATAGAATTGTCTAGCGTTAATCGATTTCGAGATACGACATCCATCTCAAACACCAATTGAGATATCTTGGTGTTTCTATCAAAATAAAATTCCTTGACTAAAATTTAATGGATTTGAAAAAAATTTTCATCAAAATCCGATAAAATATGGCCGCTATAGACCAAAAACCATTTTTTGGATTTTCGATGACGTCACCAGGTACACAAAATCAATTATTTGACTATCACCACTGAATTATGTCCGATTTTAATGAAATTTTTTTATGAAACCCACTATTTTTGTGGTGTTTTATCCCATTTCTACAATATACAACCAAAATTGAATCTGGTGTTCAAATCGATAACTTAACCTAGACAGGAGGGAAGCCGTGCAGAGGTAATAGACAAACGAAAACATATTTGAATCACATTTTATTTAGCACCTTAGAAATCAAGTTATATTCGATGAACAACATACAAACTTGAAACAAAAATATAATCCAAAATTTGAGCTGTTTAATCTCAAATTTGAAGAAAACAAAAAGACTCCAAATGACAAGAGAATGAATAAATGTATCTAAAACTATATTAAGGATGTACGAGCACTAGATATAGTCCATTTATAAAATTGTTCTAAGTCTTATACATTAGTACATTCATAAAAATCCACAATAATGTTTATTACTTTTTGTTGTAAGTTAAAATTTAAATTAGGCCCGTCATACCAGGCCTAACAAAAAAGATATTTAAGAAAAAAACCTGAGATATCGGGTAATTAAGCTACCGCCGACAGAAATTAAATTTACCCGAAATCTCAGTTGTTTTCTTAAATATCTTTTTTTTAGGCCCGTCATACCGGAAATTTATTGGATCATTCTCTTTATTAATATTTCTATTTTCTATTGCGTAGTTTATTTTTTTATTCGTCTTATTTTATTCCAAGTGAAAATTATCAAAATATGGGTTTCTCCATAAGAGCAATGCATTAAAACTCGGAACTTGAAATAATTAATAAAAAGACCCCCGTAACCCCCCCCCCCCCCTTGAAACTTTTATAATTGATTTATATGCACTTCAACTACAAAATCAAGTCTTAATATTTTTGAAGCTTCAGTGCTTGTACATCCTTAATTAAAAGAATCGACACCAAAATTGGCATTCATTTCTCAATTTTTTGTAATTGAGCAGTACTGAATCCATTCGACTTTCGAATAAAAGTTGTAGGTTCATAAAATAGATTCGGCGCAAATCAACCAACTGTTTTCAATTTTGAAAAAGATATCCCAATTTTTTTTAGTACAATATTAAACAATTAAAAGCAAGGATTTGGAATGATCAATACATTGAAAATAAAAGATACAACAACTACCTGAGTAATTTTTTTAAAATACCATGTATATACTAAGATTTTATAGGTGTATGTACTATTTATTTAACTTCTACACACGTATAGGTGTATAAAAACACGAGATGTGTGTCATACGCCAAGGTAGAGATATGTAAATATATATATATTTATAGGCATGCTTCTGCAATCTTACAGATGTTTGAGTTGAAATTGTAGCAAAACTATTGAACTAAAGAAGTTTCAAACAAAAGTTGTTTGTGTTTTAAAAAAAAAAAGGAACATTTTTTATTGCTTTGTCTTCTATGCCTTACGACTGAAAAGATAGATTTATTGTGGGAGAATTCGTGAACCGATTTTGTTCATTCACGAACTCAAAGCGCTAGAACACGCTTAAAAGCTTTCAGCTTGTTTCGTTTGAAGTGGTCGTATTGACGGACAGATAGATAGAACATATGATGAACGTCTGTTCCCGAAAATTTTGATTCGACAATCAGTATTTCGAATTGTTACAAACTTGGGACTAAACTTATATTACTGATATAAAAATAGTATCATGATTTTTTTCGCCTCTCAATTTTATCTAAATGAACGTCAAAAATTAATGTAGCATCTGGTGGTATTTTTGTTGGTACTCCAATTGACCCGTACGCTAATTCAGATGGTATTATTAATTTACGTTTTTCACCCTCGCACATCCTGTAAAATAATGAATTCAATAATCAATACAGAGATATTCAAAAAGATTGAATGTAACGAAGTACTATTAGTGGCGTTCCATTTTAAAAACTTGACAGTTAGTTTGTGCCGAATACATGCAGTTATCAAAAATATGTTTAGAACAAAAGTTGTTAGTATTTTTACATAGAACAGCTTTTAATCGTAACATTCTTTTGAAAATCAAATGAATTCAGCCTAAACTGATTGCAAAATTTATAAAAGTTAATTACTTGACTAATTTAATTAGTAATAAGGGAATTAAGGAATCAGGAATTGTTCAGGAACTAATATAGCGTCATGAAACAAAAGGAGGAATTTTAGATCCGCGAAGACTGTCGCATAACACGAACACTGTGATCCGAGATAAATGAAGACAAAACTATGCAACTGTTAAAACACAGGAAATATCTTATATGCATTACCACTGGAGTAATCACAAGCAACTGGGCAATCGAAATGGAAAATCACAAATGACAACTACTACAGGAAGTGCAACGAGAAGGAGGAGGCAATTGAACAACCCCAGGGCTGTAAGGTTATTTGTCTTCTTTCTCCTCAGTAGAATCGGTTTCATCTCATCCCTGACTTTCTCTATTACCACTCTTCTCTGGGCTGCACAGGAGTAACTTTTTCCTTTTAGGACAAGAACTTGTATGTTCTTGTCCAGATTTTCTGCTGAGTTAGGTGCACCTGCAGTTTTTAATGTCTCAGCGAGGTTAGCTTGCGCAGCCTCGGCTGATTCACTTGTTGAGGGGATTTAAGACCCAGAGTTTTGAGGCCCACGAGTAAATTGGGCTGTCTACTACCCAATCGGCCCCCTGATGGGGAGAGAAATTATACAATGGAGTTATTCAGTTGCTTTAAGGGGTTTCTTAGCGACAGCATTTAACCCAGCTGCCCTAGCCCTTGGTTAGTTGCTCTAGGCACAATACCTTGCACCGTAGCTTGAGTTTGAATGGTTTCTTAGTCTGTCTCCTCGGGGCCATCCTATCCGACATGGATATTCCTGTCAGCAACATAGTTACCGCCGTCATAGCCCTTCATCGATGCACTAAAGCCTCTCCACCAACGACAAGGTACTACCATGCCTAGAAGTAGTTTGGAACTGAGCTTATACCGTAAAATTTCCACTATAAAATCCTCGACAACTTTTTCTAGAATGACAATTATCGCAGCTAAGTAGGCTCTACTAGTTTTCTAGTAAAAGTCGACTAACCTTTAAAATGTTGTTGGGTCTGTAAAGAGTTATTTGTGGACTATTGAATACGGAATCCTATACTGCACGTGATCCAACCACTTAGCCGATTTGTTTCTATCATCTGTGAGTGTACAATCGAATGCAATATATTTGAAACACATTTTAAGTTTACATATTTACTGATTCAATTTTTTTAGCCTTTGACTATATTTCCTATGAACGAATAGGAAATAGATTTACGTTAAAGATATGTTTGTTTTATAATGTCAATCATTTAAAATCACACGTTATCATAATATACAAAGTACAAAATCCATGTAAAATTATAAAATATTTATCCAAGGATCAAAGATCAAGTAAACATTGTGGGGAAAATGACGTCACATTGATCGTTGATCATTATGATACTATTAGAAATGACTACTACAAAACAAAATACACCATTTATTAATTATTGATTAAAAGAAACCAATTCTAATTCTATTGATGTCATAGAATTTAAAGGACCCCATACACACATTTATGTCTTTGTAGATTCTCTTCCTTGTTTATATTAAAATCTATTGGGATCTCTGGCATAGACAGAGTTTAATATTTCAACCTACTAGCAGAAAGAAGTGATTGGCCAGAGTGTTGGAGCAGAAAACATCGACCTACCGTAGAATTTCATAGCTTTTATGTGAAATTATCTACACAGTATATAATTTATCGTTTTTTTTACGAAATGCTCCTAAAATTATTGGATGTATGAAAAAATGTTTTAAACAAAAGTTGTTTGTTTTCATGAGAACATTATTTGTATTTAAAGATTTTCCCCAACTCACATCGTTTAAAAGATAGATTATATAGCTACCACCAGACGGTGAAAATCCCACCAAAACCGACAAGAACTAAACCATCGCCCTTCATGGCTGATCAGCGTACTGAAAGTTATTCCTTGAGTGAAAACTGTTTCGATCCAACTGCTATTCATAGGTTTTGGACTATTTATTCCTCAAAGGATTTCCGGAACTTTAGGAAGAATGAATAAATATCTTGAGGAATTACAAGTGGATGGGTCATTTAAGTTTGATAATTACCCGATAAGTCCTTGATCCCATCCTTTAATTACTTGTCCAGATCCTAAGGCAAATGTTAACGGTACATTCTGATTGTTTATCGATCGCAAACTACTGTCAAATATTGTGCCATTATCAAGATATCCCTGTAATTCAATCATAAATAATTAGTTATAAATACAGAATGTAACAGAAAAGAATGTTATATATTGGATATTAAAAAACTGCACTCAAAGTATCCCTTACGCGTCAAAGTATAAAAAATAGTTCATACGAAAATAATACATTGTTTCCGAAACAGGAACCTTGCGAAAAAGAGGCGTTTAGCGTCATAAGACACAGAAAAGTTTATAACAATAAATTTGGTGCAAAGCTCCCCAACATACTTTTAATACCTTTTTTGTTTATAACAAGCTTTTAACTGCATGATATAATTCAACGAATTTGCCCAGTTTAAGAGTCTGTAACTTTTATCGCAACGACATCTTTTAGGGCTCTAAACTGCAATTAAAATTTTTAATCATTTCATATAATTTTAATTCTTGATAAATTTCGATATAACGCGTACTCTTCTTTGGATCAAACCCGAAAATAGGCCACCCCAACAAGACATATTTCCGATTTTGATCTTCCTTTTAGCATTAAGTAACTGCCTTTTAAATGGGCTATTTTACATGTAATTAAAAATAAAATTCATTTTTAGAATCTTCTTTTGCAATACTTCGTGAATCTCGTAAGCAAAGCGGTTTTAGACCTACGTTTAAACTATTTTTCTTGATTTTGATGAATACTAACTATACTCTATCCTCAAAACATAACACTCTTAATTCTGTTACACCCTGTAATGAATAAATGTAAAATAGATTTTCATACCGTATAATAAACACCTAAAAAATCACCTTTTTTTGTTTTATTTGTACAATTTTGAACACGTAATTTAATACCAATTTGTAATTTTGTTTTACCACCGTTGTTCAATTGTTTTAAATTATTATTATTATATTCTAATAAACTACTACTAAAATTAATGAATATATTAATTAAAAATATATAAAGTAACGTATTTATATAAAACATGGTTGATATAAATTAAAATTTTAATAAAAGTTAATATCAACTATACATTTAAAAAAATCTAAAAAATTATATTTGGTTAAATTTAATATATCTATGAACTGGTTGACATGACGTATGACGTTTGTTATTCAATATGACATAACGTGTCTAAACATAACCTTCAATTTCTTCAATTATGACCTCCATATACACACCACAAGAGGTAGAGATTTGTTTAATGGTGAGTTTGAATGAATGATAATGGAGGGAATTGGGCGCACTTCTCGACATGCAAAATCTGGTGCCTGACGAGGAAAGATCTCGTGTTAAAGCACCTCATCCAGGCCTGTTTCTTTTAGGAAGTACAGGATCTGGATTGGGTCTAGGGATTGTAGCTCCCCTAAACGTATCTGGTAGACTCCCAGGCATTTTATTATTTTGTGTATGAGGGCATCAGGCGTTCCAGTCTATTAGGAGATGTTCAGGAGTTTCCTTCATTTCTCCACAAAATCTGCAGTTGCCCTCCTTTTCGAAGTATAGCTTCCTAAGGTATCCCCTGAGTCTACAATGTCCCGTTAGAAACCTTGTGCAGAAACCGCAGTCTATTTTTACTCAAGCCAATGTAGGTCTTGTATCTTTTGCGGTTAAAGTTCCCGAGAAGATTTTAGGCCTGCCTGAGCCCCGGAAGGTTCCTCAAAAGTGTGGTCTCGATAGAAGTGATCACCCAGTTCGCAGAATGACTCCGGCCTAATAAGGGATATCGATGCTCCTTTCCTCGCCAGGAATATCTTTTTTTCCTCCATTCTCACATGTCCTAGGGCCCAGTAAAGGGTGACTTGTTTATTCTCGCCCAGATTATTAAGTTTGTCTAGGCACTCCCATACCATTCTCAAAAACGAAAAGCATTTGAACAATTAAAACACACCGCAATTTTTATAAGGAAAATGGATTTCAATCAATTCTTACAAAACTTCTTAAAGGAAATATTCCTTTCGAATAAAAATCTCAATGAACACAAAATTTGACCATTGATCCAAAAACTATTTTCATATATAATCGCGGGGTTGAATTGTTTAAACTCCAGAAAACTGATTGTCAAAATTTGAAAAAGAAACGTCACTTTTGAAGTTAATTTGTGCCGAATTCATTCAGTTTACGAAAAAATGTTTGAAACGAATGTTGTTAGTATTTTAATAATGAACAACTTTCAATAGAGACATTTTTTTCGAAACGACCAAAATCGACTGTAAAATTAAAAAAAAAGAAAACATCTGTTATGAATGGGTGATAACCTCTATGTAGAAATTAGAACCTGTATATAGAGGTTATGTTATTTAAAAATAACATGAGTACATCTAAACATAGCCCTGCCTTTTCTACAACTATGATTTTTAAAATAAATAAATAAATAAGATAAGATTTATATTGATTTATGAAATGTATTCATAAAATTAGATAATTAAAAAAAAAGTATAAATGATTATTATTAATTAATAAATAAATTTAAATGATGAGATGCATTAAAAATCAAATAAGATTAGAAATAAAATTTGTGATCTGATGATTAGATGTGTACTTTTGTTCAATATCATTGAACATATTATTTAAAATTAAGTTTTATTATATTTAAATAACTGTGATATTTTGTTAATGAATTACTTAGTTTTATATTAAAATGTTATCAAATCAACGTAATTTATTGAATAGTGGTGATATATCGACATCAAATGTAAGTTGAAATCTCTCTCAGAAACGGCAAAACGATAGAATTGTTTTATTTATCACCATAGTTACAGTTAATAAACGATACATCTATTTCGATTTACTTGTTGCAAAACATTTACAAAGCTAATCGAAATACGAAAAATTTGTATAATTCTTGTCTATCGAATTCGAACTCATTCGACCAGTTTTACTATCGAAAAAAAAAACTAAATATTTGAAAATTAACTTTTAGCGTTTTTAACTCGGACAATTTTCATCGGAACGATATCTGTCTCAAGGAAAAACGTATTATTGCCTGAAAATGGTTTTTCCGTGTACTATAACTCCTGTCAGGAGTCAAGCGTCTCCACTATGCGACGCCACCGGACTTATCAGTCCCGCTTTGCGTGATCTCAGTTTCATTAATAATATTAATTTAAATTGAGCAAATTATTAGAACTTTGTAATCGATCTCGATGATGGGGCTGCCATCTATCGCTTACGAGCAAGCCTCAGCCACGACTGGTAAAAGGAAAGTTGGTATTTCCATAAATTTTTGTTAAACTATGTTTATACCAATAAGAGTCGATCGACAGAGGCTTCATTAGAAATCCAAATGTAATTTAGATCCCAAAAATTTGAAACAACTGTATTATTATAATTAAGACCAGATTTACAGGGCCTTGTTCGATGCGATTTTTAAGACTATTCGGTTTGCATCATGCAACACTTGAAAAGATACTCCACCCAAAATATGTTTAAAGTATACTTTGATTGTTTTAGGAGGATATTAATAGAGAATTTATACCAATTACATACCATTGGTTTTACAAAACAGATATTGATGGTAAAGTAATATGGGATGCATTTTCCAAAAAGGATTCGCATAATATTGAATTGGCATACTTAAAAAAAGGTAAATATTCTTTGTATATTCAATCAGTAGCACAGATCTCACTACAGAATACACACGTGTTAGAATATTGTGTAGATTATTTCAATTACAATTTTCAATCGTCATATTATGATCCTTATCCTTACATAGTATAAAATAAAGTCCCCTAGCCGCGCCTGTCTGTCTGTTCGCGATTTTCTCAAAAACTACTGCACCGATTTTCATGCTGTTTTCACCAATAGATAGAGTGGGTTCTCGAGGAAGGTTTTAGTATATAATTTGTCAAGTTTTTGTATACATTGGCTAAAATATAATGATATTTGTTGGAGGTGTCATATTATAAAACAAAGTCCTCCGCCTTTCGATAGATGGTAGTAAGCAACCAATGTGTTAAATATGCTATTCATAGATAGCGATACATACAACAAATACGTTATACACAACATGAGTACTTCAAAAATTTTGCCAATAGGTGGCAGTGCATACAACAAATGTATTTCAAAAATTAAACGCAACTTGACGGGAGAAAGTATTATGTTACTTGGTTATAAGGGCGTTACAAAATTTTTGCGGACGAAGCCGCGACGGGTAATGCTAGTTTTTAATAATTCAAATAAATGACAAATTTTTGTTTACAAACTGGGCGAAAAATGTAGATTCGAACCTGTAACACGCAGTATACATCTAGTTAAGAAGCTTCTTGCATCTGTTCTCATTCTGGTAACTAAGAGTTAACAAGAGTTAACAGGAAAATTCAATAAAGACGAAAATACAAATATTTATCGATTCCTCAGTATTCCAAAAATATTAGGTGAAGACAATTCTCCACTTCAAATTAAGAATCTGAAATTTCGTCTAAGAAAAATAATTTAAAGATATAAAGAGAAATATTTTCAGTTATGAATTTTCCTAATGAATTGATTCTGGTATCTATTAGTACCCAAAAAGAGCACTTATGTAACAGGTCTCTTAACTATCTACTGTGTGTTACAGGAAAAAAGATACAAATAAAAAGTTTCTTATTAAAGTTAATTTCTAATTTCTCTGTTTTTTGTTTAAAAAAAGATTACCATTCTTCCAATATAATCCAAACAAATGGGGGTCGTTATGACGTCAATATAAAAGAACGCACCCGTACGAGTATTTATTGGAAGGAAACAGTATCCGAAGTGAGACGTTGTTCCTGGTTCTATAAGGGTAACATTGATGGACGTTTTATACCATATACGGAAGACATCAGTGACAAACTCGAAACGGAATACATGAACGCATACCAAACAAATGAATGGCATCATACAGTGAATCTATTAAATGGGGAGGTTGTCATCTTTCACGGCCCTGACATTCTAGTACATTTCATAAAACAAATCAACAATGATCCGCTACAACAATCGACTCAAGTTCTTCCACCAACAATTACGACCAATTTAAATATAATAAATGATATCGAACATGATACGGGTAATAGCAACAGCACAGACGTATCGTATACGCGTCCACGGGTCGTAAAACGTGGCGCATTCGATGACATTTTTGATATAGACGATACAGGGGAAATCGATCGCATAGATCATTTAATATTCATGGTACATGGGGTTGGATCACGATGTGATCTCAAATTTCGATCGTTAGTACAAGTCGTCAATGAATTTCGACAGATCTGTTCCCAACTGATCAAATCCCACTACAAGACCTCGTACGAGAATGGAAGTGTATCTCGGATTGAGATTTTACCAATCAGTTGGCATGAAAAATTACATTCAGACGAAGAAACGGGTATCGACCGAAAACTAAAGAATATTTCGTTGGAAAGTATTCCCTTGTTACGAGAATTTACGAATGATACCATCCTGGACGCACTATGTTATACTTCCCCCATATACTCGCAAACAATAATTTCCTGTGTTGGGGATGAAATGAATCGGTTACATGACCTATTCGTTTCCCGGAATCCAGGTTTTAAGGGAGGGGTTTCCTTAGCTGGACATAGTTTAGGCTCTCTAATCATTTTCGATATACTATCAAATCAAACGAATGGCGAATCGAATAACAATACAAAAGTACAATTGACCGAATTAAATTATCCGCATATAAATTTTAAACCGTTAGCATTTTTTGCCCTCGGATCGCCGGTTTCAATGTTTATAACAATTCGCGGTATTGATACGTTAGGGATAGATTTCAAATTTCCCACATGCCATAAGTTCTTACATATTTTTCATCCGTACGATCCGGTTGCGTATCGTATTGAATCGTTAATCAATCCAGCGGCTTCCAAATTACAGCCAGTGTTGATACCACATCATAAAGGCCGAAAACGGATGCATCTGGAGTTGAAAGAAACAATGTTGAGGGTTGGAACCGATTTAAAACAAAAATTTATGTATTCGGTACGTAATACGTGGAATTCGCTGTTTAGTACACCCGCAACGCCAGCATTAAAATCGACATCGTCGAATAAGTTATGTAATCAGTTTAATATTGAGCCAACTGATAATGAGAATGTTGTCGATAACAGTGATAACGATGGTAATAATGCTCATCATCAACAGAATATTGATTTGGGGAAGTTGAATGGGGGTCGGAGGATTGATCATGTGTTACAAGAGGCACCCGTTGAGTTCTTTAATGAATATTTGTTCGCGTTACAAAGTCATGTGTGTTATTGGTAAGTTTATATATAAATAAATATACAGGGTGCTTCAGCAAAAATGAAACGATAGAAATCATAAAAAACTATTATCGAAATTATGGTCCCTTCAAATCACATTTTCTCTAATCCAGTAACTACCAGCTTCATAAATGACGTTCTTTTTTCAAATTTGTACCAAATCGATTTGGTTTTCGAATAAGAGTTGTTCGTTACTAAAATACTAACAACTTTTGCTCGAAACATTTTCATGATCACATTTTGTTCAGAGATGCATTTACTATATATTTCGAGGTAAACGAAAGCCCGAAAAACGGTCAAAACAGAAAAAACTCACGGTTTTATGTAGATTAGAAAATTTTGCCAACTTTTAGATGTTATTCAAACAGCTACATTAGAATCGCATTTTCCTATTAGTAATCTCGACAATTTGACGTTTACTTTTCGAATATTGGACCAAAAACTCGATAAAGGAGGAGCTTTTGCTTAAAAAGTCGTAAATTTGAAAGTTTTTTAAATTTGTATGCCCCTTCTGATAGATCTCAGAAGGTCGGACTGGGATCCAATTACCATATAAAATGGACACTGTTGTACAAATTCTATGTTTTCTAAGCCAAAAAAGTATTTCATTTTTGGTGAACTATTTTATAATATCGACTCGAGAACGTGGCGTTCTTAATTCAAAATTGTACCCAATTAATTGTTGCCGAATCCATTCCCTTTGCATTTGGTGCATCTCGTGTGGATTGATATCGCCCCAAATCAGACAATTTTGCTTGTTCACACATCCATTCATCAAAAAATAAACCTCGTCGCTAAAGATGATGACCGAACGAAGCACTGATTTTGATAAAACAATTTCACACGTTATTCATCACTATAACTTTCCATGGTGATTTACCATACACTACTAAACAATTCACAACAAATTTAACAGATGTCACTTTAACAACATGATTGCTATAACCTAACAAATTGCGAGCGTCCCTATTATTGAAAGACCCTTTATAATAAATGAATTGTAATATTAATTAGTTTTTTTTTTAATTATAGGGAATCTGAAGATACAATATTATTAATATTAAAAGAAATCTACGACTCATTAGGAATGAAAGCTGATAATCAAATACCTCAACAGACAATGACCATACAGCCAGATGATTATTAATGAAGATTATTAATTAATTTAAATTAATTATTGTATATTAATTCAATTGTTTTATATATATTGTAAATTTTAATAAAAATTCTATATATTCTTGTTAATTAATTGGATTAATTATTTACATATTATTGAATAATAAAATATTTGGATGTTCTAAATAATATTTAAATAAATTCGAGAATTTCGCCATTGTTACACCATCAATAATTCGATGATCTGCAGCCCAACTCACTTGCATTATATGTTCCCCAATTACTTCATTATTTTCATTGAATCGAGGTAATCTCTAAAATATCACAAACAAATGGGTTAATTGTTTAAATACTCTATTCCCCACTCTTTAAGAGTTGAATTCGTCGAAAAAGTCTGACTCGAAGGAGTCCAAGGAACTCGAATGGAGTGCCCAAACTAACTTTGGCTGATTGTATTCTCTAGCGATGAGTTAGAAAGTTGGGAATTTTTTCTATTAAGACTTCTAGATGGTTTAATCTCTTAAGAAGTTCTGAAAAGGAAAAACTACCCGGTAGTAAAATTTTAACATTTGACAAACGTTCGATCCTTATTTATTGAAAAAGGAATACTTTGTTAAGGATCTAGAGCAAGGGTCGGTGACAACCTATAATCCACGGGTCACTAAGTGACCCATTTGAGTTTCGAAAAGCAAATACATTTGAAATTTATTTTAAGTAAAATCGGGAGCCAGCTTAACTGCCGAAAATTCAGACGAATACAAAGTCTTAAGACGTCCGATTATAAGCCAGACTTGACTAAATTGACGTATTAAGAAGACTAACCCGAAACGTCTTCTTAATACTCACATTTTGGTTGATTTTGACCCACAATCAAAAAAAAAATTATCGACGCCTGATCTAGAGTATGAAGTCTTAAGCCGAGGGGAGTGCTAAATCCTCAGAGTTTCCAGTTGTTTAGCTCTTTTTACAAACGGTTCGAAGAACTTTTGCTCCATGAAGTAGTCGAATCGAATGTCAAAAATTCATTTTATTCTCATTTTGAGCTATAAAGATTCTCACAAAAAGAGTAAAGCTCAAACTCCTAATCCCTGGTTAATTCCAAACACACACAAACTTGTTTACCTGTATTTGACCAATAGCTCCAATCGCGACATTTGGAGATAAAATACACGGTTTTGCATAAGTACCACCGACCACCCCGATATTGGATAATGCAAATGTTCCGTCAAATAGATCATGCGCACTAAACGATCTCTTCAAACCACATTCTTGTAATCGAATTAATTCTTGACCAATTTCCAAAATTGATTTTGTTTGAACTGATTTAATATTTGGTACAACCAAACCGTCACTGGTATCCATTGCAACACCGATATTATGATCGGATTTCAATAGGATCTTCTCTTCGTCGATTATCGATGCATTGAGTATTGGATATTCAAGTAACGATAATGATATTGCTTTGAGCATGAACGGCATGTATGTTAACTGTTTGATCACATTTGGATCAATCGTTTGGGGTCGATTTTTATTTTGATCGCTCAGTAATTCAGTTTTGATGTGTTGACGTAATTTTATGAGATTTGTTAATTTTATTTCATCACAGTATACGAAATGCGGTATTTTCTACAACAACAAAAAAAGGAAATTAATTACAGTCAAACCTCGCTACGGAATGGTGCACTTGTTTTGGAAGTTTTCATTCACATTTCTATAATTAGAATTTGCTATTCTATAGGTACACTAATTTCTACGAAAACATGCTGGAGAGTGCCAAAACGAATTGGGAAAGCAACAAATTTAAACGCAGTTGACATGAAAGCTTCCAGACAAATCGTCCCATTTACTAGGGTAAGTGTGGAAGCTTTAGAAATAAACTTCGAATGCGTTCGTTTTGGAAGCTTTCGAAGGTTTCTAGGTTCTGCCGTTGTAGCTTAAAAGTGTCAGGTGCATAAAAAGTTCCAAAACAAAGCGATCTTCACTTAGATAAGTTTCCCGTTTATCCAGGTTTAACTATATTTACATACCATTGATTCCGTCATTGATTTAAACATTGCTTTCCTGTATCCTTTTATTGTAATTATTTGATTTTTATCCTGTTTTAATAAATGAGCATCCTTTTTATTTGATTTTGATAAAATATCCTCTTTTAATATTCGTCCATCTTTTCCACTGCCTTTCAGTGTCGTTAAATCAACCTTTAAAACATTTCATTAACAATTGATTATAAAATCATTTATATGAAATATTTCTAATACTTTAAACATTCGTTCATTTGAAAACTTACGGTCTTTTTAAAACTTTCAAAATTCCTGACTAATTATTAGTTGTTCAAAATATCAATATCCTGATATTTTATCATAAACTAGAAAACCCTTCGAAAATTCCTGGTTTCTGAAGAAATTCTCTTATATTCAAAGAGTATTTCAAAATCTCACATAATTTGGACACGAAAATGGACACAAAACGGACACAAACACATTTTGGACACAAAATGGAAATCTTAGAGAAAACTACGATATCTACGATAGCTGATAAGTCAGTAATAATAAAAAAACTTTTGGTTTCTGGTAAAATTATCTTATTTTTAAGGATTCTATCGAAATCCCACATTATTTTCAGATTCTGGTCATCCTGTGTAAACTGGTAAATATTTTTGCCTATAGATAAATTAATTACGTATAATAAAAAATTGCTGGTTTTTGAAGAAACTGGCGCCGAGACATTCGTCGAGAGCTGTCGCTAAGAGTGTACTGCCGGCATAAATGAGATCGAGAAAATCTTGTATGAAACACTTTTTCATACAACAAAAATAGCTTAGGCACAATTTCATTGCGAAGCCTGTGCGAACAGCTAGCCTTATATAATTTTCAGGTTTGGCGAAGTCAGTATTTTCCAGGGCTTTGTGCAAATTGTATATATTTCCCAGATACTAACTAGTAAGCATAATTCCCATATTTAAAATGGACTCCGAATGTTAGGGGGGGACACCCTGTTATAATAATAAGAAAAAAACACTACATACATTCATATCATTAGCTAGTTTCCGAATATTAGGTATTGCTAATATTTCTTGTTTACTGGAATCTAACACAGATGGAGAGAAAGTTGTTGTTGTTGAAGCTGGTGCAACTGATGCAACAATTTGTTGTTGATCATTTGTTTCAGATGATGATGTAATTTGTTGACCATTCGCATGATCAGTATCAATTTGTATCAACGTGTCACCGACCAAAACAACATCTTCAACACCATGACATATCTGATGTATGACGCCATCGTAACGACTGGTTATTGTAACTGAGGCTTTATCACTTTGTACCTCACAAATATTATCAAATTGTGCGATACGATCACCTTCTTTAACAAACCTAAAATAAATGAATCTTACTTAATATCAAGTTCAATTAATTCAATAATAGTTCCAGGTTACTTTACCATTCTTTAATTTGTACTTCACGAATCCCTTCACCGATATCACTTAACTTAAACGGCACAACCGCATTACTTTTACAACTTGTTTTAAATAATTGTTTTTTTATTAAATTCTAAAAAATTTATTAAGTATTTATATTAATTACTGTAAATAGAGTGATGCATTAATTCATGAATGATACTTACATTTTTTATAAAATATTGATTTGTTCTAATTAATATTGATTTACTGATTGTAATCAATGCCATATTTCTTCAGTTTCAAACTTTGAAATATTAAATGTATTTTTAAATATTCATTAAACCATGATTTTTCATTATTTAGTTTGATAATAATATTTAAATATGTGATAAAATATAATTAAATAATAAATATAAGAATACAGTTAAACCTGTATATATAAAAGGAATTATCGGAATCGCGATCTAGTGATTTTCTTCGACAGTCAAATGGTCATTTAAAGTGCTTCTTAGATAGATAGATTGTAGAAGTTGCCCTGGACGGGCTACACTTAGACCATAAGGTCCATTGTGATGCCTAAGGATGTGCGGCTGTGAGTGGAGTGGCAGGAATTTTTGTGTATAGACTAGGAATTGGCAGGATATGCGGCTGCAGCCGACTATGATAGGAACTATGCCGATATTCATCTGGAGTTCGTGAAGGAAACTGCAAAAAACCTTCTCAAGCATAGCCGGTTACTTCATTCTTGTCCATACGCCGACAGTTTAGTCATTTAACCGCCCCTTTTTTTTTCTTAATAATTGACAAAGTGCCGATGTCGGGATTCGAACCCATAACCTCCCAGTTTCCAAGTAGACATACTGCGCAGATATAACGCCTTAGACCGCTCGGCCACTTGGACTGGTTACTAAAGACCTTAATTACTTAAGAACTAAATTACAGAGTTGACGTTGCTCAAAATAAGCTTCCAAAACAGAATATTTAAACAATTAACGCAGTTGTTATTTTCACTTGTTTACATTTAATTTTGATAAGAATGGAAGTAAGGTCAATTTATTATCAGAGTTTTGATACCCATATATAAAAAATTCGTTACGCAGGAGCTGCTTCAAATTAGCGAATTCAAATTAGAATACATAAAAAATCACTCTCTAGCAGTCACAATTTTAGTCTGATCAAAATGAAATGTCGTATCTGATATGATTTTAGTATTTGCAAGGCTAATTTTATATTAATAAATGACATACGTCAAAGGGAAAGGGGAGCATAGAGAATGAAGAAAACACAAAATATAAAATATCTCTCTTAATATTAGAACAATTGAAAAATGTGTAAGGAATAAAGTTGTAGAAAATCAATTTTGCTACAATTCATCACCTTATCATTTTTACTCAAACTTAATGTGTACAGAGATATTAAGGAATTTAATTTTCAATCTTAAACCGTCAATATTTCTGTAAATATTAGTGTAACAGAAAAAATGATAAGAAACAAAATTACAGTAAAACTTAGTACCTACAACTTTACTTCTTATAAATTTTTCGATTTTTCAAATATTAAGGGAGATATGTCAAATTTTGTGTTTCCCCCTCCCTTTAAATTCCCTTTTCCGATTTTACCCATTAACGAACTTGACCTTTTAAATACCAAAAGCGCCTCAAAAATCAAATTTCATTCCAATTAGATTAAAAATGTGACCGCTAGAGCGATTACAGATATATATATATATATACATAAATTTTACAGATGGTGATTTTCGACATCTACTAGGTAGGATCGATGGACATTTGAAGAAATTTTTGCAAAATTTTGAAGTCGGTACGAGACCTATTTCCTTTCAGGAAATTCGCTAAAACAGGATATTTAAACAAGTTTGTGGTTTCCGAAAAATAAAAGTTTAATTTACTCGGATATATTAAATAAAGATAAAGAAAGTTCACTATATAGACAGTGTGTTTCAGAATGAAGAATTTTTTTCAGGAATGGAAGATTGAAAAAATAATCAATACTTATTGGGAGAGTTTTACGGAAGAGTTCATTTTGAAAAATTTTGCCATCGATTTGTGCCGAATCTATTTGATTTTCAAAGAAATGTCTCGAATAAAAGTTGTTTGTCATAAAAATCTCAACAACTTTTGTTCTAAGCATTTTTTCGAAAATAGAATAAGTTCGCCATAAATCGACTGAACAGCGGTGTTATTTTTTCAAAATTTTATAGTTGATTTGTGCCTTATTCATTCAGTTTTTGGAAAAATGTTTCGAATAAAAGTTGTTTGAGTATTTATAGTGAACAACTTTTATATGAAGTATGTATTTCGAAAACAAAATGTATTCGGCACAAATTAATTATAAAATTTTGAACGCTATTCTTTGTGCCCATATGTTTGTTGCTAAACGTTAAGTTGTTTATTTGAATCAAACTTTAGGACTAGTTATTCTGCGACACCCTGTAATAATATATGGTAATGATAAAGTTATTTGAATTATTTAAACAATACTGATAATGTAGTTATGATATTCACTATTTTATAACTTTATGCTAGTAATTAAGTGTGTTTTCAACTCTGTTAGGCGTTAAATTTCACATTTTCTCGCATATTCAAAACCGTTATTTTGAATCGTAAAGTTCGGACATTTTTCGCCAAAAAAGTTTTGTTAATTGGTTATTTTGGTTCAGTAGCTTATGAAAATATGTATTCGGTAAGTCAAAAAACACCACCCAAAAGCTGAAAGATCTCCCATTTATTAACAATCCTTTGCAAAATCCGATATCATTCCCGATTCTCTCGATTCTAATTACCTTATTTGATTTTAAGGAAAAACAAAATGTGGCTAAAATTCCAACTTTGGAATGATTTTTTAAATTAAAATCGCCCTAGTTGATTACATTTAGATATTTTAAGGTCATTAATTACATCAGATTTTGTGTTCCATATTCAAAAACAAAAGGAGACCATAATCGGCTCCATAAATAGGGCGTAGGAAAAACAAAATGTGGCTAAAATTCAAACTTTAGATTGAGATATTTTAAGGTCATTAATTACATCAGATTACTTTGCTTTTAATCATGTCGCGTTCTAAACGGTCAAAAATTCTGAAACTTCGAGATTTATTAGAAAACACTCGCTCTGCTCGCAAGGGGGTACCCCTATTGACTCCCAAAGCGGCCTTCGGCCTTGGCTCCGCGTCACAGAAAATAACATTGCATGAAACCGGTAAACAAGTTTTTTTTGGGGGGGGGGGCTGTTTTTCCGATTTTCCGGGTGGTTGCAATGAAAATCGGTTTCAAGCAATTTTGCATCGAATGCAAAAACCGCATCTTTCTAGCATGTCTAGAAGTACCTTAGAGTTTGTATAGATCAGTCAGTCAGCTTCACTTCTAGCTTTATAGTATAGTGGATTATTTTTAGCCTGTGAAAAAAAAATGAGCAAAATCTGTTGGTTTCATGGTGGAACATTTTTAAACTAACTCGGGATTTGAAAAACGAGAGCAATATAAAAAAAGAAATGATATTAAATAAAAATCAAAATAATTTATATAATGAAAGTAATTACATTATTATTTTTGTTATAACAAACTAAACTACAATATTTTAATTAATTCATTTATTTTAATTAATTAATATTAATTAATAAATATTATGCATTTTATTAATATATGAAACAAAATCATTAGTTTTTATTTGATTATTTTAATAATCATCTAAATATTCATAATTATTATATAAATCATACAATATCATATTTTAATATAAATATAATTACTATATTAATATTAATTCATTAAATATAAATAAATAATATATATTAATTAATTGAAATGAAATTAATTTAATTTAATAAGATCAAAACAGAATGTATTGATTTGTTTTTTTTTTATTTAAAAATATATGAATTGAAATTAGTTAATTAGTAAGTAGTATGAAATAGGACGGATTATTATAATTATTTATTTATTAATTATAATTAATTAATATTAATTAATAATAATATATTTATATTAATTTAGTAAATGATGGTTTTTTATACATAATAAACTATTAGTAAATTAAATTAATTAGTTGATGATTGACTAGTAACATTTTATAGGCGAAACAATAAAAGCAATAGATGACGCCCCCCACCCCTCTGATGGAACTAAAGTTAGTCGTTATGGAAGTCACATACTTAATGGTTATTAGTTTAGTTTTTAAAATTGATTTGATGTTAAAAATATTGTTTAATTAAACGTAATAATGTAAAAATAGACTTATTTAACTAATCTCTAAATAGTTTGTTTACATGTGTAATTTATCATATTTGTATATTATACCGTATGTATATGTAAGACGACTTTCTTTAGTTTATTTAATAGTCACGATGGCGCTGTAATTGTAAGGTATTTAGAGCCAGAAGATAGTTAGAACAGTGTATACACTGCACTGACCTATATAAAACTGGACAGAGTACAAGCATAAAAAAACGGACCCTAAAATGATAAATAACAGCGTTGTCTAACCGCCTCAACTAGCTAAGGTACTAAAACTTTATGTGTGTAGCGGAAATACATGTGACAGTCACACAAACACATATTCTTATCACACATACATACCGCAAATGCGCGCTGACGCAAAACTTAGTTCCTTGGCTAGTTGAAGAGCGCTTTCAGTGATTTAGAGATCAGTGGCACTCACTCTAAATGGTATTTCGCCTATATCAATAAAATAAATAAATAACAATGGTAACAAAACAAAATATAACAAAAAAAAACCTAACGGAATGTATATTTAAAAAAAAGTCAAAACAAACAAAAATTTAATAAATTGATCACAATTAATTGAATGAATTATAATATTTTGAATCAGTGGCGGATACAAGAGGGATTTGATTTTGTTTTGAAAAGTGTTACGCAATAAGGTCTTTCACTATCTTTCAAAATAATTAAAAATATCCCAAAAAATTAAAAAAATCATAAAATACTTCCCGCTAAAATACTTCTTTATCACATTTCCCTAATTGCTTGTTTTGGTAAATAAAACTAAACTAAAATGTGCTCGTTTAGTTGTTTTCTTCACCGCTAGATGGTACACTGACTGCTTGGGTGTACTGTGAACAACCGTGTAGTACCTTGTTATATCTATCGACTAGTAGTGGATGAATTAGTTAATTAATCCAAACTAATTACTCCTTATGATCATCATCACATTATCACAGTGTAAGACCCTATATAATCGAATTTAAAAATAGTCGGATCCTGATTAGCGAGTGATAGATCCTCTCTCCACGCAGATCTAGCACTGATATCGAATATAAATAAATAAATGCGTATTAAGTAAAGTGTTACTTATGATAAAAATGTTGCCGTTGATAAGATTCATTAGTAAAATGGTCACTAGCTTTCGATTTGGTTGACGTATTGCTACTGGTGCTAGCAATACTGCTATTTGATGAATAATGACTATTTAACGATGATTTCTTATAATTACTATACTTTAAGTTGTTAGTACTACCAGTACTACTGGTACCATGCGCCGATAACGATTTACGTAACGTTGGATTATTGTGTCGTTGTGTTGTATCTTTTTTCATCGCTAAATTCTGTGCAATTGTATCCATTTGTGCTTGTGTCCGGGCCGAACCAGTTCCAACAGTTCCACTTTTAATTCGAATATGATGCAAACTATTATTTAAATCATTATTGACTTGCGTATTGATTATATGATGACTGTGATCTTTATCATCGATTTCTAGGTCACTTTCGACTTGCATCGCCTCATCTAGAACTGCACGAAGAGCCGGAGATACATCGGGTCGCTTGTACACTGATGTTGTTTTCTGTGGCATATCTAAATTTAGATTTAAAATATTCTCAGACTTGAATCGATATGGACAATCGAAAGATCGCATTTTATTGAGGGCGTACTCGGAATACGGTCGATCTAATTCAGGTCTCGCTAACGGACGATGTGTTATTTTGATAACACTATCGTTAGTGGTGTTGAAAAAGTTATTCTGTTGCGTTGGTAGGATCCATTCATCGAGATTATCGTCGTATCGTGCGTTATTCAACATGTATTGCTTATCATCGATCGGTACGAAATTATCGATAATCATTATCTTTAATTTTAATTCCTTCACTAACGATTCTTGTGTAATTTCCATTTCCCGACAATCTCGATTGTGTTCTAACTTTAAATCGACAATTTCTTGTTTCATATTTTGTAAACGTTGGAATAGTTTCTTTAATTTACGCGATTTTAGTTCAGCCTCTTGTTGTAAATTCGAAAAACCACTGCGAAATTCGGTATTTGTTTCCTCTTCGAGTTCTAACATTTGTTGCATTTCCGTTTCACGTTTCTTACGCTCTGCAATCTCGTTTAGTTGATGTTCTAATTGGATCTGTTTCTCGTTCATCTCATCTAAGATGTTTTTACCACCTCGAATTAATTGCGATTCTAACGATTGTAAACGTTTAGCCAGTTCATCGGTTTTTTCCCGTTCATGTTTTAATTGCACTTCGATATTTTCGTCGTTACCTATAATTGTTGATTTATTCAAGTCTTCACTAGCACCAGGTGATGGTGAAGAAGCTTCTGTTTCTTTCTTGACCTTCTTCACTTTCTTGATAATAATCGTTTTTTCCTGTTGTTTTCGCTGTTCGATTAATAATTTCAATCGTTTGATTTCATCTTGGTACTCACGAAGTTTAACATCTTTAGGATCTTCATTTTTAATCGGACGATTCTTAATAGTTTTCGCACGATGTGCATATCGTAGGGTTGTTAACGATTCATCGTAGTTATACGATGATGGTGCGATATTTGCAATCATAATCGTTTTTGAATTACCCCCAAGTGAATCTTGTAACAATCTTGTTAATTTCGAATCTCTGTACGGTATATGGGGTGAGCTCTCAGCTAAGGCTGATATAACATTTCCTAACGCTGATAAGGCCCGATTAATTTTGGATGCTTCCTTTAATCGTTCAGCCGTAGCACCGGTTTTTGATTGTCGTTCACTGCCAGCTAAATCGATTAAATTTAATTTACCTACTTTGAAAGTATCATCGGCTGTGTTACACATTTCGATAGTCACGGCAAAGATGGCATGTGAGCGTGAACTATGTTCGTTCATGTTCGTACAACCCACGGTTCGATTCTTGTTACCCATATTCATGACGTACAACATATCTTCAGCACTTTTACAGGTGATTGTATGTAAATCTGGGATAATTACACCTTTCCCGATGTACTCCCGGATTTCTAATTTATGGGTATGGTCACGTTTTAATAAATCTCTAAAAAATTTAAAAATTAATTAATGAATCATATGTTTTAGTTGTTGTTGGATTTAATAACTCTGATTCAGGAATTAATTCCTTTGTAATAAAAGCTCTTTTAGATGTTTCCATTGATTCACTAAAGCTTGCTTAAAGCATAAAAAATGGAATCTTTTTGTACGTAAGGATCATTCTTACATCGAAAGCGAAGATTGCATTCAAGGAGGGTCAAGTGGAACCTACAGATCTAGATGCTTTGCATACAAAGTGAATCAGAGTTATTGTATCCAATGCTAATTTTTTCAACTTACTTAATTTCTTCTAAATGTATTTCTAAATAGCTAACCGATACTAAATATTCCATATCTTTGGTACGATTAATATGTGACCATATTTGTCCAAATGTTTTTGGAATGATACCAATATGTTCTGAAGACTGTTGAGTCCCCTCCATCGTGTACGTTTTCCCGGTACCAGTTTGTCCATATGCAAATACACAGCCATTAAAACCCTCTAACACAGATGTGACTAATGGACGTATTGTCGTATCATAAATATCTTGTTGTGTCGAACTAAAACAGAATTATATTTAATATTACAGTTAAACCTGGTTAAAAAATAATAATGCAAGACATACGATATTGTATCTCATTTATTTAGGTTTCACTGTAATAATTTGAACTTACTTCCAATCGTAAACAGCATCATATGTAAAACTTTTTAACTGTTCACCATGATGATTATCTTTCGGATTTCGTATTTCGATGACACCACGTTTTGGATATACTTCCACAACATTTTTGTTCCCATTTTGTGTTTCTTTTGTGGACATTGGACGACATCGTACAACCACTTGTACGGATTCATTTAATGAATTCTTACGTTTTTTTATCTAAAAATTTTATGAATCGATCATTTATTATAAATTGTGTTAATTCAAAGAGTGTCCAGAAAGTCCAGGAATTGTACGAAATATCAAAACAGATCTTCCTTATCGAAAGTTAATATAATTGTTAACCTGATATTTCACAAATTTATACAGGATTTCGAAACAAAGCTTGATTATTCGGGAATTTCTACCGCAATCGAAAGGTTATATGCATATTAGCCAGTAATTTTGAAAAATAAACGGGATTTCAATGAATATGTTGGGATTTCTATTGCAACCAGGATAGTGGTTATATAATATTATTAAGTACTTCCCGGAGAAAAAATGGGAATTTCGACTGCAATCGAAAGTTGATATTAATATAAATCAGGAACTTTGAAAATTATACAGGATTTCAAAATAATATTTATATACACTGAAATTTCTACCACAATCGGGATATAAATACAGAAATTTCTACTGCAACCGAAAGTTTATATAACAATTAACCAGAAATTTAATTACAAAGGAATAGCAAGGAATTATACAGAATTTCGAAGTTTGAAAATGGAGGAATTTCTTTCACATCCAGAAATTATTTTTATTAAAATTCACTTATCTAAGCAAATTTTGGCTTGGAATTCTTTGCTAAACCCACATATTCAGCAGGTGAAATAGTTTTTAGACTGGGAATCGAAATACTAGAACCAAAATTAAATTTTATCTACTAAGAAATAATAGGACTATGACCAAAACCGGGAAAATACAGGTAAAAAAAAACAGGAATAATCAGGATACCTTTTTGAATAATCAAAATACAATCATATTGTGTTCGAATACCAGAATGATATTAAAACGATATTGGATAATCAAAATAGTAACAGGATACGGGATACAGGATTTAACAAGACAGGAATTATCTGGATACCCCTATTTAATTTTCAAAATACTTTCCTATCGACTGTGTACGAATATCGTACCATAAAATATTAAAATTAAATAATGATATTTTTATAAAATAACCGGGAAAATTACACATATTTACAAAACAGGAATAATTCTGGACACCCTATATTATCATCAAAATATTTAAAAAAATGCATATAAATACTTACAATTGTTTTATGTTCTATAGAATTATTTTCACAACTCTCAACTGTTTTCATTTTGAATAGATTATTTGTTTGACTTAGGTTGTTAATTAATTAGTTACTAATCAATATATTGAATATTAATAATAAATGATAATAAAAAAATGTGTGTAAAAATTGAATTCATGAATTAATGAAGTGACTGACTGTTTATTGACTAGTAACTGAAGCACTCTGGTAACTTTGGTATAACATTTAATTAATTGTATATTTTGTAATTAGTTGTTGAATAAAAGTTATCTAATTAGTGTGATAATATAACATAAGATAATTGAACATTGTAATAAGTAAAAGTGAATATACAATTGATGTCAATCAACATTTGCATAGAGGTATGTATATTATTACCTTGACGTTCAACACTTTAAATCACAACAATCAATACACTTAACAGCTGCCACTACAAAATACTTTTATCCATTTAGGGAATTTTAATTTGTTACATGTTGGTACTTTTGTTTGAATACATTGTGGCGCTAACGCACTGACCTCTATATAACGCTAACATCTTTTGTTTTATTCATTATGAATCATATTAGACTCGAAAAACACAAAAGGCCAGTTGGTTTGGCGATTTAACTGATACGTTTTCGAAATATACCCTCATTATTAGATTTGATATCACCTTTTATACAACTTTAGGCGATATCCTGTAAATTGCTCATCAAATCGTCAAAGGGACATACATTTCGTGACTTTTTTTGGGTCAAGTTAACCTAATACGGTTAAATTTATTCAACAGTCATCGATTTGGATGAAAATGAATACATTGGCGTTAACGCACTGACCTCTATTATATAACGCTAGCGTCTTTTGTTTTATTCGTTATGAATCATATGACGACTATTGGTAAAAATACTCATGACGTCACATTCCAAAATGGCGGCATTAATTAGGCTACATTTACAAAAGAGAGGACGCCCGCTTTGCAAGACCTCAGGTTCCTCCATTTCGGTTAAACTGAAGGTTAGATATCACATTTTGACTCTGTAAGGACATTCTAGCAGAAGATGAGAAGCGTGTCATCCGCTCCGTTACAGGTTTCGACAATTTGCACTAGATGCAGATAGATGCCTCTTGAGAGGCCTATACTCTGTATCACAATGGACCTTATGGTCGAAGTGTAGCCCGTCCAGAGCAGCCTCTACAATCTATCTATCTATACTCTGTATATGTTGAGGCTTATAGTTGGAACAGTACCATCAATAGCTCCCGACGAAGCCGATTTATCAATATTACCCAACATTGGTGGTTTCTTCTTAGTCGAAGTGGCTTCTAGCTTCAATAATTTACCTTCTGATAGGTGGAAGAGTTCGGCATAAAAATTTGGCAACCCAAAATTTCCACTGCGATTGAAACATTTTCTATGGTAAATGGTACAATTAATAATTAATTAATTTAAAATATAAAATGATATATATTTATTACTTTTAAAAGAATACATATTTTTTTTATGAATTTCACAACTGAACTATATAAAAAATTGTCAGTTAAAAAGTCTAAGTAAATCTTATTATGGACGGATTTTATAAAAAATTTATAAATTTTTATATATTATTATAATTTATATTACAGTCATCAGCATTTATATGTTCAAAACTAAATAAAAAATGTTATCAAAATAATTAATTAATAACTATTTATAAAAAAAAATAAACATAACTAAAAAAAAAAAAATAAATACATTGTTTTATTGTCAATGATTGTGGTTTTATCGATTGGTAATATCGATTGAGATTCTAAATCATATCGAATCAAGTCAATTGATTTCATCACATTCACTTGTATTTAATACAAATATTGTTCATAAAATCAATTCAAACAATATATCAAAATAAAATGCAATCAATTGATTGATGTCAATCATATTAGGTATGTCAATGTGAGACTTGTACGTAATTCAAATCTTAATTACAGTCGATACTTCATCCGAAATCATTTTCTGATTTATTGCTTACGGATCACAGAATTACACGTAAACGGGAGAACCCATGATTTTGGAACACTTTGTACACCAGAACACCCGAAGACATTCTTCTGGTTCTAGGAAAGTCTACGAAATCTAAATAAATAATTCGAATTAATTATGAAACTTCAAAAAGTATGAGTTACTTACTATTTTAAGATCCTGAAGTTCTATGAACTTGAGAGAATACCTCATTTAATTTGGCTCCAATAAATCCAAATTTTCACGAACACGCGCGCCCGAATAAGTTTGTTTATAGACAGAAACATTTGAAACTTTCGAGAAAGTACAATAATGGAGACATTTATACAATTTTTGTAGATGATTTAAGACGAAGAGTTAAATAACTTTTAAAATATTTACAAAAATTGATGAAGATATAAGGTTTTAAATCTATGTCACTATCTATGTTCGGAAAAGAGGTAGAAAATACTAGTTAAACAGTTTATTACTTGTTCACTTTTTGCACCTAATTCTTCTTGCTACACCTAATAATTAGGTTCCTTTTGGGGTTAAAATGATACAAAACGCAGACATGAAGACCGGAGAGAAAATAATTTTCCTGATTTAGCAAAATTCTTTCCCAACTTTTCGAGAATATGGACAACCGTATCACACATTCGAATATAAAATACAACAGTTTAAGGCTAGAAAATGATACGATTCGAAAGATATTTTGTCACGATTTAACGAAGTTCAACTGTAATTACATAAAAAAACTTTACCTAAATTAAAAGTACTCTTATTTAAATATTAAATGTATAAAAAAAAAAACTATTTAAAAACAATTGTACATGCGTTCCAAATTTTTAATTAATCATTTTAATTAATTATTTATTTATTTAAAAAAATAAATAATTAATAAAAATGATGATAACAACAACGTTACTGATGTTTTATACGTCACTGCGTTACTTTTAAATTGTGCAGCATCACCTAAAAAAATTTAATATTCATTAATTCCATTGATCAAAAATTTAATAACTCTGGTCAACACGAAGCTGTTTGTTACACGATAAACGATTATTTGGCGCACCACAAATCTCAGATTTGTTTAAACAGTTTCATACCCTACAAGATTTCTCTTAAGAAACGTAGAATAAATCTCTTTTTTACAAAACTTCGAAATTACGCTCAATTTTTGCTTAAATAATTTAAAAAAATCCATGACAAAGGTTGTTTGCACCTGAAAGAATAATTTCTCAGCATCAAGAAGTGGATACCAAGTGAACCACAAATAAACTGCTTGGAAATGTTTCAAAAACCTATCCAATAGTTTTCTTAACATCAAGAAGCCCAAAACTACTTACATTTCGCCTAAAAAGTTGTAGAATGTCATATTCTTACTCAAAATTCACGCGTTGGTTTCCCGATAACTAGGAAAGCATATAAAACAAGCCTAAAGTTTTTACCAAAATATTTTATTTGCAACGTGCGTTACGAAGAACGGAATCAACGCTCGCATA
Organism: Nineta flava; assembly: GCA_963920215.1. NCBI lineage: Eukaryota > Metazoa > Arthropoda > Insecta > Neuroptera > Chrysopidae > Nineta > Nineta flava. Next base: position 7,570,932 of record OY986046.1, read on the forward strand.
TCTTGTGCCTAAACGTGTAATACAAATTTTGTTGACCATTGGAATAATAAAAATAAAATATTTACAAACCCATTTGGAAAGTTAGCGCTGGTGAACTCATATGTCCATCCCCACCATTTGAAAAGGCCAACACACGTAGATGGTAAGTTTTACCCGGTGATAGATAATCAATATACGCTTGTAAATCAACTCCCGTGGGAATGATTGTATCATTTGCCGTACTCATATCTCGATCTGCTTCCCATACACGAATCTTATACCCAGAGAGCGGTTCTTCTTCCGCCGATGGTGACACATATCGCCATACAACCTTCACAGTTGACGGATTCACCGGAGATACGTGGACTGCTGACGGTGGTTTTTGTGGTGGTTTTCTGTATGTACGTTCTAGATATCGTTCACTTTCTGGTCCTTCACCAGCTGAATTGTAGGCCATCACCTTCACGAAATAGTATGTGTCCGGTTGTAGACCGACGATTAAAGCCCATGGACGACGTGTTCGAGATAAATAGTAGATGGAATCCTGTTCATCGTTATCTTTCTTCCAATATTTCAAACGATGTCCTATTAATTTACCCCGAACACGTTCTCGAGTCTCTAATATCGGTTGCCATGTCACATTCAGTGCAGTTGAATTGAATGATCGAGCAGAGGTCTGTTGTGGCGCCACTTGTGGCATATCTTCTGCACTATAAATTTCAACGGGATTTGATTCTGGACCAGCACCAATTGTATTAAACGCTTGAACTTTGACCAAATATTTGGTAAAATAGTAGGTAATTGGGATATGAACTACATGCATATTAGTGTTTCCAAATCCTTTTAAATCAAGTTGTTGGTACTCCAACTCTTGTGGATGATCTCGTCTCCAGAATATTTTATAATAAATACCAGAACCATGCTGTTCAGCAGGTGATAGTGATTTCCATGTGATTGTCAAATCTCCGATTTTGCCACCGCCGCCTCCAATGTTATCTGGTGCTTTGTATGGACGATCAGGGGGTATTGCATGTCTAGGTGATGGTAATGATGATGGACCAGCTCCAAGTGCATTCACAGCAGCCACACGGAATTCATATGTGGACCATGGTACGAATTCAGCTTCTAATCTCACTTCTTTTCGTCCGGTATAACGATCGATTTCACGCGGATGGACATTGGATGCAATCGTATGCCATGTTGAATTCCAATTGGTTCGAGCTGTTATTATATAATATTCAACGGGACGACCATTAGCGGAACCATCTGTCCATTGTAAAGTAGCCGATCGGTGTTGAACACTTAACACTTGAACACCACCCGGTGGACCTGGAGGTCCTTCAACAACGACGTGCGATTTCGAGGATATTGAACCGACAGCTGATTTTATAATACATTCATATTCACCGCCTTCGGCAAATGTTGCGTTTTCAATGTCTAAGAATCCTCGATCCATTTTCTAAAATAAAGTAAACAAAAGAGGAGTCAAACATGGTTCTGTGAGATTGACAAAAGTCATCTTATTTCCCCGGATAAAATTGATACTTACAATACGATTATTTGAATTATAAACATCCACATCCCGAATTCGGATTCCATTATGCTTCCAGATGTATGCAACGTCTAATAAATTTTCAGTATCGGCTTGACACCGCAAGGCTAAATTACTTCGAACAGCCATTTGTACTTGGGATTGTAAGGATTCGATAAGTCGCGGTGAATGTAACACAATGAGACGACCTCGTGACTCACTGACCCCATACACATTCGAGGCGGAACAAGTATAGATACCAGCATCATCTCGAGATACTGGTCGAATTACTAAATTACCATTCGGTAAAATAATACGTCTGCCACCAGATCCAATCACATTATTGTCTTTCTTCCAAACAAACTTTGGTTTTGGAGCGGCTTCAGGATTACACTTAATTGTTACGTTACCCTGCTCCGCCGCGTATGTTTCTGATTCTAGTGGAAATTTCTTAAACGATGGTTTTAAGGAAAGCACCCGAAGTTGTGCCGAAGAATATCGTGCTTTTAATTGATTTTTCGCCTTGCATTGATACATTCCAGGATCGCGTTTCTCGTCTAAGTATCGTATCGTTAATACATTATCTTGTATTTTGTAGCGATCTCGATCTTCGTCCTCCAATTTTTCCATACTTAATTCGACACCGTTTCGATACCAAGTATAGTTGACATCGGGTATCCCGAATGCTTCGCAAGTCCACGTCACATCAGCTTTTTGATCGACATGTTTGTCGACTAATGGAATTGTGTAATTTGGCTCAGCTTGAACAGTTAACACAACCGAATTTTGTAATTCACTGCGATCGTTGAACGCACGACACACGTATTCGCCTTGATCTTCAACTTGCACCTGAGGTATGATTAAGACACGATTGTAGCTCATTTGATATGAGCCTCGAGGTAAGTTCCCATCTTTACGGGTCCAATTGTAGTTTGCGACTGGGCTATAAATAAATGAATATTTACTAGTACATTTGGAGACACAAGAGTATATGGACTTATGGTTCGCAACATAGCCTGTAAATTGTTTTTGTCATAGAAAACATCTTTTCTTTCTAATCAGTAGTAAGACCCAGGTGGTCTGAATAAGATCATAGGACTTATTCATGTACTATCGACTCAAAAGTAACATTCAGATTTTTACAACTTTTATTCGAAAAAAGCTGTTCGTTATAAAAATACTAACAACTTTTGTTCTAAATATTCTGTTGGAACAGCGACAAACAAAGCGTGTTCGATACAAATCTAACTGTAACCTCAAACTCTTAAAATTTGCGGTCATGATTAACCTAAAATAGTCCATATACTCTTTTGTATAAGATTTGAATACTTACTATCCAAAACATATACATTCAAATCGAACTTCTTGTCCAACAATAGGCGCTTCTGGGAATATTTTTGGAAATGAATTTGGGAATTTCAATTGTTGGTAATTAGCTAAAATTAAAATATAAAAATTAATAATAAATAAAAATTAAATACAGTCAAACTTCATTAAGTTTCTTTTTTATTTAATCAAGTTTGACTGTATTATTCTAGTATGAATGAAACTTACAGTGTGGATTGACACGTAACGCAAATGTCGGTCCATTACGTCCAGTGACCGATATTTTCGACTGTACATTACAACTGTAATTACCACGATCAATTGTTTCCAAGGCTGAGAAATAGAGAGCACCATCGTACGAGACAAACACACGTTTATCTTCTTCAACTAAATTCGGGAAATATTCTCGAGCCCAATAGAACTTAACTCCCGGATAATGTGTTGGAGGATCACAGTAAATAGCTTTACCCCAATTCTGGTTACCACTTTCAGCCGCTCGCATCATATTAAATTCCATTATAAAACCGAAATTTAATTGAACACTTTCGGAAATAATTGATCCAAATTGATTTGTTGCTTTGCAGTGATACCAACCACGATCTTTCTTCTTATCTGGGTTAAATATGATCAAAGTACCCCCACTGATTGTAATTCGATCATCTTGGAACGGATCGATTCGTCTCGCAACGAATTTATCGTTTTCAAAGTCTTCCCGATACCAATCATATGTTGGGGTTGGATAACCACCGGCCAAACAACTTAACTTTACATCGTATTCGGTTTTCGTTGATAGATCGAAGATTTTATCATTTGGTTGACGAATAAAGTACGGACCTCGAGGCACTAATTCAGGGTTATCGATATCGACACCATATTCATACGTTCGATGCTCATCATCATCCAAATAATGAAGCCGGCCAGCTGGGGCTTCACAGATATAGCACAGTAATTCATCGCCGTGCATTTGTTCGAATCCCCATTTCATAAGCTCTTTCGAAAAACTATATGCCAGAAAATCACGATCCCGTTGGATGATTTGCTGATTTTGTGGTTGATTTATCTGCTGTTGTTGATTTTGTTGATTGTATGAATATTGATCACGTCGATTTTGATTCTGATAATCCAAATTATTGTAATTGATCGGTAAGAATGCATTTTCCATGCTAATTAACTGCGAATTATCTGCTTCATTCATCCAGTATCCTGGGGAGGATTGATGTACCCCGATGTACCATTTTCGATGTTGTGGATCGATTTTATTTAACTGCCGTACAATAAAACCGTGTTCCTCCAAACTATTAATTGACACTAGATCAGCTTCGTAGGCTTGACACACTTTTCGGGCGTCGTTGTAATTTCGTAGGGGTGATTTGATGAATCGATAACATAGATCGTAACCGAATTGTGTCCATATTTGTGGACATTTTGGTTTTTCGTATATGTCAGACTCACGATTGATATCATTTACGTTACTCGGATTGCCATAATAATTCGGCTGTTGCTGACTTTCAATATGGCGGATATTTAGATTTAATATTATTATTGATAATATCAATATTAATAATTGGGGTGTATCATACATTTTATTTTAGTATTTAGTCTTCTTTTTTAATTATCTAGAAAACAAAAATTATTTCATATACAGGGTGTCACAAAATGTGTTAGGATTTACTTCTTATAGACCAAGCGAAAAGAAATAACGATCTGAACATTCTTTAGCTTCTTCTAGAGCTAAAAAAGTATCGACTTCATGAACGGGCAAAATTGGTGCATGCTTCTATATGGAAAGGGGATATTTAACTACAAGACCGTAATTGATAGAACAGTTTAAATGCAAAAAATGCTCCTGGTTTAAAACAAAGAATTTTTGTTTGAAACGTTTTTTTCATAGTTTTACCACAATTTGTATATTTAGTACCTTGGTATATATACCACGTCATATTTTATACATCTGTGTATGTGGAGCAGTAAAATAAACGGTACATGCATTGATAAAGAACTCAGCATATATATAGTAAGTTGTTACATTTCTTGTTTAGGAATTATTCGCCTGGCGTATTTCCCCCAATGCCCATATAATAATTTCTGAACAGCGAGAATTCGCAAAAATTTATTATTCGTCATGCTCTAGAAGAAATTGTGGTCAAATCACCGTCTAGCCTCGATTTATTTTATTTCTCATAGCATGAAAAACACGCGTTTAAACTTTCTAGAAAAAAATTATACCAACTAGAATCATTTTTTACCGTTTTGCAATTCGAATTAATCGAAGTTCAACCGTAAATATAAAAAGTACATATTATAGGTCACAAAACTAGACTTTTTTCACTACTTTAAAGATGATTTGTGCCTTATTCATTCAGTTTTTGGGAAAATGTTTCGAATAAAAGTTACTAGCATATTTATAATGAACAACTTTTATCCGAAGCATTTTTTCGAAAATCGAATGTATAAGGCACAAATCAATTATAACAATTTTGAAAAATGAACGCACTTTTTGTGGCCCATAGTATAAGAAACTGTGGTCAAATTGTGGTGTACCAAGAACCGCAAACTTTCCCATTGAAATACATCTTAACAAATCTCTAAGACGAATTGGAGCCCCAACTCGAATAATTGTTTATTTCGAATTTGTAATTCGAATTAATCGGAAGTTTAACCATTAATTATAAAAAAAAACTTGCTTCAGTCTCGATTAATCAAATTTGTATTTCTTATAACCTATATATCATTTTTAAAAAAAACTCAAAAAAGAAATGAAGCTAACTCGAGTAATAAGTTATTTCGAATTTGCAAATCAAAGTGCATACAAAAACACTTGTCTTAGCCTCAATTAACCAAATTTATATTTCTTATAATCTCTAGGACAAAATGAAACCCACACGAATAATTAGTTATTTCGAATTTGCAAATCAAAGTTCAACCGTTTAATCATAAAAATAAAAACATTTGTTCTAGCCTCGATTAATCAAAATTTATATTTCTTATAACCTCTAAGAACAAACTGTAGCCAATTCGAATCATTTCGAATTTGTAATAGAAATTGAACCGTTAATTTAAAAAAAAAACCAGATCAACACACCTGTAGAATTGGTCATCATTAGGAGTATATAACAATCTTTATATACTGAAATATCACGTAAACACACCTATCAACGCTGCTCTATGTTTATAAAACTGTTTACATCCAATTCTTCTTGTTTACATTTACATATTCGAATCACTGTGTCGTATCTCTATCACTGCATCACTTTTACACGTAACGAAAATAAAATAAAATCATAAATTAATGACTAAAAACGAATAATTAATTAAAACATTGCTATTCGAAACTTTTAATTAATAAGGTGTATAATAGGTTTGGTACGTATGAATCAACCACTTGGTTGTAAGTTTAGTGACGTTTTGGTTAAGTTGGTATGAGTTTCAGTAGTGGACAGAAATGATTTTCAGGGAGTGGCAGCTGATAGCAATATAGCATCACCTTCTCACCTTACACCGACCGGTGTCGATGGTGTGATCGTTACTTTTAAATTAATTAAAAAACTATTTTATTTTAATTAATTAACGGTTTTTGAATGTTTCATTAGGAAAATATTTTTATATTGTTTTTTTTTTTAGAAAAGAGCAAAAAAATAACAGATTTATTTAATAAAATTATTTAAAAATGAGAAATTTTTAATTATAAATAAATTAATTAATGACGTATGAATATGACTGTACACGTTTTAAGTACTGCGGTGGATAATATTGATTCATATGAAATGATTCATTCAAATGAGTCATTCTGATATTGATTCCTTGAGAATCCATAAAAAAAAGAATTTTGTCCTAATGGCACAAGTCATTTAATTTAATTGAAAAAACTTTCTATTAAATTTCAGTCCATTTTTTAATTTTCATGGTAGATTTATCTTAAATAGATTTCAAGATTGTAGTATTAAGGTCGCATATCTTAAAAAATAGACGAATGGAAACTATGGCCCGAAATTAGTGGGATTAATTGTTAGAAACATATTTTTCTAATTATACCCGGTATATAATATATTCCAGTCTGTCAACACGATAACTCAAAAAGTAAGGTCAAGTTGAATGGACAAAATCGGACCATGTTTGGGCAAAATGGTCAAAACTGTATATCTTTGAACAAATTTTGTTTGAAACTTATTTTCATAAGACTCAGTATATACCGTGTATTTAAGCAATTAACTCAATTAGTTGTTATTTTCACTCTTGTTTATACTAGAATTGTAAAAGTATGACCTAAAATTATAGTGGAATCGGATAAAATTTCACTAAAATATTCAAAAAAACAAATTTTTTACTTTGCCCTAAAACCGTCAAATCTTATCCGATTTTAATAAACTTGGTACTCAATTCGACTAAAATTGAGTTATATTTTTCAAATTTTGTATCAAATTTAACATATCTCATATCGATTTCAAGATTTAATTATCATGGTCCTAAAATCTTATAAAGAGTTATCGTAAGCAAATTTTTAATACTAGAAATAAAAAATATGATCCAAAATTAGTGGTATTAAACAAAAAATTTCATCAAAATCCCATAAAATTTCGCTAAAATATGTCAAAAATCAAATTGCATCTAGCGAAATTTCGCTAAAATATGTTTTTATGAATTTTTCACCATGATGTGACGGTCATCCATAAAAATTAATTTTGCTCTAGTATTCTTGTGAAAACTTCGCAAACAGTTTGTTGTTAGCGATTTAGAACAATTTACAAACATCTATGTTGATATCCGAATGTATGAAATGAATAATATCGTTTCGCATAGTAACTTCGAATCTAGTTTTAGCGTCCTTTTGTTTGCACAGAAATCAATATTGTTTATTTTCATTCTGAGAAAAATTGTTGAGTGACGCATTACCATTTTAACTTGCTAAATATTGTGCAAAATCATTTCATTTAAATTACATAATTATTTCAAAATATATTAAAATAATATTTTCCAAAAAGAAAATATGAGTGATCTTCTAACTAACCTACTATTAACTAACGCCAATTTTGATGATTGGAAAACTCGAGTCAAAAATATGCTACTTTTAAGTGGTGTTGACGATGTCATCGAACAGGAAATCGATGAGAATACTAACGTACAAGTTCGAAAAATATTCGAAACTAAAGATGCCACAGCTATTGCGATAATTCGGCAATGTCTAAGTGCTTCACAATTATACATGGTAAGAAATGCCACCACATCGAAAATAATGATGGACTCTTTGGAAACAGTATTTGGATTGAATATAAATAGAGATCAACCATCTGGCTCTGGGTTCACACAAAGTTATCCACTATTAACCCAGATTAATTTCGACAATTGGAAGTACCGAGTAACACGATTACTAAATGATAATTATGTCGGAGATACCATCCAACACGACATAAATAAGATAGGTAATCCACAAGTTCGAATTAATTTTCAAAACAAAGATGAAAAAGCTAAATCGTTAATCCGCGAATGTCTTACTGATCCACAATTAGCTTTGGTAAGAGATGCACCATCAGCTAAAGTCAAATTGGAATCTTTGGAAAGAGTATTCGGAGGACATTTACCTGATAATCATATATTAAGAAAATTACATTTCAAAAGTGAATTGTTATCATTAAAATGTGAGGAAAATGAAGATTTAACCAATTTTTTTGTCAAATTTGATTCGATTATTAACCGATTGGAATGTGTTAGCGAGAAATTAAGTGAATCGGATAAAGTTTGTGAATTAATACTATCAATGCCTCAACTGTATAACACGGTTATATCATCAATTTTGGAGACACCCCATCCAGAACTAACACTTGAAAATTTAAAGAGGGAATTGGTAGAAGCGCAATTTTTGGAAAAACAGGCAATGCTTAATCATAAGGATTCCGATAGTGACGAAGACACATTCCTTCAAGACTTCGATAGAATTTTTCGAACGGAGATATGGAAAAACACAGCCATGCAAAATATTGAAATTGCACGTCGTGAAAAAAAGGTCAAGATTCAAAATAAAAAATCAGACGTACAAAATACTGAAATTGAACGTCATGAAAAGGTCAAAATTCAAAATAATAAATCAGACGAACAAAATACTGAAATTGAACGTCATGAAGAGGTCAATATTCCAGATAATAAATTAGACGAACAATTAAATACGGAAACTGAACGTCATGAAAAGGTCAAGATTCAAGATAAAAAAACAGACGTACAAAATACTGAAATTGAACGTCAAGAAGAGGTCAAGATTCCAGATTATAAATTAGACGTACAAAATACTGAAATTGAACGTCATGAAGAGGTCAAAATTCAAGATAAAAAATCAGATGTACAAAATACTGAAATTGAACGTCATGCAAAGGTCAAGATTCAAGATAAAAAATCAGATGTACAAAATACTGAAATTGAACGTTTTGAAAAGTTCAAGAACCGAGTTAAAAAATTAGAAAAACAAAATACTGAAATTGAACGTCATGAAAAGTTCAAGATTCGAGTAAAAAAATTAGAAAAACAAAATACTGAAATTGGACGTCATGAAGAGGTCAAGATTCCAGATAATAAATTAGACGAACAATTAAATACTGAAATTGAACGTCATGAAGAAGTCAAGATTCAAGATAATAAATTATTTGAATATAATACTGAAATTGAGCGTCATGAAGAGGTTAAGATTCAAGATAATAAATTATTTGAATATAATACTGAAATTGAGCGTCATGAAGAGGTTAAGATTCAAGATAATAAATTATTTGAATATAATACTGAAATAGAACGTCATGAAGAGATTAAGATTCAAGATAATAAATTATTTGAATATAATACTGAAATTGAGCGTCATGAAGAGGTTAAGATTCAAGATAATAAATTATTTGAATATAATACTGAAATAGAACGTCATGAAGAGGTTAAGATTCAAGATAATAAATTATTTGAATATAATACTGAAATTGAACGTCATGAAGAGGTTAAGATTCAAGATAGTAAATTATTTGAATATAATACTGAAATAGAACGTCATGAAGAGGTTAAGATTCAAGATAATAAATTATTTGAATATAATACTGAAATAGAACGTCATGAAGAGGTTAAGATTCAAGATAATAAATTATTTGAATATAATACTGAAATTGAACGTCATGAAGAGGTTAAGATTCAAGATAATAAATTATTTGAATATAATACTGAAATAGAACGTCATGAAGAGATTAAGATTCAAGATAATAAATTATTTGAATATAATACTGAAATTGAGCGTCATGAAGAGGTTAAGATTCAAGATAATAAATTATTTGAATATAATACTGAAATAGAACGTCATGAAGAGGTTAAGATTCAAGATAATAAATTATTTGAATATAATACTGAAATTGAACGTCATGAAGAGGTTAAGATTCGAGATAAAAAAGACATTATGGTTGAGGATGAAATATTAGAAACAGAAAATACTGAAATTGAACAATCACCACCACCTGAAGAAGTCAAAATTAGGAATGAAATTGAACAATTACATAATGAAATTGAACAATTACAAAACGAAATTCAACAAGCTCAAGCCGAGCAACGAAGTTACCCATGTGATGTTTGTAATAAAGTATTTAGTAAACGTCGACATTTAAAATTACATGCAAAAACACACTGGGACGAAAAACCATTTTCCTATGATGTATGCTCTAAAAAATGTACACAGAAACACAATTTAGATATTCATAAACGATCACATACTCGTGAAAGACCATTCTCATGTGGAATTTGTCGGAAAACATTTACAAATAAAACCAAAATGGATTCTCATAAACGAATTCATCGTGGCGATAGGCCACTTTCATGTAATATTTGTAAGAAAACATTTTCAAATTCTAGAAATTTAGTCAGACATAAACGAATACACTGGGGAGGAAAACCATTCTGGTGTAATTTCTGCGCGAAAATATTTTCCGATACGAGAAATTTAGTGAAACATAGACGCGTCCATACGGGAGAGAAACCATTCAAATGCGGTATTTGCTGTAAAACATTTCGACAGAAACAAACCTTAAGTCTGCATAAACGGACACACAGTGGTGAAAAACCATTTGCGTGTGATGTCTGTGACAAAAAATTTGCTGCGCCGAGTAATTTACGAACTCATAAAATGAGAATGCACACCGGTGAGAAACCGTTTTTGTGTAATATTTGTACGAAAACATTTGCACAACGTATTGATTTAGTTCGACATCGTCGAATTCATGTAGGTGAAAAACCATATGCATGTAAGATTTGTGACGAACGATTTATCGCGCCAAGTAATCTGAGATCTCATCAATTGGTTCACATGAAAGAGAATACATGAACAGGGAAAACGCGTTATTTTTCACACAAAGAAATAAATCATGGAAAATAGGTATTGACCCAAAATTCGTACAGTTTTTGTTGTATATAAAAGCTATATCGATAATTGTTAAATGTCTAACTTATCCACAAAGATAAAACTATAAAAAGATGTTTGGAAACTTTGGAAGGATTGTTTGGAGGAAAAAGTATATTTGGGAAATTACATTTACAAATAATAATAATTCATTTAAATGTTATGAAAATGAAAAATTTTATTCAATGTTAAATGTATACTATAAATATCTATGTATTCAAATATTCAGTGCCAGGCTTAGACCCGTGAGGTCGAGGCCTAAGGAGGCGTCAAAATTTGAGAAGCTGTTAAAAAACTTTGCTTGAATTGGTTACAAGTTATGTTATATAATAATTATACTTATTTTGTGGTTGGTGTATCAAACACTGACCTCTATATAACTGGACGGAGTATGCTTATGGGTAAAAACGTGACATAACGACTCCAACTTAATGATAGCGCTGCCTGAACTAGCCAAAGTACTAAAACTTTATGTGTGTAATGGAAATACATGTGACAGCCACACATGTACTAGCACACATTCATACCACGCAGGCGCACTGAAGCAAAATTTAATTCCTTGACAATAAGATAATCTGTCCAGTTATTTAGAGGTCAGTGGTATCAAAGAATTATATATTTTTTCATAAACATAGTATTTTATTATACCCATTGTATATAATATATACAAGGGTATATCAAGTTTAGGCCCAACTTTGTAACGGCTAAAAATATTGACCGCAGAGAAAAAAAATTGGTATGAGTCTTTTGACTGCCTGCAAACCCGATAACTCAAAAACGAAAAGAGATAACGAGCAAAAATTATGTATGTGCGATCTAGACCTAAAAAGTAAGGTAAATTTCATGAATGGGCTACATCGGACCGTGTATTCTACGCTAGGGGAGGGGGGTAATTTCCATCTTTGAAATCGTTACAGATAGAAAACAAATTTAAAGACAAAAAATGTTCTCTTTTTTAAAAATTAATAACTTTTGTTTGAAACTTTTTTGGATAAACTGATTAGTTTTGCTGTAATTTCAGTTCAAATATCTGTAATTTCTTTTACGGGGTATTTAAACAATTAACTCAGTTATTTCACTTGTTATCAATAATCTTGTATTTTTTTAGAAGAGCAAAAACCGACGTATTTTGGTTCTTAAGGGAATAAACTATGTTACTATATTTAAAAAAATAAAATGTCAGCTATTCAAATATAATATGTAAATGTTTTAAATGTTTAAACGTTTAAATATTTAATAAAAATTTAAATATTTTAAATGTTGTTTAAATGTTTTAAACGTTTTAAATGTTTAAATGTTTTAAATGTTAAATAAACATTTAAATGTTTTTTAAATGTTTTAAATGTTGTTTAAATGTTTTAAACGTTTAATTGTTTAATAAACATTTAAATGTTTTAAATGTTGTTTAAAAGTTTTAAATGTTGTTTAAATGTTTTAAACGTTTTAAATGTTTAAATGTTTAATAAACATTTAAATGTTTTAAATGTTGTTTAAATGTTTTAAACGTTCAAATGTTTAATACACATTTAAATGTTTTTTAAATGTTGTTTAAATGTTTTAAAGGTTTTAAATGTTGTTTAAATGTTTTAAAGGTTTTAAATGTTTAAATGTGTTAAATGTTTTAAATATTTACATGTTTTAAATATTTCAAATGTTTTAAATGTTTAAATGATTAAATATTTTAAATGTTGAAAATAGATCTACAGGATTTACGATAACCAATGTATAATTGATGTAATCAATGTAAAAATTCTAATAATAATAAATAAAAATCCAAAATTCCGCTGTTGATTTTTTCTATTTTGCATACTAGTAGGTTTTACCATGGTAACATATATAGAACTATCCTCTGTCCACTGACTTCTGTATAACTGAACAGCGAATGGACCTAAACGTCAAATAACGTACACAATTGAAGCGCTGTCTAGTCACCTCAACTAGCCTAGGTACTAAATTTTGCTTCAGGGCCCTTGCATGTCTAAAAACTTTATGTATGACGTGGAATAACATATAACAGCCACAAATACATTAACACACATACTTACACAAACGTCACGCAGACGCACTGAAGCAAAATTTAGTACCTTGGCTAGTTGAGGATCGCTTCAACTGTGACGTAACATGGTATAATCTGTCCAGTTATATAAACGTCAGTGCTTTACACAGTTAGTTCGCTACTCTTTTAGATAAACTGACACTAATATAAGTTACTAATCAGAGCCATCTATACGCACAAGAGTAAAGTTCAATATTTAAATAAAAACGATATATATATAAAGGTAAATAAATAAATATAAAGGTAATAAGTAAAAGAATGTTATGAATATGTCATTAATAATTAATTAACATAATGTGATTGATTGAACAAATATTTTAAAATAAGTATGATGTGATGTAGTAAGGTGAAAGGGACATATTATTAGTTGAGTGCGTTGAGTGATCTAGTGAAAAAAAGACAAAACTCATCAATGTGATCACTGTAATCCTAATCAGTGTACATAACCTAATAAAAATTTATAAATTACAAAACTATATAGAATAAAATATGTATAAAAATATATACATATATATATATACTGAAAGTATAAATTAATAAATTATAAGAGAATATATAAATGGATTTATATTTAAAAAAAAGGTATTATTGAATAAAGTTAATTCATCTATAATAAATATTAATTAATTGATTATATAATAATTAAAATAATTAATTAAAACATGTGTCTTATGTGTAAGTGTAAATATGTTTGTCATTTATATTAATTAAAGAATTTGTGTTCAGTTCAATAATTATAAATGAATATCTCATCATATCGTATGTTGACTTAAAAATTCGTCGTCAATAAAGTCAGATTAATTGGATATTTTATTAAATATGTTGAATTTATTTTATTATTTTATTGTTATTATTCTAATTATTTAAATTGTAAATATTTGACAAATATGTGGCATGCGCACAACAATTATGAAGATTTGACGTAACTATACACAGACGTATTATAATCTTGCTAGCTGGATTATAATGTAAAAATGGCGTTAAAAGTTGAGCTATAATTTCAAAATTTTATAATGGATTTGTGTCTTATTTACTCCTCGGCTTTTGACGTTATTTGAACTATTGAATTGAAAAGTGATGTTCTTTTCTCAATATTTTACAGTTGGATGATTGGTGTCGAATTCATTCGGATTTCAGAAAATAAAATATTTATAAACACTTAAATCATTCAAGAATGTTTCAACTGGTTCAGTTTTTGTGAACGGGAGTGTACAATGACTCAACATAATCGATAACGAAGATGACCGACTTAACTTTTTATTTTTAAGTGTTTAATGGGATCTTTGGCAGGGGATGGAGTTTGATATGTCGACATACTGGCAGTAGTTTTTCTGTTATTCATCTGAGTGCAAACAGGAAACTTGTTGGTCGAATGATATGTCACGGGGGTTGGGGGAAGGAATATAATTTATCCAACAGAGAGCATATCCCTTAGTTCAAATAATATTAACAAAGGTTAATACCTTACTGGTTTATGTCAGTATGGGCATAAACTGCTGATTGAAAGGTTGGAAATATTTAAACACCTAAAAATAAAAATTTAAGGCGACCATACACGGTCAGATTTTTCTCATTCACTAACTTCACCCCACTTTTTAGCTCTAGAACACGCAAAATTTCAGCTTGTTAACTCTTATCGTTTCTGAGTTATTGTTTCTACGGACAAAGGGGAAGACGAAAAAAAATAAACAAACTGAATATATCCCAGTATATATTATATACACCAGATATAAAAATGTTTAGAACAAAAGTTGTTAGTATTTCTATAATAAACAATTTAAAAAGAAATCATTTGAATTCAGACCAAATCAATTGTAATCAATTTTGAAAAAGGAAAACGTCTGAACAAATAAAAGCTTTCAAGAAGAAAGAATTTTGAAAATGTGCTTTTTGAAAGAGCTTAAAGGAATGGCAACGCTGTATCTACAAAACCATCGATATTTCGTCTCAGATAATAATCTATGTAGTTTAGATTATACTTGAAAGGTGCTGTGAAATCTTGGAAGACGAAAGCACTTATTCGGTCCAATAATAATCTATCTAGTCTGATTATAATATGATGATATTTGCGCATACGGTTAGATCACATTGAAGTATCTGTATATATATAATATAAATGTTTGACATGCTTACAAAAACGTAATATTATTAATATGTAGAAAAATTTGTAGTGTTGTTGATCAAATTTAACTTATATGAATTTTAATCAAACTGACAATCATTTGTAATCGTCAATTGTAAGTCGTAACATCATCCATATTAACAGTCAATCGTTGTCGAAGTCGTGAACGTTTTTTATTACGTCTATTTTGACTTATCAGTCATCAAGTCACAAGTTTACAATCACTAAGCGAAAGTACTGATTATAAAATTGTTTTTTTATTTATAATTTTTAAACAGATTCTTTGATTCTTGAATAAATACAGTTTTTTTTTGTTTTTTTTAATATAAAATTCATAAAAAATGTTTTATTAAAAATTAATAAGTGATAGTTGTTGTTAGTTGATTAATAATAATCAACAATTAATTAATCGAAATTAATTATTTTCATTAATTATAATCTATTAAAATAGGTACTACGTACAAGATTTATGATAATATAAAATTGATACTTTAAAAAAAGTACTATTGAAAAGTGTACAAGTTTCTGGGACTAATCGATTCAATAAATCAATTCAAGCGAAAATGGATAATCTAAATGATAATCGAGTACATAATGGAGTTGTACAACCATTACTTACAGGTAATCAATTTTATTTGAAGTCAATTTATCGTTATATATCAAATTCCCGCGCTTACATTTAGAGTTCACTTTTTCTATTCAATTGTATGTTCAAATTTATATTGATATTCATTGCAAATTGTTTTGATTAAGGATGTACGAGCACTGAGGCTTCAAAAAGATTAAGACTTGATTTACATGTAATTGGGGGTTTCAGTGGGGTTACGGGGGTCTTGAATTAATTATTTCAAGTTCCGAGTTTTAATGCATTGCTCTTATGGAGAAACCAATATTTTTTACACGTATTTTGATAATTTTCACTTGGAATAAAATAAGACGAATAAAAAAAAAACACTACGCAATAGAAAATAGAAATATTAATAAAGAGATTGATCCAATAAAATTCCGGTATGACGGGCCTAAAAAAAAGATATTTAAGAAAATTACTTAGATTTCGGGTAAATTTTATTTCTGTCGGCGGTAGCTTAATTACCCGAAATCTTAGGTTTTTTTCTTAAATATCTTTTTCGTTAGGCCCGGTATGACGGGCCTAAATTAAATTTTAACTTACGACAAAAAATAATAAGCATTATTGTGGACTTATATGAATGTACTATTATAAGATTTTGAAGAATTTTATAAATGGACTATATCTAGTGCTCGTACATCCTTAAAATGTTTTTAAATTAGAATTCTCTAATAAATAATAAATTTATTTCTTTTGAGATAATTTTTATAGGATCAAATTCATTGATCTGTAACGAAATTGATTAGAATGAGTGATATGCAATTATTGATAGTTATAAAACAAGATAATTGTTGTTAAGTAGCATTAAAAACGTCTTTTATTCGTATCGTTCATTGACAAATAGTAGAAAGAGAAAAAAACAAATGAAAATAATTGTTTGAATACCCTCTATATACTGAGTTCATTGTTTATTTCATTATATATTTACACTCGAACAAATGTATAAAAATGCAAAGTAGTATTTACAATTGCCTATATACATGTCTACTTTTGTAATCAAGAATAATTACAGATGTTTGAGGAGCTGGAATTCTGACAAAACTGTTCAATTTATGAGAAACAGTTGTTTACTATTTAAAAAGAAACAAAGTTTATCTCTAAAAAAAGTTTAGAGTTTAACTTTTACAAAGTTTATAGTTTATATATATATAGGTGTTCATAAAATGTATGCCCTAATTAGTCCACTTCCACAAATTTGTCCATCTGTCCGTTTGTAAACAGGATAACTCAAAAACGAAAAGAGATAGCAAATAAGGTCAAGTTCGTGAATGGGCAAAATCGGACCATGTTTGAATAAAATGGGTGAATCTGTCCATCATTCTTTCAAATATTCCATTTTTAAAAAGTAACAACTTTTGTTTGAAACTTATTTTCATAGACTCAGTATATACCGGATATTTAAGCAATTAACTCAGTTAATTGGTATTTTCACTTGTTTTTTTAGTAAGCTTTAAAGAATATATTCCCCAAAGTTTTTACCGATATTCATTTTCTATGCAAAATCTGTGGGTTCTTTTACGAATTTGGATTATCTTACTACACCCAAACAATTTGTTTAGGTTATAGAAATATCCTAAAATCTATCTTTTAAACCGTACGAGATAGAACGAAGAAAAACTCCAATACAAAAAAATATTTTATACATAAATTTTAAAACACATTGAAGAAAAAACTCCGGACATACAGAGTATTTAAAAGCAGTAACTCAGTTTGTTGTTACATTCCTTGTTTAGTAATATGTTGCATAACATTAAATCATTTATAATCTCTCTGTTATTGAAATCAAAATTTGCAAATAAACAAAATTTTTCATGATTAAATATTTGAAAAAAAAATGCGCAAAATTTCTAAATACCTTGAAATTTGATTCGTTGATTAGATATGTATCAAATAACCATGGCCTATGGATATTGGATGAGTGGTAAAATCAATGATCATGCGGTATTTGATTTGTTCTTCAGGAAGAATCCATTTCAGGGTGAATTCACAATATTTGCTGGACTCGACGAATGTCTGAAATTTTTAAAAAACTTTCATTATAACGACAGTGGTAAGTCAACATTGAAAACAATTAATCAAGGTATCTTTAAGTACAGTCAAACCTGGTTAAATACATACAAAGTTACGGAAGATGCTATTCAAAATTTTGATCAATTTTTTTGCTTGCATAGCGATTGGAGTGTTTATAGCTCTCTTCCTCATACATGAAATCCTTTCAAAAAAGCTGTGACCCTCGCTATTGCCTGAACAACAATTTGAAAAATCTGATAATGGGCTGATAATGTCATGGATAGTTTTTTTTTAGATTTGTACGATTTTATGCCCCCTTTTATTTACCACATCATTAGATTAACACAATTTTTGGATCCGTTTTCCCACATATAATAAATTTCATCCAAATCGAAAACAATAATTATTTTTTGGTGCCAAATTTGTACGATTTAATGATTTTTTGATATCTCGTAAACTGTTCACACCAAATGGACAAATGAACATGATTTATAGGGACAATTAGACTTATCGAGATTTGATTTTACTATAAACTAAAACAGCTGTCTCTATCAGTTAAAAATTTGTTCATTTCAGATTGATATCTCGTAAACTGTTCACCAAATCGATTTTGCTATAAACTGAAACAGCTGTCTCCCCTATAAGTGTATACATTCGAATAAATGATTTAACTAGGTTTGACTGTATTTCAGTACTATTCTATTTTATGTATATTTTTAGATATTGAATATTTAAAACGGACATTAAGTAATAAAATCAATCCAGAATTTTTTGTATTTTTACGACATTTAACCGCAAAAGATGTGACTGTATATGCAATTGATGAAGGTTCTGTTGTCTTTCCACGTGTGCCTTTACTTAGGGTCGAAGGTCCATTAATTATAGTACAATTATTAGAAACAACTTTATTAAATTTAGTTAATTATTCTAGGTAATTATTATATCGATGTATACTCCGTTCATGGAGAGAACGACTTTATATTTTGTAAATTTTCGTCCTAGATAGATTTTGGTTTTGTCCTTCATAATGATAATCTAAGAAACATTTAAGATCGTTCTCTTTGTGAATACAGTATAATATCTTAAATGAATGATCTATAATTATTTATTCCGAACTATAGTTTAGTTGCTACAAATGCGGCACGATATAGATTAGCCTGTGGCCAACATTTAAGATTATTAGAATTTGGTTTAAGGAGAGCCCAAGGTCCTGATGGAGGTCTATCAGCGTCTAAATATTCATATATAGGTAAGATTTCATTATAGTTTTGTTTATTATGTACAGGGTGGCTGATTTGAAGAAGTGTATTAAAATTTGTACAAATAATCGCGAATTTTTTTGCTATTATTTCACATATTAATTTAATTTACAAACTACCAGTGTTGGGAATCGAACCAGCATCCTCCCAGTTCTGAGTATAGCGCCTTTAACAACTAGGCCACATGGACTGGTCAATTTTGGGGGTCAAAATTTTATGACAATCTCATGGATGTAGTGAATCCTGGATGATTCGTAACGTGAAAGACTGAATTTTCCATGAAATGTCGGGAGTGAATCACGGTGATATCAAAACTGGATATTATTTCTGTAATTTAACAGTAAATATAATAGATTTGAAAGAAGAGGAGCCACCCTGTTATAAATAACAATTGACATGATTGTGTTATCTTTAATGATTCTAATTTTTAATAATATATTAAAGCACCTATCCTCACCCTCTTCCTCTTACCCTGTTGTACATGCTGGTGGTGGTATAAAGATAGATATAATAAATAAATTGTGTTTAGATAGGGTGTTATTTGGTGTTAGATGGTACCAGACACCATGAACACAATAAATTCAACAACTAACCAAGCAAGCAAGTTTGTGATAATAATATAAAAGTTTTGTTATTTGATATTAGTTTTGAACTTGAACATACCAACCAACCAACCCACACCCACTAAACCAAACCAAAGCAATCTTATATCGATTCACATATTCTATCTACCCCCTCGTATCCATAACAAACATTTTGACTGCAATATGTTAAAAATATTATTTATTTATTTATATTAGACGATGTACTGCGGTCTACGGACTAAACCGATAGCACCGAGTTACTTTTTAATAACCATTTACATGATAATAAATGCCTGAAGTGTTTTTGAACACGCTAACGTTTCGCTCACTTCATACATACTTTTCTGTTGACGTAGAATATGTTGGTGTAATAAGTACTGTGGATCACAAAAGTAGCGACCCATTATTCAAAAAAACAATTTTAGTTGATTTGTTTTTGTACCTTATTCATTCGGTTTTTGGGAAACCGATTATTTTATGGCATATTCTACGCTATTTGTGTTTTACACTGTATCCATCCCTAAATATAGATATCTCTCTCTTTTTAAGTAAGAAAGACAAAGATACCGATAGATAACGGTATGTAATAAGATACATCACGATTGAATAAACGAAAAAAAAATTTTTTTAACACAGAATTAAACTAAATAAACCATTTGAATTTTGCAGGAGGTTTTGATGGCACTAGTAATGTATTAGCTGGTAAACTATTCAATATACCCGTTGGTGGTACCCAAGCACATTCATATATCACATCATTCTCTGGTTTCACTGAATTACAAACGACCGAACTAGCACACAAAAATACCAATGCCACACACAATTTACTCGAATTAGCACTGAATTGGCGGAACAAATTAATACCAATATTTCAAGTGATTGGCACAGAAGTATCTGATGGTGAATTAGCAGCGCTAATATCATTTGCAATTGCATTTCCCGATGGCTTTATGGCATTAGTGGACACATATGACGTAAAGAGGTATCATACAAGTATGCTTTGTGATAAACATGCAATAAATAATAATAAACAACCACCAATCACTCTTAATTCAACCCAATCGATGTCCTCATCTTCGGCGGCAAATCATCCCGATAAAGATGAGGAACATGAACAACAATACGAACAACAGCATCATCGTGGTGTTAAACAATTGAAAACGACAACAATATCAACAACAACGGATACAACCAATCATGTAAATAGAGATAATAGGAATAGATCGACATCCGTATCATCGACATGTTATAAATGTTTAAATAATATACGTAATGAGACGGACACAGAGCATATGAATCGTCCTACTTATTTAACAGCAGAGCCTTGTTGGAGGTATTGTATTCATATGACTGACTATTCACAATTATTATCCTTTATTATTATTATTATTAATATTTATTTTTATCAATCAATCAATAAATGTATAATATACGTACAGAGTGATCCAAGACAATCGTCTAGTCGTGTTACAGGGTGTAAGAGAAAGCGAGTGAAGCGTTAGAAGTGAAACTTCAAAGATACGGGAATAGGAATTATTTAAACAAGAAATGAAACATGGAAAACCTGAAATAGTCATGGAATTTGTATTAGGTCAGGGAAAACATGAAAATGTCATGGAATTTTGTTCATGATCTTGTTTAGCCAACTGAAAAGTAGCTTTGAATGAACAGGCAGGTGTGCGCATTATATTCTTATGCCTTTCAGATGCCTGAGACAAATATGTTCAGTTCATATGTAGACTAACTTTGGCTGTGCTAATTAAAAAATTGAGTTTTTGAATCTAGTGACGCCATCAAAATCCAAAAAATGGTTTAGGGTCATTCTCAGGCATAATTTTGATCCACATAAATCCACTTAATATTGATAGAAATCCTAAGATATCTTTAGGTTTTGATATGGCCTGTACATGAGTGTTGTATTTCGAAATCGATAAATGCTAGACAATTCTATATTGTAGAAATGGAAAATACATCCCTAAAATAATGGATTTCAATAAAAATTTTCATTCAAATCGGATAAAATTTAGCTGTGATAGTAAAAGAAATTAATTATTTGAATCTTGTGACGTCATGGATACCATAAAAAAATTGGTTGTTGGTCTTTTCATTCTTGATATGGAATATATTTGTTTTTGTTTTTGGTGGCATTATTGGCCGCATAAAATCACAAAAGTTTAGATCGTTCGATATAACTTTTATTAAGTCTCACTTTCCATAAAAACCGAGATGATTATCGACAAACGAAAATCAAATATGTTCGAAATCCATAATTTGATCGTCGTCCTACAATCTTCAATGTCAATCATGATCATTCGTTATTCATAGTGTATGAGATTGGCTTTAATTTTAGTTCTTGGACCACCGTTTTGTGGCGTTGCCTACCATGTTTGTTTCATATTTCTGAAGTGTCAACTATTCAGAGATCAGTAGATTGATCCCTCTAAAGAGTTCGACCATGGAGACTAGACAAGGAGACCGAACTCAATCGGGAGAATTGACAAAATATGTCAACGTAATGGTAGAAGTTATATTTACTTTTTGTGCCACTAGCGTCGCTAGTTTTCCTTTTGCACCGAAGTGAGTATCTAGTATAATAAATAGGAGTGAAGTATATACTTGCCATTTTGTTACACTTATTATTAATAAATAAAAGTTTAATTTAATATCTGATTCAATAATCTTCTCAATTGATTTTAATAATTTTAATATAATTTATTTCTACTGTTGGAAGGCACAGAGGACCCCTTGGTCTAGGTGCTAGGGACCCTCTTTCTAATTATTATTATTATTATTTCTACTTAATTTATTTGCATTTTTACAATTCCAACTTTACAGGTTACTGTTTAATTATTCGATGTTTTATAATTATTTTGTTTTTTATCACTTCAACTAATTATTTTATTCCATTTATTTAATTGAAAAAATACTTTGGCTGCAAATAATTTTTAAAATATTACATAAATGCGTCAAGTTTTTCAATTCAAACTCGCGCCTGATACTACCTCCATTGTCTGCTGTGCAAAAGGAACACTACTGACATCTTAGGTTTGCCAACTATTTGTCTACATGGAGTTCGGACTCCTTGTCTAGTCTCCATGAGTTAGACGATTGTTTTTCGATCACATCATATTATACAAACAATGAATAAGTTTTATATTCTTAAATCGCACTTCACAACATAATTAATAAATCAATATGATAAATCAATTAAAATAATCAATCAATCACATGTTCTCCTTTTTGTTGTTTTTTTTTTTTTCAATTATTATTTGTAATTTTGTACTAATTGTACTACTTTATTTGTTTGTATTATTTAATAAATATCAATCAACAATAACAATTACACATATTTATTAATATCAATAATAATATTCATCAAACAAAGACATTCATTCAATCACCTCATTCATTTAATATTTATTAATTAATTATCGATTTAAGGGTATTTCTAACGGCATGAGAGTAAAAGTAGTTTTGCACAAAATTTTGCAAAGAGGTAGTTTTCAATGGTATAAAGTTGTAAAACAAAATTGTAGAAGTATTAACCGTCTTTGTCAGCTGAAATAAATGTTCAAAGTTGTCAATATTGAACACATAAAGGATAGGAAGCCATAGGTACTGTTTAGGAAACATTTTTGAACATTTTTATTTCACGTTTTTGCTATAGAAAGTAACTTTGCAAACAAAACTGGATATATGTAAATGAATAAATTAAGGATGCTTTCAACCTAAATAAGATGTGATTTACCGTGTCGTTTACGAAAAAAAAAAAAAATAAGATTACTTTTTGACTAATATTTAGGCTATTCCAGAAGTAAATTGTACAAGCAGCAACGTTGCTGTTACGCTGACCATGTGCTGACTGCTATACAGTGCACATAGATGAGCAATGTATGACAGCGTTGTCAAATTTACTGCACTAATACAACTACTATTTAAAAGTTATCTGTTCCCTCTTTCTAAGATATCGCGTTCTCTCTCATTCCGATAGAAATACCATAATATCACTTCATTTATTTAATTATCGATATTATTTTTATTTAAATTTAATAAATTTCTCATTCATTGAAACTCATTCAACCATTTTTTAATCAATCAATTAATTAATCAATCATTAGGATGTTCAAATCATTAATTCAAATAATATCCACTAATGTTTATTTATAATTATCATACACATTTTTAATTAGTATTAATAGATGAGTAGTTAATTAGTAATTTTATTAAAGATTATTTTAGTTATTAGTTTAATTATGTAATACAGTCAAACTTGTTTAAGAGATACTTGGATCAGAGGAAAAATCTATTTGAACGAATAACGAATGATAGTTTCCTTTATATAAAAAGATTCCTATGGGACCGTCTCAAGGTACGTTCATTCTGGAAGCTTTTATGGCCATAACGTTTACTAATACAAATGGCGTCATAAATCGAACTATCATTTCAAAATTTTATAATTGTCTTGTGCCTTTTATCAAAAACCGAATAAATAAGGCACAAATGTATTATAAAATTTTGAAATGATAGCTCGATTTTTGAGGCCATTTTTTCAACTTTCGCTGTTCGTGATATTTTCAAAGGCTATACAAAAGGTGAAACTGAAAAATATAAGGGTTGTGAACACGAAAGCTTTCAAGACGAATGTATCTTCAGATCTGAAGATAATTATTAATATTCGTTGAATAAATTAGTAATCAGACATGTAGTTTACAAAAACTCACTATTTTATTTTGCATACCCTAAGCGGAATGACTCGATGACACTTGGATCTTTATTTGTTTTATCAAATTTATCGCCAAGCTCTGAAGTAACAAAAATTTGGAAAGCTACAATCCAATAGTTTGGAATATCTTGCAACCTAGCGCTTACTCGACGAATTCCTACCTCGCACAGTGTTGCCACTGAGCGAGTGTTTTTACAATGAGCTGTAATGGCAACAGCTCATTAAGCGATAGATTTATAAAATCAAATAAAGACCAATTTTTAGTACAAATTTCGACGGGCATGATTATTTGGGTAACGAAAATCATGGAGTTCACAAGTTTTTACACAGTGACGTAATTTTATATAATATCTGCAAGAGTTACAACACTACGAGACGTGGTGTCGTTAGCGAGATGTTTTTTAATCAGGTTTGACTGTATTTTGTTTGAGATCACAATTAAATATTGATTATGTTCACACTGTCTGTACTCTGTAATTCAATTAATAAGAATGCACTCATTTGTTGAATCATCTCAATATTTTCAGTTGATATTAATTATTTGAATATCATTTATTAAAAAATATTTATAATAATTAAATCTTTAGAGCGTATTCACACTATTTCACTATTTAATTTTTATTTATTTATTTATTTAAGTAATATTTATCTATTTTTATTTGTTTATTCAACACACAACAAATGCTCTTAAATATTTTATTTTATGATCGATTTATCAAAGAGAATACTTAGTGCAATCAGCGCTCCTCTATTTGTTCATAGAGTAGCACACTCGTTTGTTTATTTATCTCGTCGCCATTTATTTACCAGTTTCAAAACATAGTTTAAAGTTCTTTGAAACATAATATATCGATTGGAATTTAAAACATTTTATATAATCATTATAAACATTGCAGATTTGGAGAAAAATTATGTGCTTTTATATTGAGGTACAGGCATTTATATCTTATATCAATGTTAACCCTCCGGAGGTAAGGTTGGGTCGTATCTGATATAACCCAAGACCATATTTATTCGGCTTACCATTTTAAACTTCCTTCAGAATTATTGTTATAAATTTTAAAATAATTAGCTTCAAAAATGATGCAAATTGATCGCCTTACACAACGTTTAACTAAGAACTGGCTTACAGGGTGTTACCGGGTAATTGAGCGGCTCGGGCAATTGAAGTGAGCCACTCTGATAGCGCAAGCGCTGTAGAAGTAATCTTTCCGCTTGGGTTCGGTCCCAACCTTCAAAAGGCTAACAATAATTATTATACAATGTTTGTAAAACTATGTGAAATAGTGTTACAAACATTAGCAATAGCATCTCAGCAACTGAATACTATTAAGCAGCATCATATGCATTTTATGATAATTTTTATATAAAATGATTTAAATATATGTTTATGGTTACCATGGAAACCAAATAAAAGGTTTTAAGTGGACTTGAAATCAGTTTAAATACAGCCATCTGTCGATTTTAATTACTGAAACACGCGGTAAAGCACTGTATTCTCTATGATAAATATTTGAGTTATTTTGTTTGTATAATAACAGGGTGTCCAGTGATTGTGTATTCCGACAAAAACCAGAGCTAATACAGAATTTTGAAAATAGAGGGACCATTTTCGTCAGCAATGGAAAATTTTCTTGTCATAACTGCCTTACATATGCAATTTTGAATTTTTACCTATGCACTGCTAATATTCCCGGTTTTGAAGTAATTGGGAACGGGTGTATTATGGGCCACAAAAGTAACGCTCATTTTCAAAATTTTTTAGTTGATTTGTACCTTTTTCTTTCGGTTTTTGGGACAATGTTTCGAATAAAAGTTGTTAGTATATTTATAATGAACAACTTTAATCCAAATCGTTTGATCGAAAACATAATACTTAAGACACGAAACAATTATAAAATATTAAAACTACAATCGATTTGTGCCAAATCCATTTGGTTTTCGAAAAAATGTCTCGAATAAAAGTTGTTCGTCATAAAAATCGTAACAACTTTTGTTCTAAGCATTTTTTCGAAAACAGAATGGATTCGACACAAATCTACTGCAAAATTAAAAACAAAAAAAACCGCCTCTTAAATGGTTGATAGTACTTAAACGATTTTTGCCGAATTCATTCGGTTTTCGTAAAAATGTTAAGTTAATCTTTATGAAAATATAAACAAATTCTATTCGAAACATTTTTTTGAAAACTGAATTGATTCGGCACAAATCAATTCCAAAATTTTGAAAACTTTGAAGTTTTAAAATCGATACAACCATCCAATTCGAATTATTGGAACTGGATTTTAGTATTTTTTTATATTGCAAATATTCGGATTTAAAAAACAAAAATCAAATAGTCGAAAATTTAGTAATTCACCAACGCTGGATACTCTGAATAAATAGAACATGCGCACTTACTATTGATAAATTAGTTTTATTTATTTATTATTTTTGATATTTATGAAATTTTTATATGGATCAACAAAACGAATGTATCCAAATCCATATAAAAATATATTTTTGAATCAATTGAATTTCTCAAAACACACTTTATATTTTTTATTCAAACAAAAAAAATCTGAATGTGTGTGCGAGTGCGAATATGAATATAAATTTTTTACTTTGAAAAAAAATCAAAAGATGGCAGTGTCCAAAAAAAAAGAAACGTATATAATACCACCATGAATAGACATTTGCATTATAAAAATTGTATGATATAAAATTTATATTATTTAATTAAGATGATAAATTAATAATTATATTTAAAAAAAAACACACACACACATGAATTATAATTCAAATGAATATTAAAATTTTGAATTTTGAATGTCCCCCCTCACATTGACAAGAGTGGTTGGTGGTAAGTTTTTATATATTTTTTATTATTATTTATTCAATATTTTTTATATTTTTTAAACACAATTTTTCTTGATCTTGTTTTTATTTTTCTTTTACGCTTATTAGATTTAATTATTTTTTTTGTTTATATTTTATTTTTTAAAAATGATTACAACACTTTCACTTAAAAAAAAATCAATTGAAACTTGATTGATATTGACTTGTTTTTGAATTAATTATTAATTAATTAATATATTAATTAATATATGCTTTTTATTTTTTAATTATATATTATTATTATTAAGTTTTTATTTGTAGTATTTTTATTTTTTTTTTGGAAATTTATCAACTATTATTGCTAATATTTTGCTAATTAATTAATAATATATCTTTCGATAATTAATCTTTGCTCATATATATATCATGGGGTCTCATTTGATTCATCAACTCATTTATTAATCAATTCAATTCAATCACATTTATTGATTTAATATATTCATTTATTTCGACTGCATGCATGAATTTTGATTTTACCTTAATCAAATCAATTATTTTAGTTCTTCAAGTGGTGTATTGAAATCAATGATTCTGATTCAGAATATTGATTCATTTGATTCAAATCATTCAAAAATATGAACGATAGTTCTTTAGAGTTTCTTTAATTCTTGTTTCGACTTCAATTGATTTATGTCGAATGAATTCGTTTTTCGAAGAAACTATTCATAACAAAAGTGGCTCGTGGAAATGAATTTGGCATAAATCAACTGTAAAATTTTGTTTAGAACAGAAGTTGTTCAAGAAACATATTTTTTGGTACAAATCGAGTTTGTAAAATTTGAAAAACTTTTTTTTCTTGTTTTAATATGGAATCAAACGAATCAATTCCTGAATCAGAATCGTTTATTCCAGCATTACAGTAAAACTCTTCAATAATCAAGTTGATTTTCAAAATGTATTGAATATATATTTTAAATATTATTTATATTGTCTGTCCTCTATCTGTTTATCTCTTTTTATTTTATATAAATAATAATAATATATGTTCGAATGTATTTTATATAAAGGGTGAGTCAGGAAAAACGCTTTCAAACTTCACGATTCAACTTCTATTCATATAAATATCACATTAAAATCGGTTGGAAGTCGCTTGGAAGCTTGGAAGGAATAAATACGCTGAGATATGTGCATTTCTGTATTCCCTAAAAGCAACCAACCAGTTCAACCGATTTTGGCTGATGAGATATCAATAAAGGTTCTAGTAAAAGGTGTTCGCCTCAATGCCTGGAAAGCCAGTAGCAAGTTTGTAAATTCAAAACAATACGATGAATTTAATATCTCAATATGGCGCGCATTTGGCTTCCTAAAGCAGCTCTTGACAGAATCACTAGGAAATTGCAATTTTAATGAGAGGAACCTCTCCTGAATTTTGATGTATTCTTTCCGATTCACCCTAAATAAAATAAAGGGATATTAAGCAAAATTAAATGCAAATATTGTTTATTTTTAGGAGTGGTTTATTAAATTTCTGTGCAGTAGCCTTAGCGTTAAATGAACTTGGCTATCGTGCATTAGGAATACGTATCGATAGTGGCGATTTAGCATACTTATCGAACATAGCACGACAACACTTCCAATTAATTGGGGAAAAATTCGATTGTGAGTGGTTCTCAAAATTAACAATAATGGCCTCAAATGATATCAACGAAGACACAATCTTAAGTCTAAACGAGCAAGGACATCAAATCGATTGCTTCGGAATCGGAACACATTTGGTCACATGTCAACGGCAACCAGCTTTAGGCTGTGTCTACAAAATGGTTGAGATCAATGGACAACCACGTATTAAATTGAGTCACGATGTAGACAAGGTTACAATGCCGGGACGTAAAGATGCGTATCGCTTGTACAGTGCGAGTGGACATGCGCTTATCGATCTGTTACAACGATCAATTGAAGCACCGCCAGAAGTGGGTGTACGAGTGTTGTGTCGACATCCGTTTGAGGAATCGAAAAGGGCGTATGTGATACCTGCTAAAGTACAACGACTACATAAAGTTTATTGGTCGAATGGTCAAATTCAACATCCGTTATCAACGTTATCCGAAATACGCGATCGTGTTACGATGTCCTTGAAAACATTACGCACAGATATTAAACGGAACTTAAACCCCACACCATTTAAGGTAACAATCAAAATCGACAGTCATGTTTTCAGAGCCAGTGTGTATATCAAATGCTGCCACCGTTTAACTTGAAAAACCTGGCTGGGAATTTTGAGATTCGGAAAAAGTCAGCTAGTTTTCATCTTAGCCAGGCAAAATTTCTTCAGAACCTCAATGTTTCTGTTTACATGTAATTCAATGTAACTTGATTTTGATTTGATTGGGTCAGTTTTTTTCCCATCAGAATAATTATTAATAATTTTGGCCCCCTTTAATTCTATTCTGGACTATATTTCGTAAACCGCTCATCAAATAGTTAAATGCATACGATTTTCGTGTTTTTTGGGTCAAATTTAACAATGTCAGCGAGTTTTATCCAAATCAGGAACAACAATTATTTTTTGTTTTTCAAGGTGCAAAAAATTGGGAAAAAATTTTAATGCCGATTTTGGATGAAAATAAGTGTATAAGGTAAATTGGACCCAAAAAATGCAAAAATCATGTTTAATTGGTAATTTGACGATAGTTTTCGTGATATGTCCAATTTGTTGTCCCCCTTTATACGATTCCAAGCGATTGTCTAAAACCCCGCATAACTTATGGTTTCCCCAGTCGCTAGATATTCCTGGATTATCATAGACAAACTGAAGAACTTTATTCTAACTGGTAATTAAATGGTGATGAAAAGAATGTGGTCCTCTCTTAAGTACCCACTGGCGCTGAAAATTTGTATATACGTGAAATAAACTCCTAATTTGTTTACGATTTTTTTTGTAGGTTGCTGTTAGTGATTGTCAATACAATTTCCTTCATGATTTATGGTTAGAGAATGCCCCGATTGGTGAATTATCATGAGTTATCCGAGCTCTATATTTATATTGTCTATATCTGAACAGAATAAAAATCAAAATATTTAATAAATTTATGAATAAAAAAAAAATGCAAACACATAATAAATGGCAAATGCACAATAAAAACTCAAGTATTAACTCAAATCTCAAAATAGTCATAGTGATATAGTCCATATATTATTTAACACCAAATCACCAAACTACAGTTAAACGCAAAACATATTGGAAACAGTTGAAACATTATATATGTTACTGTATGTATTATTAATAATATGTATGTACGCTGTTTCAAATAAATTGCATTTGAGTGTACATGGAACATGTTGATAGGACACGTACAAAAAACAATTAATTCTAAATAATAATATCATTGACTTGAATGAAATTTGTTGTAAATTTATAGGAATTACTAATAGTGAAAATATATTTAAAAAAGAAATCAGTGAATGATATTAGTATTCTTTGCATAGTCAAGAATAATTATCTAAATTATTGGCACAGAATACGTTTTAGCTTTTGGATCAGTACGCAAAAAATTGAGAGTTTCCAAACTAGACGGGAAATTGGCATATTTTTGGTAGCACTGTTTCCATATTTTACTAAGCTACCAAATAATTAGGGATAATTAATATTTTTGGCAATTTAGTTTTATGGACGCACTTGAGAAGGGTCCCTGAATGAGAGTTTATGCATTATTCAGCGCCATGGTTTAAAGCTAGAAGCGTTTCTATAATTCATGGTCTGACTATTCCGACCTAAATCCTATGGAAAATTAGATTAGGACTAATACTCAGATATACTAATATTCACGTCTCCTAATAATTTCCTTTTGCCTCTATTATCAGCTTCGATGCTTTCTATGCTTTGCTTGGCATATTCTGATATTTGGGGATTGTAACAGTTTTCCCTTTTGGTAATCATCAACAAGATTTCGGCCTGGCTATATTTCTGGAATGAAATTACCAAGTGGGAATTTGACAAAAAAAAGCGGCCAACTGCAAAAAATATTGACTGTCCCTAATAATTTGGCAACCCGCGGTATGGACAAAGATATGGACAGAAAGAGGGGAAGAATTCTTGAGGACTAAATGGTAGAACATCCATATTAACGTAATTATTTTGTTTAGGGCATCTAAAGCCCGATCAGATTTGGAAATTCCGATATCATTCCCCTTTTACCGATTATTTTTTCGAAATTAGTCGGATATTTGCAATATTATTGGAAAACTGGGCTCTTCATTTAACATAAATTTGCGAAAAAAGAAGAAACAAACTCCAATTGAAACAAACATTCCTCTCGTTTCGGTTTACCAAAATATCCGGTTTGTAGATACGATATACCAATCGACCGATAAGAAGAGCCCTAAGAGAGCGCGAATATACAATAAAGAACGTTCTTTGATTGAACCGTTTATCAAGCACTATCCACCGAGGATGACGATTTTGTTAGGTTCAAGTTTTGAATAAAATACCGTGGTATTTTTGAGCGTTTTAAAGATCACAGGTGCAAGATCAAGATCTACTGTAAACGTATTCTATGCTCTTAAAACAATCGACTGAGCCTTTGACGTATGACGTATCGGTCGATTGTTTTTGTTGTTGTTTTTACATTCCAAACGATTCAAACATTCAAAATATTCTTGACTGATTAGTGATTATCATTGGTCTAATAAGTAAATGAGAGCGCGATGCGATCATTTTTTTTAAATACATAATAATTAATAAAAGAAAATAAATAGCTACTTAAGTTCTCAAATAATACAATTAATTACAAATAATCTGTTGTTGCCTTAATAGTCTATATATTATTGTATTAGAAATATATTTAATATTGATTCAATTCAATACGAATTGAATCATATATTCATGAATCAAATAAATAATGATGGCATAGTTGATGAATATATATTTTTATAATATAAACAATTTTAAAACAAATGAATAAACAATTTATGAATCATGTATTTACAAAAACTAGATTTGAACTCAACTAATTCTGATTCATTTGATTCAATTCATTAATACCACGCTCATTACAATGGAATCAAATTTGTTTATCTTTTCCACTTTAAAGTCCTATAAGATTTATTAACAATTGAAAATCAGCTTCGGTAGAAGCTTGTTCAAAGATCTAAGCCCGTTTTGATAAAAGTTTGCAATAAAAACAGTTGATATACCAAAAATTACATAGCTGTACATACGATGAAATTCATTTTAATGTTAACAATCACAAAATACTGCTTCGGAATGCATCCAAGAGGCTATCCCTCGATGCACTGAGACTTCATTACCGGGCATTATCCCCTGCGGAAGCATCTGCACAAAATGGGACTCCATAACGGGTCCATTGTGTGGCGAGGAGGAAGAAACATCCAGCCACATAATCTTTGACTGCGAACCTCTGGGTTACAGCAAATACAGGATATTCGATGCATCTCAACCCGAATATATGAACCTTCGAGAGGACCTGATAAGCAAGCTCCAGGCTATTGCCAAGATATGGGAGAAGCGAATCTCGCCAGACTGAGGTAGAAAGCCATAAGGTCGAAGTGCAATAGTTTTTACCCCGATATTAATCAATCAATCGCAAATAGCTTTGTCTGAAACTGAAGTCATGTCAGCGGTAGTCAAAGATTGTCTAGAGGAACTACTGAAACGAAAAAGCAGATATCTTAGCAAAGAAGGGAGGGAGTCGGAGCACCCCCTATTTTAGGAATTCCAAAGACAGCATGTAAACAAGTGCTCCACGAGTAGATGAATGTTTAACACCGTGGTCACTGGGAAAATATACCGCAGTAAAAACTCGGGAAAATATTGTTTCCCAGTGCATCCAAGAGGCTGTCTCCCAATGAATTCAACTTGAACAGATTACAATTTCTTACCGTGTTCATCACCGGACATTAATTATCACCTACGAAAGCATCTGTATACAATAGGACTCCATAACGGATCCATTATAGATCCATTTGAGGAAACATCCAGTCACATTATCTTAACTGCGAATCTCTCGATTACAGCAGATATTAGATATTCGGTACATCTCACTCCGAATATATGAACCTTCAGGAATACCTGATAAGCAAGCTCCTGGCTATTGCTAAGATATGGGAGAAGCGAATCTCACCGGACTGAAGTAGAAGGGGGAACACAATGGACCATAAGGTTGAAGTGCAACACTCATACCACAAGGTACTCATACCATCTCTCCCATGTTTTTTAACAGCTACAATTCCCATCTTGTCTCATATTTCATTCTTTGTCAAGCGCGTCAGTGACATGGTCAAAGGGTACCAAGCACAAGAAAGGAGATACTACACATACGTAAACAATGCACTTACATACAAAGTTGCTTCAAATAGAATTCTTGGATTTAAAATGAATCAATAGTTGTTGAGTTCAAAATAAGTATCAATCAATAATTCCTATGTTCTTTCAATCATAATAATTTTAAATACAGTCGAATTCCAACTATCCGCATCGAAAAAAATGGCCATATGTTCCAGTGGTTTTTGCAGAGCATTGGGAAACCCTCTTTCGATTATTTGCGAAAAAAACAATGGTTTTAGCAGAGAAAATCGATAGTTTGTCTTCATTCTTCAGTAGTTTTCACAAATTTAGTTAGTTTCTTAAAGAAATGATCTTTTTTTCATGATTATACGGATCGAGTCCGGTCCCAATTTATCCAGATAATTGCGAATTCTACTGTATATGTTGTTTTTTTTTTTAAGTTGATTGATTTTACTTAAAGAACGCACATTAATTTTATATAAAGAACAAAAGCCTTGAAAGATGAAGCAATATTATTATGTTAATCATTAATCAATAAAACGTATATCGATGAAGGTAAAATAATCTATTTGTAATCAATAATCCTTTAATTCATAAACTTGACATGTCCATTGCCATGGACTATGCGGAATTATGAAGTGTATTTTGTTATTTAATTTATTTTATTTTAAAAGAAAATCACATCCTTTACATATTTTTAAATTGTGTTTGTTTTTTTTTAGTTCGTTAGATTTAATTCAATTTTCAAAATAAAGAAATTGATCTATTTTAAATTGTTTTTTTATTTTATTTAACTTAATCATGTTTTTCTTTATCGCCCATTTTTCATGCAGGAGCACTGACCTTCTATATAACTGGACAGATTATCTCATGTTACACCATTAATCCCAATTGAAGCGGTCTTCCTCAACTAGCTAAGGTACTAATTTTTGTTTCAGCGTGCCTGCGCGGGTGTACGTGTGATAAGAAAGTGTGTTAATGTATGTGTGGCTATCACATGTATTTCCAGTTCACATATAAAGTTTTAGTACCTTGGCTAGTTGAAGCAATTATACAGGGCTGCATTGGGTCCGTCATACCCATAAGCATACCTGTCCAATTATATAGAGGTCAGGGTGCAGGAGATAGCAGCTATACAAAATAAGAATTAACTGAGTTAATTTGTTAAATATCCTATATATACTGAGTTTATTATCAATGTGTGAACTGTTGAAGCTTGGAGGTAAAATTCTAGTGAAACTAATCACTATATGAAAAAAAGGTTCATACAAAAGTTGTTTATTTAAAAAAAAAGGGAACATTTTCAATAAATTTTCTAGTTGATTTGTATCTAATTAATTCGGTTTTTGTGAAAATGTTTCGAATAAAAGTTAGTAT
The DNA here is from genome assembly GCA_963920215.1 of Nineta flava. Taxonomy (NCBI): domain Eukaryota; kingdom Metazoa; phylum Arthropoda; class Insecta; order Neuroptera; family Chrysopidae; genus Nineta; species Nineta flava. The sequence continues at coordinate 7,606,052 of OY986046.1, forward strand.
ATTTATAATGAACAGCAATTATCTGAATCTGAATCATTCTTTCGAAAATCAAATAAATAAGACACAAAATTTGTGGCCATTTATAGAATTACAAATTTTTTAACTAAAATTGTGATTGCAATTATTAAGAAAAAAAAATGGGGCGGTTAATTGACTGAACTGTCGGCGTATGGACAAGAACGAAGTACCCGGCTATGCTTGAGAAAGTTTTCTGCAGTTTCCTTCACGAACTCCGGATGAATATCGGCATAGTACCTATCAGAGTCGGCTTCAGCCGCATATCATACCAAATTCTAGTCTACTCACAAATTCCTTCCACTCCACTCACATCCTTAGGCATCACAATGGACCTTATGGTCAAAGTGTAGCCTCTACAATCTATCTATCTATCTAATGTCCCGCTCCTTGTATACTTTCTATTTTAAGTAAAAAAGACAATAAAATGTGAATTAACTGTAATTTGATTCAGTGAACAGTTGGTTGGTTTCCATGATTATTGAATTTGTTTTGTATCATCAACACTAGATGGTACTCAAATACTTAAAATAAATAGTTACTGTTTGAAATGAATAACTAACACACCATTATCTATTGCAGAAGATATCCTATCAAAAACATAATGAATCAAATTCTCACAGATTCTACGAGAAAAGTAGTGATATCTACGTGAGAGCCATTTACCCATTGGAAGGTTTTCGTTAGTAGCTATATAATTTTTTTTTTCTGTAACACGTTATAGATATTGCAACGGCTTTTATCACACATACTTTTTTCGAAGAATATACGAGAACTTGGACTCTTCATTTATGTTTTTGATACCAGTCCAAGTGGCCGAGTGGTCTAAGGCGTTATGTCTGCACAGTATGCCTACTCGGAAACTGGGAGGTTAAGGATTCGAATCCCGACATCGGCAGTTTGTCAATTATTAAGAGAAAAAAAGGGCGGTTAATTGACTAAACTGTCTGTGTATGGACAAGAACGAAGAAACCGGCTATGCATGAGAAGGTTTTCTGCAGTTTCCTTAACGAACTCCAGATGAATATCGTCATAGTTCCTTTCATATAACATCTCAGTGTCGGACTGGCCATAAAGTTAGGGTGGCGATTGCCACCCGGGCCCTAACCTGCGTGGGGCCCCCGGCTTACTACCGATATGCAAAATCGTTTATACAAGAGAAGAACAGAAATAGATCTGCGAAGATAATTTAGATCAAACAACAAAGAATACTTTTATTTGTTTCGAAGAGATTCGTATGTCTGCATACCATGTGCATGTGGACTTTTGTGCCAATATAATCGACGTATACACTTATTGTGTAATCCTCACAATCTTGTTTACGTAATTAACTTGGAAGATACGATTTTCCGCGGTGAAGCGCATTCAGAGAGGCGCATTCAGGCGACGGGACAAAAACTGCTGGTCTCATTGATTATCCTAAACATAGAATCGGATCTTATCAAGGATAAGGCCGATAGCAGTTGTTGATTGACCTAATTGTATCATCTACCTCGATTCTAAGTGAATGGCGGGCCCTTAGTCATAACGCCACCCGGGCCCCTTAGGCCCAGTCCGACGCTGTAACATCCTACCAATTCCTTGTCTATACACAAAAATTCCTTCCACTCCACTCACATCCGCACATCTTTAGGCATCACAATGGACCTTATAGTCGAAGTGTAGCAGCCTCTACAATCTATCTATCTATCTATAATGGGCCATAAGGTCGAAGTGTAATACTTCTTATACACCAAGATCTATCTATCTATAGAGAAAATCTTGAAATACAAAAAATATAAATCACATAAAAACTTTTGTTTAAGACATATTTTATTCATAGATCACAACAATATATTCGGCTGACATACGTGTCGGCTAATATTAATTATGATTCTTAATAATCATATAAAGAGGTAAGTTTAGGTAAGTTAGTTGCTATATTCAGATATAATTAACGAATACAATATAATAATTAGTGGATAGATATAATTAACCAGAATAAAATAAACATATATTATTTTTAATGAATCTAAAAATCTAAATCACAAGTTGGACGAATAGATATAATGAGTTTGTTTGGTTTACAGACAACAACAAAATATACAATCTCTTTAAAACTATAATAATAATTATTTGAAAAACAAAACAATTGAATCAGAATTGAATTGAATAGCACAGCTAGCATCATACCCATACCCACAGTCATACAGGTACTAAACTAAATAGAATAGTCAATTCAACAGTCAACATTCATAGCACTCACTCGTTGGTGGTTCATATACATAAAACAATGGTGAAAGTGATATAAAGAAAGATACAGATAGATACTGAACGTACTTACTTATACTATATAGTATATATTATACTAGATACTAACTAGAACTAAAGCACCCCATAGACATTTAATATTATTGTCATCGATGTTCAATGTTAGGATACTTTCACCATATAGTGATAATTCAATTTAGTTTTTACCAAAAAAAACAACTAAATCGATACGTACTTACTATATATTATACTAGATACTAACTAGAACTAAAGCACCACATAGACAGTCAATATTGTTGTCAACGATGTTCAATGTTTAGATAGTTTCACCATATAGTGATAATTCGATTTAGTTTTTACCAAAAAAAAAACAACTAAATCGATACGTACTTACTATATGTTATACTAGATACTAACTAGAACTAAAGCACCGCATAGACAGTCAATATTGTTGTTATTGATGTTCAATGTTAGGATACTTTCACCATATAGTGATAATTTGATTTAGTTTTTACCAAAAAAAAAACAACTAAATCGATACGTACTTACTATATGTTATACTAGATACTAACTAGAACTAAAGCACCACATAGACAGTCAATATTGTTGTCATCGATGTTCAATGTTAGGATACTTTCACCATATAGTGATAATTTGATTTAGTTTTTACCAAAAAAAAAACAACTAAATCGATACGTACTTACTATATGTTATACTAAATACTAACTAGAACTAAAGCACCGCATAGACAGTCAATATTGTTGTCATTGATGTTCAATGTTAGGATATTTTCACCATATACTGACAATTCGATTGAGTTTTTACCAAAAAAAACAACTAAATCGATACGTACTTACTATATATTATACTAGATACTAACAAGAACTAAAGCACCACATAGACAGTCAATATTGTTGTCATCGATGATCAATGTTAGGATACTTTCACCATATAGTGATAATTTGATTTAGTTTTTACCAAAAAAAAAAAAAACTAAATCGATACGTACGTACTATATGTTATACTAGATACTAACTAGAACTAAAGCACCGCATAGACAGTCAATATTGTTGTTATTGATGTTCAATGTTAGGATACTTTCACCATATAGTAATAATTCGATTTAGTTTTTACCAAAAAAGAGAACTAAATCGATACGTACTTACTATATGTTATACTAGACACTAACTAAAACTGAAGCACCGCATAGACAGTCAATATTGTTGTTATTGATGTTCAATGTTAGGATACTTTCACTATATAGTGATAATTTGATTTAGTTTTTACCAAAAAAAAAAACTAAATCGATACGTACGTACTATATGTTATACTAGATACTAACTAGAACTAAAGCACCGCATAGACAGTCAATATTGTTGTTATTGATGTTCAATGTTAGGATACTTTCACCATATAGTGATAATTCGATTTATTTTTTACCAAAAAAAACTAAATAACGAATAGTAAACTGTTTTATTGCGTCCCTGGAAGTGGATTAGTGTAAATCGTGTAGGAATCCAGACGTTAGTTTAGGTTTAAGGGTTTGGTCCGCTAAACGTTTCCCTTTCACTCGGAGACCTGCGGTTCATTGTGCTACCGTAATTTTATCTAGACATTGATTTCAACAAAATCAATTTTGATGAAATTTACGAGTGATGTCGAGTATTCAGGTCCCCGGAAAATTAACTACATATTAGTGGAAAACTTGGTAATTATTTAGAAGTGGGGCTCCAGACAAAACTCACTCTAAAAAATTTTCCACCCTTTGGCAACTATTCTATAGGAGAGAAATAGATGTTTTCAGGAGGGGGAGACACTTTTTTGCGGGTTAATAAAAAAACCATATATTACTAATTATTTATTTTGCATTTGATTTCACATGGAAATCACGAATGCCAATGGCAAATTGGTGTAACCTCGAAGTATGGTTTGGAAAACAACACCTGAATAGGAACTCGGCGATATAACCTGGTAATCCCGACGACCATATTTGGGCATGTCCTCACGTGCATCACGCTCTATGTTTTGTGTGTATGCATGTGAGTCAGGATCTACAAAATTGTTATACACTGTTTGTTTAAAATTACACCGTGTTTCCACGATTCTGTGGCATTTTTTCTTCCTATGGCATTGTTAGCAACGCCAGAGACACTTAGGTGGAGAAAAGGTCGCGAGATTATCGCACGATGAACATAAAATATTCGCTTCTAGGATCCCATGATCCTACAATAACATTATACTCGATTCTCGCGACGAGAATGTGATTGATGTACGCTGAATACTCCAAGTACAACCTTCGCACATCATGGCTTAAATCAAACTAATCGAAAATATCTATAATACGAATAATTGCAACCTCAACTATGTTAATAATTAAAATTGTTGTTTGTTTATAAACAATTACTAAAAATGTCTTCTCCCATCATAAATTTACTATTTTTATGTATTGAAATGATCTCCAGGAGGTGGGAAATTTTTTAGAGCGAGTTTAGTCTGGAGCCCCACTTCTAAATAATAGGGAATATGCATGAAAATTTTTTTTCACTTGAATTGAAGCATGTTTACTTGACAAATATCAAGGTAAAATTACTTTTTAAATAACTTTAAAAATAAGCGAGATATGAATGATTGAAATTCCCGATTAGACAAAGAGGGTGACAGCTCTCTTGATATGTTATGTGACGTCATATTACACTTTCACCATTTAAAATACACGTTAAACTCCGTTTTTAATATTTTTGCAAGAAAGAGACAGATAATAATCTTTAAAAGCTTATAGCTTCCTTGATATTTGTCGGATTTTAATTTCGTTTTCTAAATATTATTACAGTATTAACAGTATTTTCATATTCTGAAAATAAATGTGAAAAAAAATTTTCATGCATATTCCCTATTACCAAAAACTTTAATTCAGTGAAGAAGATTACCTGAACTGTGTCAGCAAATCGAACTCAAAATGCTAACACAACATAGAATGAGTCGTGTATAGGACGCTGAATAAAATGCTAATACATTGAGTGATTTAGTTACGAGTGTGGTAAATAGCATACAGATGCATACATATACACATATACATATACTATATACATCATCTATCATACATCCGTATTATATTTACACAAATAACATGTGTTTAAATAAATAATTGTGCTTCATATTTAGAACATTCATTGGAATGTAACATTTAATATTTATTTTATTATTGTAGTATTTATCAGCTAAGTACTTAACTTACTACAACTAACTTAGTATAATTACATATTACTATGCTGACTAAGTGCTGACCACATATCATTCAATAGGGAATATGCATGAAATTTTTTTTTCACATTTATTTTCAGAATATGAAAATACTGTTAATACTGTAATAATATTTAAAAACGAAATTAAAATCCGACAAATATCAAGGAAGCTATAAGCTTTTAAAGATTATTATCTGTCTCTTTCTTGCAAAAATACTAAAAACGGAGTTTTACGTGTATTTTAAATGGGGAAAGTGTAATATGACGTCACATAACATATCAAGAGGGCTATCATCATCTTTGCCTAATCGGGAATTGCAATCATTCATATCTCGCTTATTTTTAAAGTTATTTAAAAAGTAATTTTACCTTGAAATTTGTCAAGTAAACATGCTTCAATTCAAGTGAAAAAATATTTTCATGCATATTCCCTATTACTAAAGTTTTATCAAAAAATTCGTTACGCAGGAGCTGCTGCGTTAACTGAGCGAAATTCCAAAGAATTAAGATTAATAATAATAATTAGAAAGAGGGGTACCGCAAATGGGTCCCTAGCACCTAGAACAAGGGGTCCTCAGTGCCCTTCTTGAGAACAATCTGTCAATCGAAGGCGAGACGTCTTCGGGTAAAAGGTGCTATATTAAGCAGATGAAGCTATAGGATTCTGTGGAGGCCAAACGCCGCACAGAAAGCCCACAACTTCTTCGCTAAGATTGTTCCCAGGATTGTTGGATCCAGGGTTTCGGACCCAAACATTCTATGCCCTGCAGGTTTCTGCAGGTGCAAATAACATGTATGCACGTTTCATCGTCCGCCATACAAGTGGGATAAGTTCAGAGATCTCCTAGTTATGAAGGTGGTAGTTCAATCGACAGTGTCCTGTCAAGAGTCCCACCACCCTTCTCAACTGTATTCTATTGAGTTTCAACCGAGCACAGTCGAATGGCCTAGCTGTGCTTATGCACAACTTTCGCCCGTTGCATTCCCTGCGCAATTGCGCGTTCTTGAGTTATCGGGTTCACGGATAGACGGAAATGGCCGAATTAGGCCATTTTATGAACACCCATACCAAGCATTTATGTCAAGGATTCATATTTTCAAGCGTTACAAAGTTGGGACTATACTTAAAATACCTTGTATATTTTCATATACTGGGTATAAAAATGCGTTTTAAATAGCATGCATATCACGAGTATTGACACTTAGGAATTGAGCCGATCTATCAGTCATGCACGAGCACGAACCATGCATATATTAAATATGTAATAATGCCTAATATAATAGGCTTTGCCGTATGAATGAATAATATTTACCTAAATGATATCAAACTGAATACAATTAAAAATATTTATATACACATATATATATATATATATATATATATATATATATATATATATATATATATATATATATATATATATATATATATATATATATATATTATATTAAAATAATAAAAATATAAATGGTATACTAACCTAATTATATTAAAAATATATAAATAATGTAATTATTTAAATATTATTTATATTTATATTAAATATAAAACTTTAAAACAAACCAAACCTTAATTAATTAATTAATCAATTTGAATCTCGATTTAATAATAATATTTATATTTAATTACTCATTTATATATTATCGATTATATAATTGATCAATAATCAAATATTATTTAGAAATAAATAAATAATATTTATTTTTATGTATTTTATTATAAATTTTATTATAAAATAAACGAAATGATAAATAGTTGTAAATTTATTAATTATATAGTTTTATTATTAATAATTATAATCTACAAGTTAAAAATAATTAAAATTTTAATTAAATATTACTTTTTTTAATGAAATTTGTATTAATAAAACATTAAAATTATAAATTAAAGTATATAATGACTAGTTGAGTTAATTGTTTAAATACTATATGTATGTAATACTGGGTTCATTATCAGTGCATGAATTATTTATTTTAATTCTACAGACGTATGGATGTATAAAACAATGACTTGTGTGTTATATACAAAGGAACTAACTGTCTATGTTTGTATAGAATTCAGAAATTTTGTACAACTCAAAATATCCGGATCGCTTTGAGAAACAACTCAAAGTAGTTTTTGTAGCAGATCTTTTAGGTTCGATTATTCGCGAAAAAAACAAAATTTTTAGCCGAGAAAAATCTACAGTTTCTTTTCATTCTTCATCAGTTTACAGAAATTTTTGCTTTTTATCATAATTTATTCAATTTTCCGATTATTTTACTATCAACCGGATCCGGTGCGCCAATTAATCCGCATAATTGAAGTTCTAAGAGAAATTATGGGGGGGACACCCTTTATACATGTGTGTGATAATGAACTTAGTCAGGATATTTAGATCAGTTATTTTTTAGATAGATAGATATATAGATAAATAGATCTATCTAGTTAGTTGTTACATTTCACTTACAAATTTCAAATGTAATTAGTTAAAAATTTGTTAGTAATTTAAATTAGTAAATAAATAATTTTTTTTAAAATTTTTTTTTAAATTTGTCTTCTCCCTAATTAAAAGTGTATTCATAATTGATTCGATTTCATATATTATTCATACTTGTGATGCCACAAATTGGTACCATTGTATCCTATTGAACGATATTTCACACAGTACAGCAAGTATCCATTAAGTACCTACCATTATAACATAATCACACTAACGTCACTCAATAGGGAATATGCATGAAAATTTTTTTTCACATTTATTTTCAGAATATGAAAATACTGTTAATGCTGTAATAATATTTAAAAACGAAATTAAAATCCGACAAATATCAAAGAAGCTATAAGCTTTTGAAGATTATTATCTGTCTCTTTCTTGCAAAAATACTAAAAACGGAATTTACGTGTACTTTAAATGGTAAAAGTGTAATATGACGTCACATAACATATCAAGAGGGCTATCACCCTCTTTGTCTAATCGAGAATTTCAATCATTCATATCTTGCTTATTTTTAAAGTTATTTAAAAAGTAATTTTACCTTGATATTTGTCAAGTAAACATGCTTCAATTCAAGTGAAAAAAAATTTTCATGCATATTCCCTATTGTATACTGGATTGTATTTTAAAATACACCCAATCTAGAAACAATGTATAGTGAGTGTATCTATTGCTGCTGTCTATACTCTAAACGAAGCACAACCCCTTAGCTATTTTTGCGTTATCTACTGATAAAAACTTGTATTTAAATAAATTTTTGGTACACCCAATGACTGGTTTAGTTGTGTGATTCACTCATTGTATTGCATTAAGTGCGATGTTATATTGACATCAAATTGAATAATATTGTACGTAGGTTGATAATAGCTATATTAATAATAATAATAATTGATAATATATTTGTTTATGAAAGGTGAAAGTTGATTGTTATAAACCAAATAGGTATTATAGGTATCACTATCAAGTTTATAGCTAGTTTATATCTATCGCAGTCAGCTTGCTGTGTGTACAAACATGTCATGTATTGTAGATAATTCTATAAAATATAATATACAATTAGTACAATAGATAAATGAACTTACTAGTATATACATGTACTCATAATATACGTAGGTACGGGTGATTTCAACTTAACATTATTTAGTAATCATATACCATAGAGCTTATACTAATAGATCAGTCATACATGCTTTAAATAGAGAACTTGCATGTTTTGTAATTTTATTATTTGACGAAAGTTTACAAAAACTTATTAAGAAAAATTTTTAAACAATTGATTTTTCATGTAATAATAATTAGAAAGAAGGGTACCGCAAATGGGCCCCTCTTCATGTAATTTTATAATTAAAAATTGTTTTTTGAAAATACGCCAGTGACGTCATTATATCGCTTTAGTAACGCCACCGCATGGAGAAATGATAAAACATCCATGTTTACGAGAGAAACAAGAGACTATTCTTGTTATGACACAACATAGTGATCTGAATATACAAAATACAAGTGTGTAGCATGATTCCAATTGGCTCTCAGTCTCAACGGATATAATGACGTCACAATCAATCACAAGTAGTTTTTTTTTATACAAAAATTTATTAATAATTAATGAAAAAATGAAATTATTTGGAAAATATTCTACTATAAATACTTGACATTCAGAAGTTTGGGGTCCGATAATTTTGTGTAACCCTGTATATTTATATAAAACAAATAATTGATCTAAGAATTGGGTCAATTTCTGTGCGTCAGTAAACAAATTTATACACAGAAGGGTTAATTTTAAATACATTCGTTTACACTCAACATAAACAATACTATTCTGTTCACCGAAAAAAAGTTTGGGAATAGTGTATACTTCAAAAATAAATAGGGCGGAACACCCCTAAAAATTGAGTTACAAATATATTACAAACCGTTTTAGAATCAAAGTAATCAAATCCATAGTGTATATTTACTAGGTTTTTTAGGAAATTCCAACATTGGTACAAAAAAAATTCGTTACGCAGGAGCTGCTTCAACTTAGCGAATTTCCTTAGAATACATAAATCACTCTCTAGCGGTCACAATTTTAGTCTGATCAAAATGAAATGTCGTATATGATTTTAGTATTTGCAAGGCCAATTTTATTAATAAATGACATACATCGAGGGAAATAGAGGGGGCGGGTATATAGAAAGAAGAAAACACAAAATATAAAATATCTCTCTTAATATTAGAACAATTGAAAAATGCGTAAGAAATAAAGTTGTAGAAAATCAAATTTGCTACAATTCATCACCTTATTATTTTTGCTAAAACTCTAATGTGTGCAGAGATATTAAGGAATTTAAATTTCAAGATTAAACCATCAATATTTCTGTTAATATTAGTGTAACAGAAAAAATGATAAGAAACAAAATTACAGTAAAATTTAGGACCTACAACTTTACTTCTTATAAACTTTTCGATTTTTCGAATATTAAGGGAGATATGTCAAATTTTGTGTTTCCCCCTCCCTCTAAACCCCCCTTTTCCCTTATCCGATTTTACCCATTAACGAACTTGACCTTTTGAATACCAAAAGCGTCTCAAATACCAAATTTCATTCCGATAAAATGAAAACTGTGACCGCTAGAGTGATTACAGACACACACACACGCATATGTCCATATATATATATATATATATATATATAAATTTTACAGATGGGGATTTTCGACATCTAGTAGGTAGGATCGATGGACATTTGAAGAAATTTTTGCAAAATTTTGACTTCGGTACGGGACCAATAGCTCTATTTCCTTTCAGGAAATTTGCTAACAATAGCTGATTTCCTTTGGAGATTCCTCAAAGGAATAATTGAAATGTCTTGAGGAGGTTTTTATTATTTTCACTCATGTATTGAATATTGAAGAAAAAAAAAAAATTGTTGATCTTTGAGTATTAGTTCAATGATTGATACAATTGAGAGTTTTTGGAATGTTCAAAAATAAACAAGTGAAGTTTAGAGAGAAGGTATGTAAGTAGTAATCAAGTACCACAGGTATGTTGTGTATGTGTATGGTATGTCGTATGTATGTGTATGAGATAGGTATCCATCCATGTGTATACCCGGACCTATATTATAAAAAAAAGATACATATGAATGAATGTGTGTGGTTTTTTTTGAAGTGAAACAATTGTTCAATATATATATATATATATATTTATAAAAAAAAAAAAAGAAAGTTTACGGATATGAGTTATATAATGCTGTACGTATATAGGTGACTGCTTGCGTACTGTGGCCAGGCGGGTAAGCAGGCTATTTGATAGATGGATGTCATTAACTTCTTTTTTATTTATTTAAATATTATTTTTAAATAATAAATATATGAGTCATGTTGGAGAATCCATAGAAATTATTTTTAGAACACTTTTACTTTGTCTTGAGTCATTCATATTACTGGCATCCTTATCCTGTTTGGATATTCAAATTTCATGAATTGGTTTTTTAGGAGAAAGTTAATATAATTATGTCAACATCAATGATTGTTCAAAAGAAAAGAAAATGTTTGGTATTTTTTGTGGGTGAAATATATTAGTTATATCCGTCTCATGATCGCAATATGACGTAATATATTGTGCGTCTCACAGATTGTAAACTACCTACGGCGTACAGTAAACTACCTAAGGCGGCACATGTTTAGGGATGGCAATCTGATATAATCTTGAACTTTTTTTTTCTTATAATATTCTAACTAGATGAGTAGTAATTTCATGGGAGAGTTTTTGAAGCTATCGTCGAGCGTCGACGGATTCGCGTGAGACCGATTTGACGCCCTAGCATCGATGCCGATTTTGGCGATTTTCGGCAGTTTCTACATGGATGACAATATAGAACGAAAATAACGAATTCAAAATTGAGCTTCAGCATAAAAATCTACGTCCCTTTAACTTAAACGGAGAAGGCAGCAATTTTGCAGATGACTAGGGTGCAAGTGGACAGTCAAATTTGATATTATGGGACGAATAACGAAGAATTCGTATTTATGCATGATTCAACATCATTCGATATAACTAGAAGCTTTTCTACATTTTGAGGCTGACTAGAATATTGAAGTTTTACCCAATATTCTATTCTGGCATGAATTATATTCTAAACTTTGTTGGAGATTACCCCGAATTAAATTTCCAACAAAATAATAACCGACAAGCGGCAATTTTTTTTTTTAAAACTAATAAATGTTTGGCAATTCTTAATTTACTATCTGTATTTCCAAAACAATTTTTACCGGATGATAGAAAATTTTGCCGAGACACTATAAAAATTTGGCGCCCCAAGAGCGCAGAAGTAGTCACCTCCGTTCATATAACATAACCGAAAAGCAACCATACTAACAATGAATGGATTGACGCTGGTTTACAAAAAACAGTTAAAAATATGTAAATAATCAACGAACAAGTAATAAGAACATATTTACAATCAGATAGTGAGAAATTATACACGTTCTACCATAGCATCTAGGTAGCTCAGTTGACAGAACACTGTTCTGGAATGCCAGAAGGTTTGGGTTCAATCTCCAGCCAAGATGTAAAACATTTTTCATATTAAACAAGTAATGTAACAACTAACTGAGTTAATTGTTTAAATACCCAGTATATACTAAGTTGTATATCAGTGATTGAATTGTTAACAATTCTGCGTATTTGAATTGTTAACAATTCACTTTCCGAGGAACATTTTATCCATAAATTATGAGAAAACTATTTTCAAACAAAAGTTGTTTAAGTATTTTAAAGAGAAGAAGATTTTTTGTTAATAAATTTTTTTTCTATTTCTTGCGGTTCAAAGACGTATATTCCCCCCCCCTCCTAGTGGGGGGGAAACTTGACTTTTTTGCTCTAGAACACACAAACAAATTTTCAACTCGTTATCTCTTTTTGTTTTTGAGTTATCGGCTTCATGGACAGACGGACGGACATTCGGAAATGACCGAATTAGGTCAATTTATGAATACCGTTGTGAAGGATTAATATTTTCAAACGTTACAAAGTCGGGACTAAACTTAATATACCTTGTATATTTACATATACAGAGGGTATAAAAATTGATGTCAATATAATTTTAACAAAAATTTTAATAGACTGATATTCAAAAGTAATTACTTGAATTGTTTGAGGGCCACAGCCATGGCCACGACCACATTGCGTTCGCTGGCTGACTGGCTTCGATCTGAATACATTTTACCTATATGAATGATCTTAAAAATAATATTTATAAAGCATATTTGCAAGTACAATAATGGTATTAGTTAGCTTATATACCTAAATAATCAACAATGCATAGCGCATCGCCTCGCCATATGAACTAACACCATATATGTATTCATATTTTTCGTGTTATTAGTAAATTGAATAATCGACGTTATTCGGCCAGATATTATACATCTAAAATTGGTTCTATCTTTATACCCGATGTATACCGTGTGTGTTGAAATGCTTTTCCAATAGAGAATCAATGTTAAATATTATTTATTACTGGCTGGCCGTCTGGTTACTGTGTGAAGTCAATCAGTACACATGTAATTAAAGTCATCTCATACATACAAACATCTGGATAGCCTATAGGTATACTGTATGCGTATGGTTGTTTGTTTGTCATTTAAGAGTGGGGATTTTGTGATGCACAGATTAAAGTTAAGAATTCAATGAACATATTTAACCCACTCTCATTACATATGTACTGACTGACTTTACACAGTAATCACACGGACAGCCAGTATTAAATAATATTTAACATTGATTCTCTATTGGAAAAACTTTCCAACACACACGGTATATATATATATATATATATATATATATATATATATATATATATATATATATAATATACAAGGGTATTATAAGTTTAGACAATTTTTGGCATGGGTGTTCATAAAATGACCTTATTAGTCCCCATTTTCGTATATCTGATCGTGGACGCAGGGACTCGACACAATATTCCTTACGTAGGAGCCTTAAATATAATACTCTCAAGCGGTTACAATTTTAGTCCGATCAAAATGAGATTTTGTATTTGATATGCTAAGCTATGTCGGAAGATATATAGATTAGATTCGAGTCAGGAGTAAGTCTTATAAAGAGCTTTTGTACTGCGACCATTTTGACTATTGTACCTCCTTTCCTTGAAAGGTGTTCCAAGAGTCCTTTGGTCTTAATAAACGTTAAGATATCTCTAGGCGGAAAGTTATGCATAAGCACAGCTAGGCCATTCGACTGTGCTCGGTTGAAACTCAATAGAATGCAGTTGAGAAGGATGGTGGAACTCTTGACAGAACACTGTCGATTGAACTACCACCTTTATAACTTGGGGATCTCTGATGAACCCACTTGTAGGGTCTGTATGGAGAACGATGAAACCTCCATACATGTTATATGCACTTGCAGAAGCCTTTAGGGTGTCAGATATAGAATGTTTGGATCTGAAACTTTGGATCCATCAATCCTGGGAGCAATCCTTCTGTGTGGCGTCTGACCTCGACATAATCCTATAGCTTCATCTGCTTAAAATAGCACCTCTTACCCGGAAACGTCTTGCCTTCGGGTAACAGGTTGTTCTCTAGGAGGGCACAGAGGACCCTTTGGTCTAAGTACTACGGACCCGTTTGCGGTACCCCTCTTTCTAATTATTATTATTATATTTCTAGGCGAAACCTCATTTATTTCTTGTGGATGGAGACCTGTCCACCCCAAATGATAGTGTCTTTCGCATTCTCACAGAATGTTAATTCCGTTCTCCTCCTCTTCAGGAGAAAATCTGCAGAGATCATTCTCTGTCAGATTGAGACCTTTTCCATGAGAAGGTCTTTCTATAAGTGTCTTTGCATGATTCTGGCCATGAATATATTTACCCAAGAATGGTTGGTCTCTTGTACCGCTCTTTTATTTTATTGTGCTTTTCGGCCCTCCATGAAATAGTTCTGAACCGTTTCGTGGAGCACTAGCATTCATTCTGGCTAATTCATCAGCCTTATCATTTCCATCGATTCCTGAATGTCAAAGCAACTAGCCAATAGTGATTGTGATGTTTACCGAGATTTTTTTTTCGCTAATCGAATTGCGAATCTTTACATTTTTAGATGAATCTGAATTCTGAATGAGGAGAGTTGTTTGTAAACAGAACGAACAGTGTTTTGTAAACAGGATATGTAAACATACATTTCTTTTCTTCGGTGTATTGTTTAATTAATTGTTTATTTAATTAATGATTGATACATGTAGTAATTAAAATTTTAATAATTGGGAGATATTTTTCTGTTTGTTATTTAAATTTTTTTTTTTTGTATAAAATGAATCATTTCAAATAACTTTCAAAAAAAATATTTGTGTTGTGTTTTGTAATAAACACGCAATGAATCAATCATTTTATAGCCGTGCTCTGACTCTATTCTTTTATTTAGAGTCTTATACACACCTCCATATACAGATATACAGACTACAACATCAATGTGTGCGTAACATAACATACGCAACTAGGTTCGTTTAATTAAACCCATGCAGAACAGTTTTAACAATTATCATTTACTAACTGACCCACCCCGGCTTCGCACGGATTCTTTACAGAAAATATAAAACAACCTATGTTACTCCGAGGAGATATAGCTTTCGATAAAATTGGTTGAGTAGTTTTTGAGTTAAATCGTAACAAACAAAAAATCAATCATCTTTCCTTGTAATAGTATTACCCGTCGCGGCTTCGCCCGCAAAAATTTTGTAACGCCCTTATAACCCAGTAACATAATATTTTCTCCCGTCACGGACAGATAAATTGCGTTTAATTTTTGAAATACATTTGTTGTATGCACTGCCACCTATTGGCAACATTTCCGAAGTACTCATGTTGTGTATACTGCCATCTATAGGCAAATTTTTAAAACGTGTTTGTTGTATGCGCATCGCTAACTATGCATATTACTACAAAAATAAACTAACTTAATATTAATTTTAAAATGATTCACTATGTGAATAGAAATCGAAACAAATTTGAACAATGGACTGTATTAATATATGATCCACTGTTACATAACAATCACTTTATGCAGACTGCTGTCTGTTGCATGCTTATATAAATAACAGTCAAAATGTCTACATCCCCACTCCTGGGAGACAATATATAACACTCAGCACCTAGAGCAACGAACATCTGTTACTATGCACTGATAAATTATACACCTATATACATCAATAAATTAACTTTACATTTTTCGATAATATTTAATGACCAATTTACACAAAAAAAACTTGACAAATTATATACTAAAACCTTCTTCGAGAACCACTCTATTCATTGGTGAAAACAGCATGAAAATCGGTGCAGTAATTTTTGAGTAAATCGCGAACAGACAGACAGACGCGGTTGGGGGGACTTTATTTTATACTATGTAAGGATTGGATTGCAACAATGAAGTAAATAAAAATCAATACAGCCGCCCGATTCCTTTATATACCCAATATATCTTTCTATAGCATCATTCTCGATTCTTCCATTTCTCCAATGCATTAAATGTACACTGCAGACTAGCAAAACAATCTACAAAAACCAGTGGCGGTCTTCACGCACATTCGTTATAATATTAATTAGAGAAATATTGTTCGATATCGTATAGAAAGTTCGTATAAATTCGGCATATCTCGAAAACTATCCACCAAATTATCAAACCAAGTGGATTTTTGAGATTTTTGGGTCCAATTAACTTAAAAAACGAATTTCTATGTAAAATTTTTTCAAAGGGGTGAAAAAATTTTCACCCCTTGAGAGAAAAAAAAATCGAAAAATGTTTTTCTCCAATTTGAATTGAACTCACTGTAAATGGTAATTTGGACCCAAAAATTACTAAAATCATGCTTATTTGTAGATTGGTTGAGTGGATTTATGAGATCGTCCAAAATCGTTTAAAAGGGTGCATAAAATCGTATAAAGATTGACATATCTCGGAAACAATTTGTAAAATCGTTAAACCAAGTGGGTTTTTGTGATTTTTTGGGTACTATTTACTATATAAACTCACTGGTTAGGGTAAAGGTACTTTGTACTGAACGGTTTACGAGATATTGTCCGAAATAGTATTTCAATATACTTTCTAGAGTCCAATATTTCGAGATACATCTTTCTGAGCATAAAGAGGAATTACACCTCTATATACAGACCTACAAAAATGTGTTGAGTACAGAAAAACGAACTCATTAGTAAACTAAGTAAGTTTTGCCAGGACACTTGACAGATACTAAGTAACTTAGATTGTGACGCCAATTTGCTTAGTAAGAGCTGCCAGATTTTCTTCAAAATTAAAGGAAAATTCCCCAGTATGGCAACACTGCTAACAAGTTTGTAAATGTGTTCACTCTGAACTTAGATACTTCGAAGGAAATTGACTAAGGAATTAGTCAGTTCTGAACAAGACCATTTACAACATCTATAAAGATAAACAAACATAACCAGTATATAGAGGTTATATGAGTGTTTACATCAGATTTTGTTATTTATATTTATAATTTTTTGTATAGGTGAAAATATATAAAATGATGATGATGATTATTATTATTATTATTGAGGTATACATACACAAGATTATTGGTATGTATATCCGGAACCGGATACTAATTATAATAATATATTAAGATGAAATAGATAAATAAAATAGAAAGAGTTCGATATATATAACAGATTAAAGATTGTGTACACTCACATTATAGATCGCATTTATATCTCTCTGTTTATCTCTTTCTCCATCTTTCCTATCTCCTAAAAGTAAAAAGTGTTATTCATAATTAATTTATTGATCACATCGGTTTTTTTCTCTAATAATCAAGTCAATTGGTTTTTTTTTTTAATGTTTGTTTTTAAAAAACAATTACATTTAAAAAAAACAACAAATAATTCAAATACAAGCTCTAAGCGAATTTCAAGATGAAAGGGAAGCAATTTAAATGCCTATATTTACTAAAACATTCACCTAATTTCTATTTCGAGAAATATTTTCGAATTCTATTGTGAGATCATTTGGATAGTATCATATTTTTATACCCGGTATACAAAGTATATTAAGTTTAGTCCCGATTTTATAAGAGCTGAGAATATTGATCACAGAAGTGTTCATAAAATGACCGAATTAGTTCATTTCAGAATATTTGTGGACACGATAACTCAAGAACGAAAGAAGATAACTAAAAAAATTCGTTACGCAGGAGCTGCTTCAACTTAGCGAATTTCCTTGGAATAAATAAATTACTCTCTAGCGGTCACAATGTTAGTCTGATCAAAATGAAATGTCGTATCTGATTTTAGTATTTGCATGGCCAATTTTATTAATAAATAACATACGTCAAGGGGAAAGGGGGGCATAAAGATAGAAGAAAACACAAAATATAAAATATCTCTCTTAATATTAGAACAATCGAAAAATGCGTAAGAAACAAAGTTGTAGAAAATCATGTTTGCTACAATTCATCACCTTATCTTTTTTGCTCAAACTCTAATGCGTACAGAGATATTGAGGAATTTAATTTTCAATCTTAAACCGTCAATATTTTTGCAAATATTAGGGTTACAGAAAAAATGATAAGAGACAAAATTACAGTAAAACTTAATACCTACAACTTTGCTTCTTATGAAATTTTCGATTTTTCGAATATTGAGGGAGATATGTCAAATTTTCTGTTTCCCCCTCCCTCTAAACCCCCCTTTCCTCTGGTCCGATTTTACCCATTAACGAACTTGACCTTTTGAATACCAAAAGCGTTTTAAATACCAAATCTCATTCCGATAGAATAAAAACTGTGACCGCTAGAGTGATTACAGACACATATATATATATATATATATATATATATATATATATATATATATATATATATATATATATATATCCATAGATATATATATATATAAATTTTACAGATGGTGATTTTTGACATCTACAAGGTAGGATCGATGGACATTTGAAGAAATTTTTGCGAAATTTTGACTTCGGTACGGGACCAATAGCTCTATTTCCTTTCAGGAAATTCGCTAATAAGGTCAAGTTCATGAATGGACAAACTCGAACCGGGATATCATATCTAAAACTATTTCCAATCCTTCATTTCCTAATCGAAATGAGCAGTGTCGGTTTGAGCATTACCAGCCCCCTGGGCGAGATTTCTATAGCGCCCTATCAAACCCATACGAAAAAAAGCTAAAGGATATAATCAAATAACCATTCATTAAAAGAAATAACCCTTTATGTAAAGAAACTAATATAATTTTACTTTTCTAGTCTTTCTATCGGCGAACTCTTTTATTAGGTTATCAAAGTCGATGTTTTCGGCAATTTCATTTTCGATTGACAAAGAAAATAACGCCAACTCTTTTTAACTAAAATATTAAAAAGAGATAGATAATGCGTTTCTCTATGGTCGGAAATTCCCGGTAAAATGAACTGCATGGAGTGCTCCGATCGAACGAAAGGAACACTGCCATTCCATTCTAGTGTTGCCAACATTACGCTGACGCTTACGTTGCCGCATGACGCCCTACTCTAACGCCGCTACTGGAAATGGTACTATATAGGATGTTCTAGAATCCTCAACAAACCTTAAATGGGGTTGCAATTTATTAAATGATTTAATGTCAGTCTGAAAACCTAGAACAAAATTATACAGAGCGCCCCTATCAAAAACATTATAACAAAAAAGTGATAAAAGATACGTTCTAGGGAATGTCTTTAGTAAGGAAGGAGCTTTGAGAGCTTCTACCGAAAATGTCCTTGTTTTTTTTTCGCTTGGCATTGTAAATCTAAGAAGACAATTCAATAAGCGAAGCTTAAAATATGGGTAACAGTCTAGAGTATGTAGAAATATGAGCCCCTATTCATAAGAAGCAAATCCAATGCTTAGGAGTATATGAGATTCCTTAGCAAACGCAAAAAATTGGAAGGACAATACATTTTTATATTCCATTGAAGAGAGAAAGCTGTAACTACTTCTCCAGATCCTTGTTAGGCTACTTTAGATCGAGACCCTTTTTTAATGTTGCTGTATGGTCAATATTTCTTCCAGAGAAGTCCTTCACAGATGCACTACGAATGTGTCAGGAGTGAAATTACACTGAAATCTGGACCCTCTCTTGTGTTTATCTTATCAGATGCAGACCGAGGAAATTCTCAGCTAGTTAAAACCTTTCTATATCACCCGTTTTCGGCTAGAACGTTTCTTTTACACAGTGCAGGATCTGATGAAGTGGATATGGGAATTGTTTAAGTATCCAGATATCTGATTGCTTTTTTAGTATCCGGAAATTTGATAAAATTTCGTGAACAAAGTGCTTTCCAGCAGCAAGTCCTTCTCAACGACCAACCTCAAAACGCTTAACTTGAATTGGCGCCTCCATTCGCGGTACCTTTTCTAATGAATATAAATAATTGATGTAATCAGTACTTAAAAACAGTACATGAACAAACAAATGTAATTAAATAACTGTGATAAGAAACAGAAGGTATATACAACTTACAGAATCTACTCCAAAACTAGCGTCCCTTTTCTAAAGTTTTACAATTTATTTCCTACCAAATCTAATTAATAATCAAACAAAATACTTAGAACAAAACATTTTTATTCGAAACATTTTTTAGCGAATTTCCTGAAAGAAAATAGAGCTATTGGTCTCGTACCGACTTCAAAATTTTGAAAAAATTTCTTCAAATGTCCATCGATCCTACCTAGTAGATGTCGAAAATCACCACCTCTAGTGGTCACAATTTTAATCTGATTGGATTGAAATTTGGTATTTAAGGCGCTTTTGTTATTCTAAAGGTCAAGTTCGTTAATGGGTAAAATCGGACAAGGGGAAAGGGGGGTTTAAAGGGAGGGGGAAATACAAAATTTGACATATCTCCCTTAATATTCGAAAAATCGAAAAATTTATAAGAAGTAAAGTTGTAGGTACTAAGTTTTACTGTACTTTGTTTCTTATCATTTTTTCTGTTACCCTAATATTTACAGAAATATTGACGGTTTAAAATTGAAAATTAAATTCCTTAATATCTCTGTACACATTAGAGTTTGAGCAAAAATGATAAGGTGATGAATTGTAGCAAACATGATTTTCTACAACTTTATTCCTTACACATTTTTCGATTGTTCTAATATTAAAAGAGATATTTTATATTTTGTGTTTTCTTCTTTCTTAATGCCCCCTTTTCCCCTTGACGTATGTCATTTATTAATAAAATTGGCAAATTGGCAAAATGCAAATACTAAAATCATATACGACATTTCATTTTGATCAGACTAAAATTGTGACCGCTAGAGAGTGATTTATGTATTCTAAGGAAATTCGCTAAGTTGAAGCAGCTCCTGCGTAACGAATTTTTTTGAAAATCAAATAGTTTGGACATAAATTTGGAAAATTTGAAGAAAAAAAAAAGAAAACGCAATTTTTGGCATCGATAGTATTATAGAAAAGGTACAACAAAAAAACTAGTGATATGTGATAGTTGTGATGGAGTTGAATCAACAATAAGTAAAGACAGCTGTGGAATACATATTATACATATACATATGTTCATATGTTGATGATATGAAGATCTTCATGTGTTGTTGATGGACGATGGCTTGTAAGCACTTGTATATGTAGTAGGTAGGGGTCTAGCTCTAGAGGAATCAGTAACGGCGATGTCCATCCATCCAATATAGCAACGCCACTTTCACAACCATTTATAATATATAATAAAATATAAAAACTGGAGACAACATTCATATTAGTATTATTTGAATTCAGTACCTTTTGTGGATAACAACATCTCTTCAACAATACAACAAACCCAACAATCAACAGTGTGTTACAAAAATGTACATTATTACAACAATTGACTGATTATATTATAAAAGTGTGTTTTATTCTATTTATTTAAATTTAAACAAGTGATTTTGTGAATAAGTGTGAAATTAATTAATTTTATATGAATTAATTCAATCATTGGGGGGATTCAAATGAAAGGACTTTAATCGTTTTACTATTCGAACAAACAAATAAAAAGGTTAGTTTTACATTACATCGTATTGAATGCTACATCGTAACAATGTCCATGTTGTTAATAATTATATTTGTTGTGATTTGAAGTGTATTTTAAAAGATCATTTGGCACACATCCATCAACAATATAATTATTGGGCCACAAAAATAGCGGCTCTTTTTTTTCAAAATCTATGGATTTGTACCAAAAATGTTTCGAATAAAAGTTCAACATTTATCCGAAGCATTTTTTTTTTTGGAATGTTAAGGGCACAAATCAACTTTGAAAAATTATCGTTACTTTTGTGGTCATGTGTACTTACAATCCAAGGAGTCCTTTGAAAAGGATAATGTGCTTTTAAAATCATTTCTATGGATACTAATTTCGAATGTACTTTGTCGATGATTAATGTCGAATCTATTTGATTTGCGAAACTTTCGCTCTAAACATTGTCTGGGAAATCGAATTTGGATCACATTATCCTCAAAAAGGATAAATCATTTCTAAGGAAACCAATTCAAATTTTTTGTGACAAATAAAAGTTATTCATGAAAAAAAATCCTAAAAATTTTTGATCTAAACATTAAGTACCGAATTTGGATTGGGCATAAATCAATTGTAAAAATTTTTGAGGACACTTTAATTCAAAACGTCGTACGATAATTATTGAAATAGTTTCTCTAAATAGACCACCCAAAATCGAATAATCGACCCAAAATATCTAAAATATGACTGGGTTTGCTAAAATTCAAACCGTCTCACATACTTATTCGTCTATTTTCATACTTATCGACGTAAAAATCATGATCTTATAAAGATCAAGTTTTTAGAATCGATCCAGACCAAAGCAACATAAAACCCAACTCTAGAAACCAATTTAGTTACCAAAATGAAAAAATATATAACAGACTTTAATTTTTAAAAGTTTTCGATTTTGTAGGGGTTTCAGAAACGTTCAAGATCAACGTAGCCTAAAAGAAAAAAATACAAGAAATTTCCCATTCGATTTTAGTAACCATCAGTTACCAAAATGAAGAAATATATAACAAACTTTGATTTATAAGAGTTTTTATATTCAAAACATTCTCTTTCGAAAAAAACCCGAATAGAAAAATTGTTGTTTTTTTTCTTTCGAAAATCCGAATTTGACTATAAACATACGTTTTTTGAAATCTATGTACTTAAAAAATAATTTCTATAGTAACAAGTTTAGTTGTAATTATGATAAATTTGATGACGGCACCCACTTAAAGTGTTTCTGTATTGTTAATTTATTCACGTAAAAGAAAAGTGAATAATTTAGGATAATTTAAATTTAGTTTAAAAAATTCAATAAAATAATTACCTACTAAAGAATAATAATAATACTGAAGGTACACTGACTGAGTGACTGACTTTGAACACAAGAGACGTGAAGTCAAGTACACACGATCACAAAAGTATCGCCCATTTATCAGAACTTAACAATTGATTAATACGTTTTCCATTCGATTTTCAAAAAAAAATACTTCAATTAAAAGTTATTCATTATAAATATTTGAACAACTTTTATTTGAACCATTTTCCCGAAAATAGACTGGATAAGGTACAAATTAAGTAAAAAGGGTTTGATAAATGAACGCTACTTTTGTGGGTTGTAGTACATAGATATATCCTACATATGAACATGTATGTATGTTGAATAGCTCTGTGTGTTGCACTGTGCTACCAGTGATATGATGTGTACATTTTAGGTATGAGTATGCATCTACACATATGAGATATTTTGTTGGTCGATTGTATATAAATAATAAAAGCGAGTCAGTGTGTCATCTTGATCTCAATTCAATAAATAATAATTAACAAACTATAATATAGTATTTATCATATAAATAATAACTATTTTCAACATACAAGATGTTTAAGGCTCATTTTCTTCAGCACGTTTCCCTCATAGTTCATGTCGAATTTCCTTTACAAAATAATAACTATTTTCAACATATAAGATGTTTAAGGAACGTTTCTTTCATAGTTCAAGTAGAATTTCGTTTAGAAAATACATATATGAAAGTATTATAACCACTCAAAAAGACGACTATATGTAAATCATTGAAAATATTGATAAAGTTTTATATATTATACAGAAAAAAAATGCGGGACTTTAGTTATATTTCGATAAAAACATTTTAAATTCATATTTTTTGTTGTCTGGTGAACGTCATTTAATCACTGCACGAAGTAGTATAGCCAATCAAAAAAACGACTATGTGTAAATCATTGAAAATATGGAGAAAGTTGTATATTTTTCCGCTAAAAAATAAGCGCTCATTTTTCAAAATTTTATAATTGACTTGTGTCTTATTCATGCGGTTTTCGAATAAATGATTGGCATAAAAGTTGTACACTCAAATTCAATAAATTTGAAACAATTAAGTCACATTCTAAGGGTATATATATATATATAACTGAATATATGTTTCAATTGGTTCATTATTTGTACGGGAGTGTATATTAACAACTTTTATTCGAAACATTTTTCCAAAAACTGTATAAATAAGGCACAAATCAACGATAAAATTTGGAAAAATGAGCCCACCTTTTTGTAGCCCATAGTACAAACAAAATCAACTACAAAAGTTGCATTCTTTTTTCCAAAATTCAGTTTTCGACATAAATGTTTAGAACAAAAGTTCTTAGTATTTATACAACGAACTTTTTTTATTCGAAACATTTTTTCGACAACCAAATGGATTTAGCAAAAATCGACCACACCTTGGAAGAACCAGAAATCCATAAATTTATAATATAAACAGTATGTAAGGTTTTCCAATATATATATATATATATATATATATATATATATGAGCTTCGACCCGAATAGCCGATAATATTACTGATTCAATTCCCTGACACTTGCATTACACATTTTAATTAAATGAATATTAACGAAATAAAATTAATTAAATTTAAAGAAATCATAATTATTTTCTTTTAAAAAAAAAAAAAAAAATCAATGGAAGAAAAATAAAATAAAATGGGTAAAATTTGTTCGTTACACTTTTAGAATTTTAAATAATAAAATCATTAAAGAAACGATGCAAGGCAAGCACACGCTCATTAAGTTCAACGTAAGACCATTGTTTTATTTAATAATACAAATAATTAATTTATATAATTATGGCAGTATGATTGCTACATTATGATTTAAGTAACAATTGAATCCATCATCCGTTGCACTTTCTACAGATAGTAATCATCGTATTATTTATATGACGGTACGTTAAATTGTTTAGTATTGGTGTTGATAATAATACCTCTCTGCAACAAGTCAACCCGTATCGATATTATATCATATTTTCACTCAAATTATTTTAATTTCATCATATGTCTAATTATGAGGGAATTTTGTTCATTATTTTCGATATCATAGTATTGGCCAATCAGAAAAAAATACAGTCAAACCTGATTAAAACTTACAATTAGTGAAAAATTTCAAACTTTTTTAAATCGTACTTAACGAGGTTTTACTGTTTTATCTAATCTTACGTCAAATTCTCATCAATCATTTAATAATAGATTCACGAATCCTATCAACAAAAAAAACCCGAAGAATGCTACGATTTAGATTAATTTCTCTTTTTTTACTTAGAAAATGGTTTCAAATATTTTTTCGAGATAGAAAATTCATACCCTATTAAAATTTGATTTATTCAAGAGAAGTAACGATTCAAGATTTTAAAATTTTGAGTTATAGAACGGTATTAGTGCATTTTATGCCTAGTTCGAATTTTCTAATACAATTTAAACTGTTTGTAGTTCGTTTAAAATCAAAATAAACCAATTATTTAGAGATATTAGCTTCTCCAAATAGACCTCCAATCCCAATCCAAATTAAAACCGGGCCGCATACTTATTCGTCCACTTTCATACTCATCGAAGTAAAAATCATTGTCTCATAAAAACCTTAAAGTTTTTAGAATCATTTAAAATCAAAGAAAACCAACAAAACCCATATTTTCAGACATATTTTGATAATTTTCACTTGGAATCAAATAAGACGACTAAAAAATAAACTACGCAATAGAAAATAGAAATATTAAGAAAGAGATTGATCCAATAAAATTCCGATATGACGGGCCTACAAAAAGATATTTAAGAAAACAACTGAGATTTCGGGTAAATTTTATTTCTGTCGGCGGTAGCTTAATTAACCGAAATCTCAGTTTTTTTTTCTTAAATACCTTTTTTGTTAGGCCCAGTGGTACCAAGGGCCTAAATT
Organism: Nineta flava; assembly: GCA_963920215.1. Lineage (NCBI taxonomy): Eukaryota > Metazoa > Arthropoda > Insecta > Neuroptera > Chrysopidae > Nineta > Nineta flava. The sequence continues at coordinate 7,632,306 of OY986046.1, forward strand.
AAATTTTAATTTTCGACAAAAAATAATAAATATTATTGTGGACTTTTATGAATGTACTATTATAAAATTTTGAAGAATTTTATAAATGGACTATATCTAGTGCTCGTACATCGCCAAACAAAAAAGTAAATAAATTAGACCTGTTGAATAATTGATAAATGCAACGTTTTGGGGTAATTAATTCATGAACGAATTAAAAAGAGTTGAATAGATTAATATAGAACATAATAATATATAAATAAAATAAATAAATATTAAATAGATGAACATTTATAAAATAATAATATATTAAATTCAATTAATTAATAAATAATGATAATAAAGTGAAATGGTCTACTTTTTATAGAATAATAAGTAAGACAATGACACCATGTAACACTCTAATACATATATGTACACCTATAGAACGTACCCAAGTACTCATCTATCTATACACTACTCATACATGTACCTATGTATTAACTATTTAACACACACACTCACATATATATATATATATATATATATATATATATATATATATATATATATATATATATATATATATATATATATATATATATATATATATATATATATATATATAAAATTAAATATATTTAATTAAATATATGTATTTAAAAAAAATGACTGAAAATAAAGTGAATTTTAAATAATTTATTATTAATATATGAATACAGATCAAATGTTTATGTGATCGGAAATGAAACTGGAGAGAGGGGGGGGGGCGAGTATTCAAAAAAAAAAATCATCATAAAAAAAAAAACAAAAATGAATTTAGTAGGTTAAATCAAAGTATTCTAGATTTAAATAACCATAACATATTAAAGTATATGATGGCTATGGTTAACCATATGTAGTTAGTTATATGTTATACACATATAACTTTTTAAATAAAATTATCATTTGGCCCACTTTCACTATTTTGTGTATACATATATGCATATGTATACCGGGTGTTTACTAAATAATGTATCCTGTATAGTTTGTTGTTGTTTTTTTTTTAAATACTTTTTAATTATCGAAAATATTTTATTAATTATTTTTATGTTTATAATTTCATTGGAGTGTTTTTTATGTATAAAAATAATTACAGATTTTTTTTTTAATTAAAAAGTGTTTTAGATTGAGTTGAGTCTCAGTAATTGATTCGTTTAATTAAATTCGTCTTTTTTTTTTAAATAATTTAGTGATTAGTAGAAACCTTTGAGGAATATACTAAGCACCTTTTATTCAATTGATTTAATAATGAATTGATTACCGCAAGCGTGGCTCATACACTAAACACTTAACTTTTAAATGGTGCGAAATCGAGAAAATATGTTTGTCGAATAAAAACAAACAATTTTTGTATGAAACATTTTTTCATACAATCAATAGTTGAGACCCAATTTCAGTGTGAAGCTGATAAATGATAATTCCATTCAAATGAATTGATTCAACTATTTTGATTGATTCTAAGCTATTTTTGTAGCATGGTCCGGAATTTATTCAACGATGAATATCAAAAACATTTATATTGAGAATGAATATAAATTCTTAATTTGATTCAATTCAACAAAATAAATTTGCTCATTTTGTAATAAATACGATGAATCCAAATCATTTTAATGATTCTATATGAGGAATTGACTCATTTGATGTTCATTTTATAATTTCATATATTTCAATGATGAATACAAACCCTAATTTATTATATACAAACTGCGTATTTTGAATCAATTCAATAAAATGAATCAAATGAACAATCAAATTCATGCTGATAAACTGTTCAAAATAAATGAATTCCTTGTACAGAAGATTTGGTAAAGAATCATTCGATTTGTATTCATTCTTGAATAGTAGAAAAAGAATCAAAAAGAATGATTCTCTACGATAAACTCAATCGAAATGAATTGAATCCTGAATCAGAATCATTCAATCTAACTGTCAACTCTTCACTAATTAATTATGAATCATGTAGTGGTACTGTGCTCTAAATCTGATACTTCAATATCTAATTGGATTGATGGGATACATGCATCCCCCGGATACTTTTCGTATCTATCAACAAACTTTGTAATTCCATTAATAGATCAGGCAAACAAAATCAAGATTGATTAAAATTTTCTAAATTATATTTTAAGGATTAAAGAATCACAGTTCACAGAAAAAGATCCTTGATAATGATAGTAGAAATTTACTTCGAGGAGGAGAAAGTCTTAATTCGATAGACCTTCAACTTAATATTTCAAGATCAAGAGGATCTAGCAAAGGTTTTGTATCGTTTTAATTGTTTTTGTAAACTTAGCATCTATCCTTCCATTGTTAGTAAGGTTATATTAAACTAGCTTAGAATTGTCTGAAAATTTAGTGGTCGTGGGTTCGATTCTCATTAATATCAAAAAATGGATAAATTCGAAACTAGAACGATTGTCCTAACCCCCGTGACATACCATTGAGCCTACAAGTTTCGTGTTTGCACTCTAGAAACTATTCCCGATAGGTTAAACTATTAACCTCCGCCCCTGTCAGAGATCCCAATACTAAACAAAGAAATAACAAAGATTTTTGTGGTTGAGAAAAAAATATATCTCTAATTCTATTTACATACCAGGGTCCAAGGGTCTTTGATCTTTCCAATTCGGGCCTGTTTATATAACAACATCCGGTTGAAGAAGGTTGTTTAAAAAAAAATTAAAAAGTAAAAGAAAGAGGTAGATGGTGATCATTGAGTCAGTTAAAGTTTAAAGTCAAAGTCATCTATTCATGTGGTAAACATACACTGAAATATTTTACCTTGACATTTATTCATAAAAAAACACACACATACATGGCCACAAAAGTAGCCGCTCATTAAACAAGATTATAATTGATTTGGTACCTTATTCATTCGCTTTTAGGCAAAATGTTTCGGATAAAAGTTGTTCATTATAAATATACTAATAACTTTTATTCGAAATATTTTCCCAAAAATCGAATGAATAAGATACAAATTAACTAAAAACATTTTAGAAAAATGAACCACTACTTATGTGGTCTCTATAGTACCATACATACAATGTATTTATACCTAATTATTGTGTAAGTAGTATTTCAAAATAAATTAGGTACGAAGAGCGGCTCGACTGGTTGCTGCCTGCTATAGCAAGAAAACAACTCACTTCAGTTACATTCAAAGTCTGATACGATTGAACACAGCTCATATATGTGTATTATATGTACTATGCGTCACAAAAGTCGCGCTCTTCTTTTTCAAAATGTTGATTTGTCCCTGATTTATTCGGTTTTTGGGAAAATGTTTCGAATAAAAGTTGTTACTATATTTATAATGCACAATTTTTATCTGAAACATTTTTTTGAAAATCAAATAAATAAGGCGTCAAATCATTTGTAAAACTTTGAAAATGTATTATGTACTATGGCCCACAAAAGTAACATTTTTTTTTCTTCAATATTTCATGATTTGTACCTTATTTAATAGGTTTTTGGGAAAATGTTTCAAATTGTTGTAATGAAAATTAGTTAAATAATTTTTGAGGCCTCAACGCACAATTCTAATTACAAAAAAGAAAATAATAAGATCCTGGTTGATTTATTTTCTTTTTATCTTTAAAAAGTTTTTTTTTTTTTTCAAGTAATTGAAAAGGACTGAATATAAAAGCATATTTGCAAATCAAAGAATAATTAATCAAATAATTATTGAATATACATTTTAAATTTTTAATAAAATCGAAGATAAAAATTGAACAGCGCTCCTTTTTGAAGGTTAAAAAGAGAGCCAAAATACCGCCACAAAATAAAAGTGGTTTGTGTTTTTATAATGAATAACTTTTGTCTGGAACATTATTTTGAAAATCGAATGAATGCATTCAATCAATTTATAAAATTTGGAAAATAAAAATGGTACTTTTATGATCATGCGTACTAATTTCATGATTTGTATCTTATTCATTCGGTTTTTGGGAAAATGTTTCGAATAAAAGTTGTTTGTATATTCATTTTTTCAACCATAACATCTCAGGTAACTCAAAGGCAGAACATTGATCTAGAATGCCAGAGGTCGTGGGTTCGATACCCATCCTAGATGTGTCTGTATTTTCATATAAAACATTTGATGTTAAAGAATGTTATCAATGTTCATACATGTTACTTAAATAATAAGTAAACGCTAGTCACACCCCTTGGTATAATATAACCGAAAGGCAACTATACTAACAATGTAAGATGGATCTATACTAATATTATAAAGCTGAAGAGTTTGTATGTTTGAACGTACTTATCTCAGAAACTATCAGTCCGATTTGAAAAATTCTTTTTTGCGTTGGATAGCCCGTTTACTGAAGAATATTAAACGTTTTATATATATTTCATGCATCTATCCAGCGTGGGACCTACACTAAAAACCTTACTTTTAAACGGTTCGAGAAAATTTTTAAATATAAAAAATATTTATCCAATAAAAACAAACAACTTTTGTACGAAACATTTGTTCATATAACAAATAGTTTAGGCACAATATCGATGCAAAGCCTGTGCGAGTAGCTTATAAAATTTGGAAAAAAACAAAACGCTACTTAAGTCATTTAGCGCTAGATAGCCCGTTTTATGGGAAATGTTTAAGACTATAGAAAAGTTTGTATTTTATACACACTAAAAACTTTCATCTTAAACGGTGCGAGAAAATTTGTAAATAAATAAAAATGTTGATCTAATAAAAACAAACAATATTTTCAATGAAACATATACTCAGATACTCAGTTATAAAATTTGGTAAAGAAAGGACGCCACTTTTGTGACCATGTGTACCAATGTATAAAGTACTTATTCAACAAGTGTATACGTATGTGTGTATGGATGTGTATACGATAGGTTTGGTATGGTGGACGGACGCTATCATTGTTATAAATAACATAACATTGTGTGTGTGTATTCACGGACGGAAGAGAAAGTTTTCTGGTTTTATTATTATTATTATTTCTCTTTAATTCTTTTATTAAATTAAATTTAATTGAGAATACAATTCTTTTTAAAAAAAAAAACAACATCCATCAACTGAATTAATGAAATTTATTTTTTTCATGAACTTTTTTTCTTCTAAACGTTTTAATTCGAATATTTCATGAGATGTTTTTTTTTTATTTTTAAATTAAATTACAAATCGTGTAATTTAAAATATTTTAGATTATTAGAAGAAAACAACTTATATACGGCGTCATACATAGTCTTATTTCAATGTTAAACATAACTGAACCAGTATCAGTCAGACATAAAGAGGTAATTTAGTTTTGTAAGTTTGTATCAACTCTGACCGATCTTTGTATTAAAAAGATACAAGACCATTTTTGGCCTAATATTTCTTGCAGTCACTGATTCGATTCTGAAAATTCGATCACTGATCGAAAGCTGCACTATTCTCGAGTGACAGCGAATATAAAAAAAAAAATTCATGCATCCGTGTCTGCCGTGGCAGCTACCCTAAAAACCTAACTCCTAAACAGTGCGAGATACACAAAATCGATAAGTATATAATGTTTATCGAATAAAAATACACAACTTTTGTATGAAACATTTTTTCATACAAATACAATTTTAGTCGGTCAGCTAGTATGCTATACAATAATTCCCTATAACGTCAAACTTCGATAAAAGCTTCGATTGTTTCGAAGCCATAAGGGAAAATCGCTAGAACATGCTTAAACGGTTGAGTGACGTTAGACTTAACCGATTTTTATTTAGATGAGTTTAGGAGAAAATTAATCATTTCTTTGATTCTTTTGTTTACTACTAATACATTTCAAAATTAGATTCATAATTCATTAAGCCTTTTTTATGTTAAGAATCAATTCATTACAATGGAATATTCTTTTAAAGTCTTTTTTGTAATAATGCTTTGAGAATAAAGTTCATAATTCTCTTGTAAGATAAATGAATCTTTACCAGGAATTGTTAGATTTAAAGAATTAATTCCTTTTGTCCCAAACTCTATACATAATAATACAAAATGAATCATACGAGGCTGTGATACACTAGCTTGCCCAGAAAGCTCTTGAAGTCTAAATCAATCCTCGAACAGGACCAGACAAAAATATATGGTCTATCAAAGGAATCAATTTCATACAAAAAAAGTTTGCTATGGAAACAGTACTCATAAAAAAATGGCTCAGTACAATTTTTTAAAAACATTTGATGAATTAGCAATATTCAGCCTAAGAAACTTATTTGATCTCTTTTGTTTGAATCATTTGCATTGAATCAATTCAAAAGAATCACAGGAATCACTTCCTGAATTATGATTTATTGAAAAGTGGTAAAACTTCTAAAAATGAAAAAATCGCGGCTAATTTAAGGTCTCAGGTTAATTTCAAGTACCAAAGGTTAATTAATCTAATCAACGCTTATTTACAAAGATCAATATTTATGAGCATTTCACGGTAACACAGTAAATCAAAAGATCTAAAAAAAAAATCACAGGAAACACTTCCTGACTTACCGATTCATTTAGAAAGTGGTAAAACCACTACGACAGAAAAAAAATCGCGGCTAATTTAAGATCATCATAGGTTAATTTCAAGTACCAAAGGTTACTTGACCTAATCAAACTGAATACATGTGACCATTAAATTTGAAGAGTTAGATCTCGATATAGTGTAGCTCCAAACAGATCCTACATAACCTACGGAGGAATGTTCATGCTATAATTAAATATAATTAGATATTTCGATTTTTACTTAAATTTGAAAGAGTTAGCCTCAATTTCATCAGATAAAAAGAAAGTTATAAATTTAACAAACAAATAACAACATCAAAGAAAAAAAAAACAAGCCAGTTTAATCATCCAAATTCTCCAATTTTTCGTTAATTGTTCAATATGAATACATCCCCCCCCCCTACGTCCTTCCCTCCCTCCCTTCCGCAATCAATTCATCAAAACGTATGCACTTTCTTCTATGTGCTCTATATTTCAATGTCAATATGTTTTTGTTTGTGAAGGTCATTTCAATTTAGAGAAGGAATCATACAAAAAAATAATGTAATTTAATTTTAAAAAAAAAAAAAACAACACAAACCACATTAATTAGTTGATGTTTGGTTAATTAGTAAGTAACTCAATTAGATATGAATGATGCTAATTATAATTTGTTGTAACACATAGCCAACACCATAGAATGTAATAGAATCTATCAATATACAACACACATGTATGTATGTATGTATGTATGTGATGTGATCTCACTATACATGTGTGCAGCAGTGTATGTATGTATATAAATATATTCATCATTCAATGGGTTAGTAGGACAACGAACTAATAACTTGGTTCTGCTTGTATGTACGAGTATGTATGTATAGGTAGGTAGGTAGGTAGGTAGGTACTAGGTACACTATCTATATTCTATACTATTGACTACATGTATGTATGCATCATATGTGAATAGCTGTTTAGTATACCGTCTGTTTTGGACAGCTTTACCATTAGAGAATCAATGTTAAATATTATTTACTATACAGACTGTGTTGGAATGCTTTTCCAATACAGAATCAATGTTAAATATTATTTATTACTGGCAGGCCGTCTGGTTACTGTGCGGAGTCAGTCAGGACACATATAGTCATCTCATATGCGTATGGTAGTTTGTTTATCATTAAGAGTGTGTACTGACTCATTTAAGAGTGAGTGTGTACTCATTACATGTGTACTGACTTACTCCGCACAGTAACCACACGGCCTGCCAGTAATAAATAATATTTAACATTGATTCTCTATTGGAAAAGCATTCCAACACAGTCTGTATAACTACACAATGCTTCATAAAGAAATGAAAATAGTAGGGGTAACCCTGTAGTCTATGTGTACATATGTAATGAATAATAATATTATAAATTAAGTGGATATCACTAAATCCCCACTCTTAAATGACATCAAACTAACATTAACACAAGCAGCCGCCAGATGTTTGTAAGAATGTGTATGTATGTATGGTTTTATAGTAAATATTTTATTTATTTACATTGATTCCCTATTAGAAATGCTTTTAAAAACAGACTGTATATATATATATATATAGTACCCTATGTTTACTGTTTTATAATTACTTAGATATATAATGATTATTTATTGAATGTAATAGATAATAATGATTTGAATAAATACATTTGTTCTTTTTTGTGTGTTTTCAAATCAATATTTGATATTTATATAATCAGTATGTTTGGAAATGAGTGATTTTTAATGATTGATACTTATCAAACATATTTTAGTTCATAATGTTTTTTCCCTATAAATATACTTGGACACAAAGAGTAACCGCTTTTGGTTTTATCCAATATTCATTTTAAATATACTAACAAACTGTTATTTGTCGAGACATTTTCCAAAAAAAAAAACCTAAGGTATAAATCTTTTTCATGGGCTTTTGTGGACCGTAATACTATAGAAAGCAAAAATTTGTTAATTTTGTTAGACAACCAATTTTAAATATCACTAGTTTATTAAGAATGCCAAAACATACGATAGAATGCGAGGCCGACTCCCAAAACATTACATGGCGAGACATCAAAGTCTTGGCCCAAAACAGAACTCGTTTTAAAGCTTTCGTTGAAGCCCCATGCTCCGATCGGAGTAAAAGGACCTATACGGTTTAAGTCACATTTTATTAAATATCATTTTATTAGGTTGATTCAACGTCAAGATGAATATGAAATGCTACTAACAACTATATCTGATTATTTGTCAATCTGGTTTTGTAAGTGGTGTTTGATTACATGATCGACTCCCAAAATCCAAATTCTTTTCAAGAATTTTGTCGTTGATTTAAGAATCCATTCAGTTTTCGATTAAAATAAATGTTTAGGATAAAAGTTGTTAGTATTTTTATAACAAATAACTAGTATTAGAAAATTATGTCTGGTGGAAAACAAGTATTGAAGGGTATTGAGTGTTCGTATTGACGTTTAATCAAACAAATCAATTAAAAAATGTGATTAAAACCGTAGACATTCTAAATAGGGGCTGTACTTAAGCTAAATATCAGAAAATTTAAAGCTAAATGAATGCAATTTAAAGCTTGTATTAAAAATAGTATTTTCTAATGTTTTGAATACAGTCGTCACTTAGTAGAGTCAATTACAGCTTATAAATGTACTGCGACACAATCAATCGTTTTTAATCTCTCTGTACTGATATAACTGTTTACCGTTAGGTAAAGGACCTTAGGACTACTTCATGTAAATTATTAGTTACTATAAATAGACACACATGAGTTTAAGGGTGATAACAGAATGTAAAATCTAATGGGACACTTCTAAACGGCATTGTTCATGGTTAGCCATTAGCTTCGGCTAAATTTTATTGATCTTTCTTGAGATAGGAGAAAGACTCATCATTTACGATTTAATGAACTAAAGAATCCAGAAGGATTCCTGTCAAAATAAAAGTATAGTTTTTGCTTACATACCAAAAAAAAACGTGATATTTCTTTGATGTTTCAGCCCAAACTTGTGAACAGTGCCCGCACATTTTTTTAAGTTCAAACCTATGAGCAGATAGTCCGCACATTTCTTGAATGTTTAAGTTCACACCTGTGAATAGATAGTCCGCACATTTCTAGGATGTTTAAGTCCACACTTGTGGAAAAATAATCTGCTCATTTCTAGGATGTTTAAGTCCACTTCTGTGAACAGATAATCCGCACATTTCTAGGATGTTTAAGTCCACACCTGTGAAAAAGTAATCCGCACATTTCTAGACTGTTTAAGTCCAAATCTGTGAACAAATATTCCGCACATTTCTTTGATGTAGAAGTCCACAACTGTGAACAGGTAGTCTGCATATTTTTGGGATGTTTAAGTCCACAACTGCGAACAGGTTGTCTGCATATTTCTGGGATGTTTAACTCCACACCTGTGAACAGAATAACATAATATTTAGTTCAAATTCAATACATATACAGTTAACTCTTTCCTGCCCAGAGTTAATTGACACGCATCTGCTTGATATTATCACATAAGTACTACCCCAATTTGAAGGCATTATTTATCATTCAAAATAATAAATAAAGACATAACGGTACTCTACGGCTTTGTTCAAACCATACACGGTTTTGGATGTTTTGTCTCTGCGGTTTTTTTTTATAGTATTGACTAGAAAAATGATGTCCCCCTTTTTTGTTAATATTCTACAGTTGATTTGTAGTGAACTTATTCGGTTTTCGAACAAATGTTTTGTATTTAAAAGACGGTGTTAGCATGTGTATGTTGGACAAGTTTTATTCGAAACAGTTTTTCGATAACTGAAATCAACTCGAAACAAATTGAATGCAAAAATTTGAAAAAAGAAACGCCAGTTTGGAAGCTGATTGTACAAGAAAGCCTTGTACTTCGTAGTAGAAAGTTGTTTAAAAGGCTTTTGCTTTTCGACTTTTTGAAATGCGAACAAAGTTCACCTGAAGTACTGTAACCTATCGCTAATTATAGCACTTCATTTCCATAGCGCTTCCACTTCGTCTTGTAGCTTCAACTAGATTGGGTTCAACCTAATATTGGGTATAAAAATATGAAATTTTTTCAGAAATGTTCAGAAAAAAAGTTGTTAAGTGTTTTTATAATGAACAACTTTGATGCGAAACATTTTTTTCAAAACCTAAATGTCTTTGCAAAGGATTTTGGCTTCAGAGGAATTGGATGATTTTTTGGAGTTTTGCCAGATCTTCACAGTTCTCACAGACAGTTTTTCACATCGATTCAACGAAATTGACGTCCCTGAAAAAGGGTTCTCTTCAGATTCTACCCAGAAAGATATTTATTCGGAATAATCTCATTTTGATTTGATTTAAACACTGTTCAGCAAAAGTGGCATACTTTAATTAAAATTTTACAGTCGATTTGTGCCAAATCCATTCGATTTTCGAAAAAATGTTTCAAATAAAAGTTGTTCGTTTATTTATAATGTACAACTTTTATCCGAATCTTTTTGCCCAAAAACCAATTGGATAAAGCCCAAATCAATTATTCCAAATTCCTCTAAGAGTTCTTCTTTTCAAGCGACAAAAACATCCGATATTCTATTCCTAAAATAGGAAAATTTGTCTTCTTGGACTGACTGATTGACCAACATAGCGGGGTGGGGAAAGAAGGGGAGAGAGGGGGGGGGGGGGTATATAAAATGTTTAGAAAAAAAAGAAGTGGAGTATTCTGTCCGAAGATAGGAAACAAGTATATAAAATATATAAAACAATTGTACATAGTATATCATCATAGGTGGACCGAGGAATGTGATGTGTGGTAGGTATGTATGTATGTGGTCTAAGAATATTCAGATGATCGATCAATCAATACACTGCACATTGATGTCAATGAATAATATATGCTCTATATATATATATATATGTATATACAAAAAAATATGAATTTAGAATGTACAATTTATTACATTCATTATCATAAAAAAATTTATATGTTTTAATTAATTCATTAATTAATTTCTTAATTAACTATTTAAAAATAAAAAAAATATTAATATTTTTTTCTCTCTATTTTTACAGATTTTTTTGTTACCGAAGCTTTTGGCAGCAGCTTTACGAATCAAAATCAATTATTATTATTGATTTGATAATAATAATTCAAGAACAAGATCAAGAACAACTACATCAAATCAACTAATAAACAAGATAAAGAGAAAGTTGTGTTGTCAATCGAGCGGCATACTAATCCAAAAATGATTAAATTTCTACATCTGGTATTTAATTCATTAATTATTTATGGCGTTATATTACAAGTAAGGAAATCAATAAATAATTAATATTTTTATTATTATTATTGTACAGAGAGTGTAATACGATTCAGAACATTGTATACTAACTTTCAGGAAGTGAATTTATCTATCTATCTGTTTGTTTGGAATTTGTGTATCCGGTAATGTGTGTTTTAAGTTTAAGTGCTAAGATTATATTTATTGTTGATTTTGTGCCGTTTATGAGTTCGTACAAATATTCGATATCAAAAAGCCGTTTACGAGTTCGTTCGTGCACATTATTAAGTTTCACTCAAAGTGCGAAGATCATATTTATTGTTGATTTTGTGCCGTTTGTGAGTTCGTTCAAATATTCGATTTGAAACGTATTTCGATAGTTTGTTTTAAAATTTGTATTTAGTTTTTTTGGTTGATATTAAACAAATTATGATAAATTACACATGAAATAAGCTCAATATTTTTGTTGTAACATTAATATCAAATAAAAATTCTGATGTTGTAATCAAAATGAATAGCTTTTACTGTTCGATGCATTCTGGACCGGAATCTAAGACCTGTAGTCCTAGAATGTAAAACAACAAGGACCATTGATGGAAATTAAAAAACAAAATCTAATCTTAATACTTAATTATCAACGTCGAATGCTTTGCACAAAAACATTTCCGAGCACAATTTTGTTAATTTATCATTCCTGAATTTTAGGAAAATTTGTTTCTGGGAGACTCTGTACATTAATTTCTATCACTTAAATTAAATTATGTTTATTGTTTTAGAATGTTTATTGCGATGCACCTATAGTTGATTCCGCATCCTTGCCATTAGAACATCGTGGTCTGTATGGTCCACCAGCAGCGTCCCTAGGATCCTTGGGATCATTAAGCGGTACACATCTACAGTTGCCAGCTGGATTATCTGGAATTGGCGGTGGTGGTGGTGGCGGTATTGGACCAGACGATCCATGGCCATTAGCCACTCCCGATATGCCACAAATCAAGAACCTCCAAGTCCAATGTGAAAAAACGCACATGCGTGTTAATATCGAATTCGATCGACCCTTCTATGGTATGATCTTCTCGAAAGGTTTCTACAGCGACTCACATTGTGTGCATTTAAAACCGGGTACTGGTCATTTGAGTGCCACATTTGAGATATTCTTGAACAGTTGCGGCATGTCCTCATCGGCAAACCATAACGCAGTTGCGGGTAACTATGGTCATGGAAATAGTCCAACACCAAGTGGTAGTTACGTTGAGAATACAATCATTATCCAATACGATCCATATGTACAAGAAGTTTGGGATCAAGCCAGAAAATTACGGTGTACATGGTACGACTTTTACGAGAAAGCTGTCACGTTCCGACCATTCCAAGTGGATATGCTACATGCAGTCACTGCTAACTTCTTGGGTGATAATCTACAATGCTGGATGCAAATTCAAGTGGGTAAAGGACCATGGGCATCTGAAGTAAGCGGAATTGTGAAAATCGGTCAAACTATGACAATGGTCTTAGCCATCAAAGATGACGAAAACAAGTTTGACATGTTGGTACGTAACTGTGTTGCACATGATGGTAAACGTGCTCCAATCCAATTAGTCGATCAATATGGTTGTGTTGTACGTCCAAAAATTATGAGCAAATTCCAAAAGATCAAGAACTTTGGACCATCTGCTTCAGTTGTATCATTCGCCTACTTCCAAGCATTCAAATTCCCCGATTCCATGAATGTACACTTCCAATGTGTGATCCAAGTATGTCGGTACAACTGTCCAGAACCTAAATGCGCAGGACATGGATTCGGTTTAGTTGGGGAATACGGCCCACCACCACCTCTTGCTGGCAACTCTCTTGGAACAGGTGAATATGGTCCACCGCCAGTAGCTAACGAATATGGCGGTGGTGAATATAACTTCCCACAAGGATACCCAGATCCACGACATCCTTCAGGACCAACTGGTGCATATTCCGAACCAAATGAAAATGTTGTACCTGCACCACAAGCGCAAATCTCACAATCGTCTTCATCATCTGCGTCCTCATCTTCAGGGTCATCATCAGGACAATCTTCGTCATCCGATTCAAATACACCAAATCCAAATCAACAGCAAACAACCGCAGAAGGTGCATCAGCATCGTCCTCATCATCATCGTCTTCGTCAGGTTCATCTTCTCAACGCCAAGAACAACAACAACAACAAAACAATCAACAAAACAGTCAAGAACGTATCAACAACAACGAAATCCATTTACCTCCACCACCACCACCTGGACATCATGGACAATACAACACTGTCCAACGTAAGAGTGGTCTTGCCGATGAATTATTAGACAGCCATGGTGGTAACTTAGCCACATTAGGCGGTCGACCTCGATCCGTTGAAAACTTATCCGAAGAATTACGTGGTGCACGAAGACGTCGCCATACCAACGAACCCTACGAAACAATGACAATTGTTGTAAATCGTGTCTATTCACGTGAACGACGCGAAACAGCCCAAGAAATGACTGATGTAAATACAAGTCGAACCATTCAAGTGGTCGCACCAGGTGATGTGAATTTCGCCTTAAACTCAGCATCGAATAACGAAACCGTTGTCATACAATCCGCTTCATCGAATGGCAGCGATTCAGAAACCATTTGTATGTCGTTGCCAAGTTTCGTAGCCGGTTTAGTGATGTTATTATTAGTCTTGATTGTGGCCAGTTTAGTGGCTGCATTCTTGTTTATCCGTGTACGTGCTATTGATCGTAAAGGTGCGGTCACAACTTTCGTAAATGCTCGACCCTACGATAATGCTGAATTTGTTAAAGTTACGAATTAAGTCATTTTTCAATTTTATTCTCAAAAATATTCAATTATTTATACATTTACTCAACAAAAAACAAACAAAATAATACGTACTTTTAGAGTTCCTTTAATAAGATCTAGGATCCTATCTAGGAGCTACCTCTCACTAGAGGAACTCTACATATTATTTATCTTAATCATCATTCACTTAGATCATAAATACATACTAAATAATCTACAGTCAGACTTGCTTAAATCAGGTTACAAACCATTACTAAATTTAGATCCCAAATATCTACGAATTGATCCAAAATATCTCTAATTAATTCAGACTCAAAATATACGAATTTCCGAATCCGATGAAGAAAATGCTATAATCAACTTGGAACACATTTTTTTGATGTTCTTTATTGAGAAAAAGTATTTTCAATTCGTGGTAAGTTTTCCAAGATTGGCGGCTCCCGCTCCCAAGTGATCACTAGTATTGCTTTCACTTTCAAATATTTCACTCAGAATTTAATTTGTTTCCATCAGTTAATGGTAAAAATATTTTTTATAGAGGTTTCACTGTACGACCGTCTCATTAAATAGTAAGGTTTGCTCATGTACACAAATTTACTGAATAAAAACAATAGCCTGTAGGAAGCAAAGACATCATCCCCTTCAGGGTGTATTCGGTTTGGGCACTTTAAGCGAAATTTATTGGCGTTCGTCTTGGCTTATGAACCCTTACACTGTGCGCATGACAGATAAATAAACAAACGCTTAAACAGTATTCGTTGTGGGAGTACAATTTGGCGCTCACGCTTTTGCTACCTTACCTCGATGGATAAAGCGCCTGTGAGCGTGATCATTGAGCTCAACCATAAGTGCATGCTTTACCAGCATACACAGCGTCAAGACGAACACTAAAAAAAACGTTGACGGCGCTCAAAGCGTCCAAAATTGATCGTTACGATTTTACTAGGAAAACAAGGATTTCTCCCATGACGGATAGATCCACAATACGACACACAGTAAGATTGTAGATTTGTCGTTTTTGAAGTCACAATTAATCAGGTTTGACTGTAATTAATAACTATTAGAGTTGGTAAGGATTGTCGTCACTGGATAGTTTTCGATTTGTCAACTTAAAACACATGTATCCAAGATTCAAACCAAAGTAATGTGTAGTTGATGGACTAAAAACTAGAGGGACCTATCCAATAATTACAAATGTATTTATATATATTTATTCTGGACTAAAATTCCAAAATCGGTATATTTAAATGTTATATATATATATATATATATATATTGATTTTGGATTGAAATTGAAGATAAATATATGAATTTAGTGATTGATTGATTAATATTGACGATTGACAAATGTTTATAATATATTTATAATATAAGTGTACAGTAAAAAAAAAAAAAACACAAAAATTAGATCTAAATATAATATAATATATGCACAATTATAATTAATATATATTATATTATATTTACAATATCTATAATTTAATAATATTATTTATTTAATATTAATGAATGTTTGGTATGCTATGTGTATGTTAAAATACAATTCTATAATATGAAATATATTCATAAACATGATCGTATCTACAACGGGGACTTCAAAGACCCCCTCAAAGTTAATATTTAGTCGATATATTCATTTAATATCGATATGATGTTTGTCACATTCATAAATATGACCGTATCTACAAAAGGAAGCTTTAGATTTAATGTTTTTACAGACCCCTCTGGTCTCTTAAAGTTAACGGCCCTGAATATTTAGTCGATATATTCTAACTACAATCACCGTATCTACAAGAGGACTTTAATTGAATTAATGTTTTTAAAGATCCCCTCTATTGTCACAGAGAAAGATCTCAGATTTCTCAGAAGTCTCTCTCTCAAAAGACACTCTCATTTGGGATGGACAGATCTCCAGCCATATGAAATCAATGAGGTGTCGCCGAAGTTTATCCAAACGTTTATTAAGACCATAGGACTTCTGGAACACCGTTGAAGGAAAGAAGATACTATAGATCAAATTGCTCGTGGTACAAAAGATCTTAAGACTTGCTCCTGTCTAATCTAATTTAAAGACTCCTCTTGTATCTCAAAGTAAACGGCCCTGAATAATTAATCGATATTATGTTGATAGTTACGAAACGATCCATGTTTATGTATATATAATTATTTTGAATATTGCACATGTCACAATCACACATTCATATATACTGACCCCCTATCTCGCCCCCTCTAACAATGGAACACAATTTTCAAATTATTGATTTTTGGAATTTCAATTTGAATTATTATTTTTTAATTATTATTTTTTAATTTATGTTTCTCTCTTTTACATTTTATTTAATTTATTTATTTATTTAATTTAATAATTATCTAATCTATTTTTGTATATTAATTATTTATTATTTTATTATTTTGATCCGTTTGTATTAAGATGTCGGACGAATATCGATCGCATGAATACTCTTTTGGTGGTGATATTTTTTTAATTAACATCGAAACATCTCGAAAAATAAAGACTATGAAAAGTATTCTATCATAATTATAACATTTATTTTTTGTGGAGACTGTGTTTGAAACCATGGCCTCAATAAGAAGGCGTTATCGAAACTAAACGTTTCAGATTCATTCAAACACGTTTAGCTCGAAATTTTCATCGATTATGAAATATTTTAACAAAATAACCATCTTTGATGAAAATTACTCGATTCTAACAATACCGCAGTGGAATCTATCCCAACAGGGTTAAGAAATATTCCAATTTTAGTAAAATATTGAGTCTTTCGACTGTCTAACAAATTATCGAATACGAGTGTATTCGATTTACTTCAGCATTGATAAAATGATTCAAACGATACCTCGTTGAACGTTGAACACCCTATCACATCAAAATCCAAAAATCTTTGGTTTTTTATTGATGTAGACGATTCCAATGATACATACGCTGGAACAATTCCATCACACGGAATCCAAGAAACTCTTCTACCAAATCGGAATTCCAGGATATACTAATTGAAACTGTTGCCAAAAATATTGGGTATCTTCGTCTGGCAAACATCGAATATGGGTGTATCGCTGAGATGATTCTAATAGCACCTCGTCGGACATAATATCTATAACAGCAAAGTTCTCGCCAATATCTGACAAATTTCGAATACAAATGTACACTCCCATTATACAAAAAATGAACCAGTTGAATCATTCTAAGTGTTACTGTGTGTAATTTTATACATATATTCAATATTTATACACGCTTAGAATGCGACTTACTGTTTCAAATATATTGAATTTGAGTGTATGTTGATAGCTCCCGATAAGACGATTCCAAAAACACCTCGCTGGGGACTTTTGCACGCAAACATATGCTGAAAATATTTGGGATTCAATGTAAAAATCAATCGAATTGAATAAATGTTATAATTAAGTATTATATATTCAAAATAAATAATATATTGTACATCTTCATGTTGAAGACAATTATTGTATGGCTGTATGGCTAAATCGAAATGTATTAGAAATTGTATTTTGTAGAATCTAGAATAGATATTCATATATTATGTAATATAATATTATTTGATACAAGACGAAGATGTTGTGAATATCAATTTTTGAATCATCAATATGGAACAATCAGTTCAGTTAAATAGCAGTCAAAAAATAAAAAACAAATTAGATTTACTACAGTTTAAAATACTAGTCAAACGGATTGTAATGAAAAAGAAATTCAGGGACTCTTTATGTTTTCTTATATATATTTTTGTTTAAAATTGCACACATACTTACTACACACATACACATATTATATAGGGATGTATGCATGATGAATACATTTGAATATAAAATATTGAATGATTGTAATCTGAATGACGTTATTAGACGATGGATATTTTATACAATTTTTTTATATTTAAATATATGATGAATATATAAATACTTAATGTGAATCAAAACTTACTCGTTTATGTTACTAATAATATGTTCAATGTTCTATTCATCACCTTATGACACTCACTCATACTCTCGTACAGTTAAATTCGAATCTTTTTGTTATTAAATAAGTATTTGTTCAATCAAATAATACATATATTTTATATGAATATAATTAAAATAATTAATTTTGTTTTATTTACACTCCTAGTCACGCCATTTATACTTAAAAAATAACCGTTGGAGACAGTACTTTATAAAGTAGTCACACGCGTGTATGAGGGCAGCACTATCAAGTATCAACTACATGGATGTTGCAATCGTGAACGAACCACAGATGTATACATGATGGACTACTCCTTATACATATATTCATTTCTTTTGAAAATTTTTGCAATTGATTTTTACCAAATTCATTTGGTTTTCGAATAAAAGTTGTTCGTTATAAAAATACTAACAACTTTAGTTCTAAACATTTTTTTAAAAACCGAATTAATTCGCCTCAAATCAACTAAACTTTGGAAAAACGAATCGCTTGTATCAATAAATTGGAACAACTTTTTATTTCTTGTTTATTCAAAATAAACTTATCACAATTTATGGATCTTCAAATCACTTAGGGGGTGGGGGTAAAAACTACGTATTTTTGGTACATTTTTGTCATCAATAAATTGTATTTCAGCTTTGAATGTATATGATTTGATCATTACTTTATGCACTGTGAAAATTCTGTAATTTGTATTACATTCTAATTTTTTAATGGCATTCATGGATATAACTAGTGTCAGAGTGATTTTGATCGACCAAAATATTGCCCCTTCATTTCTGAATTGATTAAAGCAAGAATGATTGAAATCGCTTTAGTAGTTAATTCCGAGAAAAACGAATCGAAAGGCAAAAAAGTGTAATATTACAGAAGAAGCTTATGTTTATCATCATATTTGACCCACTTGAATAGATACGGGAAGGCTCAAAAGATTCAGAAGATTATCTGTTTTCATTTTTCAGCCGCTTTTCAACTGTTTCTTCCACCTTAAGAATGCTAGACTATAAAAGCCAGTGTTGGACTGACCAAAGAATCAAGGTGGCGTTTGCCACCTAGACCCTAACCTAAGTGAACCCCCAGACTTACTACCTACATGCAAAACAGTTCTTACACGGTCCACGGAGAAGGAAGAAGAGCAGGAAGAGATTGACAAAGATTGTTTAGATCAAACAAAAAAACTCGAAGAAATTCGAAGCATATTTAGGTTTTTTCCAAATGCTACGCAGAATAAAATGTTGTTGGTTTAGATCGTTTCATTTTTATATGCAAGAATTTTTGTGAATCTTATAAAAGGCTATTAGTTGAAGTTCAACTTTTTCTGGTTTTTACTTATCAATAAACATTGTCATATAAACAAAATAAGATAAAGTTACCATGAATTAGGGAACTTATATGTTAAAATGGAAATTAGAATAAAAAAACTGCTTCAAGATACAATACCATAATGGAACAGTCCACTTGATACGTCCATGATAATTTAAGCGTCTTCTTAGAATTTAGTTCAAAAGTTTGTGTTGCTAACGGGCGACACACTGCACGTACATACACGAGTGTATTCATCGTAAACGAATAGAACTGCTCGTTTAAAAAGTAGCTACATGAGGGCGACACAACATACATATCTAATAAGAATGCATATTTGCATTTTATTTACGTAAATAATTTTAAAATGAGTGAATAAAGCAGTTTTTTAGTTTAAAGACAAGACAATTCACATAATTGATTAAAACCATATATTTATTAGTATTAAATATATGACTAAAACTAAATACAAGAATTTTAAAAATAGTTACACGTATATGAGGGCGACACCATCGACTGTTGAATTTATTTTGACGGTTGATGGCGTCAGTTGACAAACGTACTTTATATTTTTTTAAAAATTTTCACTTTTTATGTCAATTAGACTTGATATATTTCAGTTCAGAGGATTGTTTTTACAATTTTATCGGGATGTCGTTCTTATAAAGCGCTTTCAAAGTGAAGTCAATATTTTTGATATCTAGTGAAGCTATGAACCAAGTGATTATTGCACTTTTATATACAATCTCTGCTTGAACTTAAGTGTTAGCGATGGTAATCAAAATACTAGAAATTAGATGTAAGTTTCTATACATGTTTTTAATTTATTCATATTTACTATTTTGTTTTATGATATAAATTTATTCGTCTACTTTTGTGACAGCGTTGTACGATTTATGAGGTAAATTCAAAATACATTGTTTGTAATTTCATAAGCTGATTGTAGTTTCTACCGACATGTAATTAATTGTCGCAATTGCAGGGTTCCTCTTTGCAACCAACAATTTAATTTGTTTTATAGAAAGCAGGAAAAACATTGTATTCGTCACAATTTATCATGTAACACGTTGACCATTTCTTGCTTCCTACCTATCGAAAAAAATAGTTAAATTTCTGCTGTAAAGCCGTAATCATTTTAAGTTTTTCAAATAGGTTACGAAAATGTTATAACGCAGAAATCAAAATTAGTATTGTAAATGGATTTTGTTAAAATAAATTTTTGTAGTCGATTTGTGCTAAAGCAAAGAATATATTCTTTGGCTAAAGTCGCATGGTTTTCGAAAAAAAGTTGTTGGTTATAAAAGTTCTTACAACTTTTGTTTTAATCATTTTTCCGAAAACCGAATGGATTCGACCCAAATCAACATTGTGCTTAGACAACACAATGAATGTTGGATTTGTTGCGTACAAATTTTGTTCAAAGGTATTTTTCTTGATACTAGAACATTTCATAGATAATTGTCAGCTAAAAGCTTCAACTTTACACTTTCTTCTTTCAATAAAAAAAATTAGCTTTTTAAAAATTTATTTTGACAAAAATCATAATAAAGCAATCAATTTTGATTTCTGCATAAACAGATTGGTAATCTACATTTAAAAAAAACTGAAAAAGACGACTTCATTGCAAAAATTTTCATATTTGCATAGATTTATGGGGATTAGCTGAGACCCTATTGGGTCTATACCTTGTGGATTTGTGTTATTGGTAAGGATTCGGATTCAGGAACAAAACAATATTATAGACATTATAGACAATGGATAAATGTAATATATTTCTAATAATAATAATCAATTATTTTAATATAACAAACAAATGACATGAATATTTTTTGAATTGATTGCACTATGAATATTTAGAGTATTTGAATAACAAATCTACAGTTGAATAATTATATTGTTGAGTATAGATATCTATCGTTAATTACTGTGATCTGAGTTTGGGTATGTATCGTACATTGAATTGTATCGATATCGATCGATCAGTGGATAATAGGAATAATATAGGTTATAGGTTAGGTTATCATAAAAAACAATTCGATGTAATATAGGGAATTAAATTTAAATATCTACAAATCATTATTTAATGCTGAGTTGAAATAAAAATGATTCAGCAATCGATTTATTCGAATGACTCTCTTACATCATTTTCATACTCCATTCAGTGTCTATTGTATGAAAAATGATTCTTTTCCGTGAAAACTCAATACATTTCACCCAATTCACTAAAATGAATTGATTATTTTTGTATATTGATTCGTTCTTTCGTCTACAGTGTTTTGGTTATTCTGATCAAATGTCTTCATAGGCATAACCTTAGAAAATGCAAAAAAATTTCCGTTATGGTTATTTTTACTCGCTGAATATGTCGAAATGACCGTAGCGGAAAAACTGTCCATTTTCAGATGTTCTGTCAATGAATTTGTTTAGAGCCAATTCCAATGAACCAATTGACTTGTGCAGACTTGTTCGAGGTAGATCCCTCCATGAATAGTAATTAAATATACCCTAACACGAAGACACTCTACCTGTCTTCTGGAAGACAAGAAGGTTTATAGAACGGATTCTGTTGAAGTTTGTCAAGAATCCTTAATGTTTAAAGTATTTGTACGAAATGAATCAAATGAACTAATTCAATTTGATCAATTATACCGAATGAATCAATTCTTTATACAAAAATTAAATTTATCATGATTTGAATCGAGTTAGTTAATCACCCCCCGAATCAGAATTATTCAACCCCACACTAAATTCATAATTATTAATAAGTAATACATGATTTATACTTCAGTAAATCCGGCGTTAAAAGAGGACAATTGGGTGCATTTTGGGTGATTTAATTTTTTTATTATATAAAAGAGTTGACACAAAGTTTAAATTTGAGTATTCGAGGTCGAAGGTGCCCTCATTTGGTCAACATCTTTAAAAGAGCGAAATCAGTTGTATTTATCTGTTTATTCAGAAATCTATAACTTTTGTGAAGCGCTTTAATCACAAAATCGAATAATTACGCTTTAAAAATATTCACTGTTGAATTTTAGATTTACGTTTGCTTGTAACTTTTTAATTACAAAAAGTGATTAATAAAAGTTGTAGATAATATTATCTACAAAAAAATCTCTTCACATAAATTTTGTAGGAGTTATAATTTTCAATAAAAACGTGAAAAAACTGATAGAATAACGGATTTACTGAAGTAGAATTAATTAATAGTATAAGAGTTAGGTTAGTTACTATAAGTATGTAATTAATGTTATGAATTAATTAATTAATATTTAATTAATTTATCGTTACCTTTAGACCATTAATTTAAAGTTAGACAATACAAATAATATACAAATACAACTATTTTCAATTGATTTAAATACCTTTTTTTTATACTAACAAATCTATTTCATTCACCTAATATCAAAGTTTGGAAAATGTTATCAATTTTCTTTTATCTAAAAATTCGTTTAACATATAAAACTTAAAGAATCATAAAAAATCTTATCAAAATCCCATAAAATGGTCAAAAAACATTGTTTTTCGTTTTTTTTTTTAATGACGAATATTTTTTACCTTTGACTAATATTATAATCTATAATCTATTTATCTAATAGTTAATAGTAGTTAGTCATTTACTATTATCTAGAAAAATCTTATCAGTTTTGTTATAAATTTTCAAATTAACAAATCAATTTAATGATTCGTAATTAGTTATTGTAGAAAACATGAATCAATTCTAGATCTTATTACTTCTAGATTCATAAATTTTGGTTAATCGGTCCAACAAGATGCTAGACAATATCTATTTACATGATAAATCGCTTTATTTTGTTTTTAACACATTCAATACGATGTAAATTGAGTCACTTATAAGTTACAGATAGATTAATAAGTTTAAATGTAGCTGCCGTGTACAAATTTTGGTCAATCGGTCCAACAAAATGCTATAGACAACATTTATTTACATGATAAATCCTTTTATTTTGTCTTTGACACATTAAATACGATGTCAAGTAAAATATTAAAAGTTACGGATTGAATAATAAGTTTAAATGTAGTTGGAATCGATTCTGTAATGAATAAGTCATTCGGAGTATATCCGTGTTAATGATTTTTACGGTCTGTAGTTTTCTGAATTAATGTTTGTAAATAATTCTCTTCGACGGAAAACGAATCTGAAGCGTCTTTCTATATGACTACGATGCAAACTATTATTCTTTTACTAATTTCATCCACAATTTAGAATCTAGGAGTATAAGATCTATAGAATCAATAATGATGGAATGCATATTTAATTATTTATTGTAAAAATTTTCACTTGAATCACAGCCTAACAAAACTTGAATTTATAATTATAAAAATTTTGAGTAATGACCGTATTTTTTCGTATTCATATTCATGACTTTCGATCAAACCACGTAAATATGTGTTTAGATCCCGTTTGTAAAAATTTATGTAAATAGAATTAATTCAAAGTATTATTATTAATTATCAATAATAGTAAATGATATATTAATTAATTAAATAGTATACTTTGATGTATTTATTATAATTACCTGGATTATAATTCCATATTCCATGTATTTATCCAATCAATATTCCAAATAAATTTGGTCCTATAATATTCAAACATTAATGAGCAAAATTTCTTTAATAAATCTTGTCTTGTAGTTATTAGACATCAATTATTAAGTCAATTTGAATATTTATAGTGTCTGTTCAACGCTATCGAAAACTCACCTAAACTTATCGAAATTTTCCCATTTTTTAAAGATCTTATATTGCAAAAAAGAATTTCAGTCAAATTGGTTTCATCAATTTCGAGGAATTAAAGGCATTTGTTGCGGAAAAACTGTTTATTTTTAAAGGTTCTGCCCATGTAGAAATGTGTACAGAATTACTAAAACTACCGTCTGCTTTCATCTAGGATCTCATGAAAATTATTCGAAAAAATTACCAGATTACTGAATAGATTGTCGTATTTTCAACAAAATCCTTCATAATTTATGATTTTTCTGGATACTGAACACACCATTAATCCCGATAATTCTATATAGCACGAAACATTTTTCGCTACTCTTTCGAATGCCTTTACCGAAATTCGACTATATTCTTCACCTAATTTGTTTGAAACTCTTCTCCATTGGTTTGTGAGGGAATATTTTTTATATCGTCAAAGCTTTTCAAAGTTTGGCTGGATTCTCTGAATACTATTTACCGTTTAAATTTAAATGACAAATATTAATGAATAAGTAATCAACTGTACAGGATGTAACAGAAAAGGGGTATTTATAAAACGAAACATGGGTCCGAAAATATTTTGTTTTTAAAATATAGCCCAATTTATTGCACGAATAAACGAACATAACACGTTAAGATAGAAACTTCAAAAATTGGTTCAAGAGTATTCGTTTTCCTAGACGACGCCATATTAAAGTATTTCCGGGTTCATGTCCCTTACCCTCACACTATGCCATCCTGTATATTCAGTATACCATTTATTTGTTAATCCAGTAAGTTTTCGTTTCTGTATGAGCGTTGATGTTCTCCATAATTCACTCGCAGGGCGATTCGAAGCTTACACTGTTTCGGGTTAAACATCCACATATAACATGTAAACAGATAGACAGACAGGCGTAGTCCGAAGAGAACGCTCTGTTGTATGACACAAAACAAGTATGTATTGGATACATTCAATAGGATGCAAAATTACTCATTATTCTGAGTAACGTACAAAGACAATTCGGAAAACGGCAAAAAACATGAATATATCAATTTAAAGAAACAAAAAACCGGAAATAATTATTGATTGTAAGCCATGTATGCTAATTTAGCAGCGGCCGCAGCGGCTGCCGCATTTGTTGAAGCATTGTCATAGCTACTAGCTTGCGTTGTTGTCGTTAAATTATGTACAATATTATCGGTTGTTGTATCGGTTAGCGTTGGCCATGGGGTTGTGAACCATGGCGATGGTAGAGATGATAGAGACGGAGACGAAGGGGGCCACATTGGATGTGTGTGCGACTGTGTTGTTGGCAAACCAAATGTTGTACCAAATCCACTGCTATTTACATTGTTTGTAGCGGCTGCTGCGGCGGCTGCAGCTGCCGCAGCGGCAGCAACTAGCGTATTGTTTGAGTGCATCATGTTACTTGAATGATGACTGCTTGTACTGTGCGTAGCATGAGTACTGTGGGTACTGCTATGGTGCGCTTGCGCTGCGGCTTGTAACATTGAGTTATGGTGATGATGGTAATTATTAAAAGGCAAATTTATTGATGCACTTGATGATGATGCAGTGGAACGTCTTGAATTTGATGATGGGACAGTCGTATCTGAGCCCCCAACTTCTACTCACATCACCTACGATCATCAATACATTGTTAATAAAATTGATACAGTCAAACCTGTTTAAGAGGGATATTTCCCTTAAAATCGTCAAACTAACCATCTAATCATCAAATTAACTAAAATATTTGCTTACCTGCAGTATTTGACTCGCTTCAAAAGCGGTGCCTGGTAATAAAACAACTGGACTCGAAACATGTCCAGATTCAACGCACACCATATTTGGATATTCATCATCACCAAAATCAATCATTTCCTTCGCCTTCTCTGACCATGGATTCCATATAACTGTATCTGGGAAATTGTACTTCTGTATACGCATTTTTCGGCCACTCACAACATTTGTGATAATATGCTCCTGTGGCGTATTCTGATAAATACGATCTGTATACTCGCACACAGTGACCGCATCTCGGGCCTCCTGGTACACAGCACCGTCTTGTACTTTATCCACATATGTGCAGGCATGTAAACCGGTAATTTGACACCGTCGCACGTCTGGGACCTTAAAGTATGTGTGCAACAGCATGTTGAAACGGAATGTTAAATCTTTGCTCGGATTGTAAACGCCAATGTTAAAATGTAACTCTTTTTCACGTAATATTAATCGATAAGTTAATCGGAAATTGTAGTTCCACATTGATCGCGTAAAATCGTTATCCATTATCGAGAATATTGCCTCGACATCGCCACTTGGTAAACGTTCTGGTGGTTTTTCGAGATTCCATCGCATTATGCGTGCGAATCCATGTTGTGGTCCAAATGTCCATTGTCCAAATTGTGCTAAAAAAACAATACTAATTTAATACAATCAAACATCC
The DNA here is from genome assembly GCA_963920215.1 of Nineta flava. Classification (NCBI taxonomy): domain Eukaryota; kingdom Metazoa; phylum Arthropoda; class Insecta; order Neuroptera; family Chrysopidae; genus Nineta; species Nineta flava. Next base: position 7,659,272 of record OY986046.1, read on the forward strand.
CTCTAACAGTCGTTAAAAATCGAAATAGAAAACGCTTAAATGTACGATCTTTTTGAAATGTAAGCGTTTTTGATTTCCTTTATCGAATTTCGACTATTTAAAAATATGTAGATTACTTACGAAAGACAAATGGTATTCCTCCACGTATAGCTTTTTTCCCATCAAATACAGCTTGTTTACTAAAACACGAACAATTTATTAAACTTAAACAATAACATTTAACTTAGACTGTGATTAAAAATCCCCACTTGGAGCGCTATTTAAAAGTTTAGTATAGAGTCTATACTACACTCCACCTCCCATAAAGGAGAATTATTGTTAACCCTTTGGGTACTAGACAATGTAAATCAAAATTAGGTTCTAGGACCTGGCAACTTTCTTATTTAAGGTTTAAAATGTTTGAGGCTATTCTAATGAAAAAATAGCGACGTAGCCATCCTTGAAAAATGTCCAAAGCTAAAGCAGATATAGCCCACGAGCCTACCTAGTAGTGGGTGGATATATTCGCACATTTGGGCTTTAAGAATTAATGAAAGTTTTTTACCAGTCCGAGTGACCGAGCTGTTAAAGGTGCTCTGCTCGGAACTGGGAGGTTTCTGGTCCAAACTTCAAGGGTGGCAGTTCGTCAATTAAATTAATTAAAATAAAAAAAAGTTAATGAGACGGGGGTTAGTTGACTAAACTGTCGGCGTATGGGCAAGAATGAAAATAACCGGCTATGCTTGTGAAGGTTTTCTGCAGTTTCCATTCACAAACTCCAGATGAATACCGGTATTGTTCCTATTAAATTAGACCTACCAATACCTAGTCTGAAAAAGATCTAGGAAAGGTCTACTTGCCAGGCTTTGACCTCCCCTCCCTTACTACTAATGCAAGTTTAGTATAGTCAAAAAATGTTTCGTTTGATATTTCAATCTCAGGAACGTAACTTTTTCGAAATGTAGTCACAATATCCGAAGTATACAGAACGCCTTATAGCGCGGGGACCCAAAAACACGAAACCCTGACCAACTCGGTGTATGGCAGATTGAAGTGAAAGATTGTAGTACTCGCTTGAAATAATCATCGACCATAATATCTACATATAAAATATAATAATCATATCAACGACCCATTTTTCACAGTTTTTCACCTTTCCAGAAAACAAGTCGCTCTCCCCCCGGTTTTTATTGATCCAGAAACCCATATATACTTTTTTTTTGAATAATTTGTTTGGCAAAAGCCGCTAAACTGCAATTTTACCAAAATTTCAAATAATTATGGTCCCAAAATCGGGATTTTCCAGACACAATCATATTTAAAGTAAAAGAAAAAATCGTACCTGACAAATAATTGTTCTTGATTATTAACACGCCATGACACAACAGTTGCACCTATTTCCAAGCAAAAAAAAACAAACAATCAGACAAAAAAATCTCCCAAAATTGCACTTTTTTATCCCAAATTCAATTTTGAAGTACACAACAAAAAACATCGTTTTTATCGGTCACTACAATACCAACCAATCAACATCCGCACCACAGTATGTACCATCAAGGTATACATAACAACCGACATTGAATGTTCATAACAACATAACATAACCCATTCAAAAAAAATAGCATAAAATATTTTAGATTTTTGTCATACAATTTTACAAACGATTTCTAATTGATTAAATCGTTTGTTCACATATCAATTATCAATTATTAATGAAATAATCAATCAATCAATCATTCTATTATAATTTATTTATATTTACCGTGTAAATTTATGGTGCAAGTTGTGTTATTCCCTCTGTCTAAAACTACAACACTTGTAGCAGCAGCCATATTTATTTATTATATATATATATACATATATATATATTACTTATATACATACATATATATGTTATATATATCTAGTATTAGTTAGCATGTATATGTAATACTATATAATAATATGTCGGGTAATTAGTCTTGTACTTTGTAGCTTTGGTAGTCACTTGTGACTGGATTTGATTCGTTCATTAACAAAATAGATATAGATCAAATGACTTGATTCAACTGTGTATATTTCTACTGTTGTACATTGACTCAATGGTTCTCTAATCACCAAAATTATAAGAGTATGCACAATTCAAGAAGAACAATTGAAGATGCTTTCTCACATCGGATTGTATCGTGTGTATTTCATTCTGATACGGACTTTTTTATGCAACTTTTAATAGAGACCGAAACGAAATCGTTAACATGCTCAGGTTAACGTTTCTGAACAAACGTGAACACAAAGACATTACAAATTCATGTGGAATTTGTAACAATTTATGTAATTTATAGCTCTGATCAAATAGATAAATGATTTATTATTGTTAACGCATTGTTCAAAGTATTACTAATTGCATTCATTCTACTGGGTGTTCGGAAATGTTCGCTAGCAATATTACAATCATAAAAAGATTCCAATCTTTTTATGCGATATAAATAATTTCGCGCTAGCAAGATCACAATCTTCTATAAGATGCCACTCATAATTTTAATTAATACGTGACAAGGTGTTCCAGAACAATTTTCGGTCGTATTAGGATTCGATTATTTATATCCATAATACATGTAATTTTTTAGGAGATATAAATTTATGATTGGAATCTTATAGATTTTGACTTGGGAAAGAGAAATGGAAGAGTGGAATTTTTCAATTTCTTCCTTGATTTTCGAGATACTTCAAAAATGTTCTCCAATACCCCTAAATGTAATGAGGCTTGTAAGTTGTAGCGTTGGCTACCACTTGTGACTTGATTTAATTCGTTGCATTAACCAAATAAATATTGGGAACTATAGCCCTTGGCTATGATGTGCTCTCTAGTGGGTAAATTATAAATTAGAGCTAGTAGGTCGATGTTGTCTGTCCTTACCCCCATTATACACCCTTTGGTTGACAAATTACGTGATTGCACTCACGTGAGAAAAACTTAGTAACTACTGCTAGAAAGTTGAAATATTAAGCTCCGCCGTCTGCCGGAGATCCCAATAGATTTTAAACTGCTTTAGTAAACTTTTTGTGTCTGTCTATCCATTCATTGTTAGTATATGGTTGCCTTTCGTTTATATTATATTAACGGAGGTGACTAGCATTTACTTAATTTGATATTTAAGTAATATGTCTGAACATTTGTAACATTATTTTGACATCAATGTTTTGATATGAAAAATCTTACACATCTTGGCTGGATATTGAGCCCAAGACCTCTGGCGTCCCAGACCAGTGTTCTGCCAACTAAGAGACCCAGATGAACACAAAATAAAGGTGGACGAACAATTGTTATCATTTATGTAATTCATAGCTGATAAAAAGTAAATGCAATAGTTTAAGGTATTACTAATTGCATTCTACAGAGTGTTCAAAAATAATCGTGGCAATATTACAATTTTCGAGATAATATAAATTTATGATTGGAATTTTATAGATTTTGACTTTATAACCAGAAATGAAAAAGTAAAATTTTGTAATATGTCACTTGGTTTTCGAAATATTGAACTTCAAAAATGAAATTTAAAACTGATTTCTTCTCGATTTCGGCTGCCTTGAATAAAAAGAAAATATTTTCTTTTTTTTTTCGAATATTCCAAATATATTAAATGTATTTGGATATATAGAATCGAATTCTAATATGATCGACAGTTATTCTGGAACACCTTGTGAAGTATTAATTAAAATTGTAACAAATTTGTATATCTCGCCTTGAAAAATCCACAGCAATTTTGACATTAATCCTACGGTATAATAAATTTAAATATTCTAAATTCAATTTGAAAGAAAAGGATAGAAATAAATAAATCATTAATATTCAATCAAATCAATTTTTATTGAACAGAAACAAATAATATTGACTGAGTACATTTTAACTTTTAATAGAAAAAATATAAATATGGCCTAACAGAAATTTTCAAAAAACATCTTTTATCAACAATGAATACATTACAGTTAAACCTGGTTCAGAGCGATTTTGTTTTAGAACAACAAAAGTTATTAATATTTTAAAAAATGAACAACTTTGATTTGAAAACCGAATAGATTCGGCACACAAATCAGAAAAAGGAACATCGATAGTACGTTATCAGATTCAAATGCAAATTCAACATCTCTATATAATTATTTATATTTTATAAACACGTATTTCGACCACAAAGTAGTTATCATCACTTATGAATTAGATGATCGTAAATATCTATCGTGAGACACGCACCAAATTAGCAACAAGTAACAGATCTCGATTCCATACCCGTAGATAGTTACGATTATCTAATTTATACTGATGAGGACGCATTTGTGGTCGAAATACGAATAATTGATCTAGAAATAGTGGAAAATTAGAGCTCTCTCGATTATCTTTGATAATTTTTATAAAACATTCGATCATTTGTGTCTGAATAAGTGAAATACCTTTTTTAGTAACCAGGTTTGACTGTAATAAATAAATGATAATTATATCAATAATAATACTGATGTGATGTTAAGTATAATTAATTACTTATTATTGAAATGATGTTTGATATTAATTTTTAAAACAAATTAATGAGATTCAATAAACTGAACGAAATATAAATTAGAGTCACTAAAACAAAGTTTGGACAAGCGACGCGACACCTGATAGACCAGACTTTGTATGAGTGACTCTAATATAAAATAATTATTTGATATAACAACAATAAAAAAAATCAGTATTTACAGAATGTTCAACGTTGTCGATCTGGAAAATTTCCATATAGAATTTCCTCTATATTTGCAGTAATACTGATACTGATTTGTACACATTTTTCGAAAATTTATAATCGATTTTTGTGCCTTATTCATTCGGTTTTCGAAAAAATACTTCAGATAAAAGTTCAGTTCATTATAAATATAGTAACAACTTTTATTCGAAACATTTTTCTAAAAACCGAACTAATAAGGCACAAATCAACAGTAAATAATCCTTTCAAAAAAATTTTTATTACAAAAATTACTCCAACTCAGAATTAACTAGAACTCGGTGTTAAATAACAAAGTTTGCTTCGAATAACCGTGTTTACAAATTTACTTTAAAAACCCAAGTTTGCCCCAATTGAAAGAAAAGTAAATATGGGTCGACATACGCAGTTGCATTATCCAACCGTTCAAGCGAGGAGAAAGCGATTGTACACTGTTTTAACTTTGTATAGATTCCAATTAAGCTTCACTTCATGTGCTTCTATCCTGTCAATTGGGTCTGAACATGAGCGAAATTATTACGGCATCCACAATATTTCTACTCTCCCACCTTCAATCAATATAGAAGTTTGATGCTTCGACACAGGTCCAAAGTTTAGGGTCTATATTTAAAGCACGTAACGCTTGTGCACAATAAGCCTGGTAAACAGTCATTATAGAAGTGAATTTGTGCTTAACTCTACTTATTAACTTTGTGAACACAGCCATTCTAAAAATGATTACCAGCTATGTTGGTTTGGTAGAAAATCTCACTAAAAATTTGGGTATAAAAAATTTTCGATCGTTGAACATTCTGCTATAGAAAATAATAACAATGGTTTAGAATTGAATAAGCTTATCAAATTCTCGAATTAATCGAGCCTCTGATTCAAACAAATCAGCCATCTGTCGGCCACGTTTAATTATCGAAACCGGTAATTGCGCAGCATGTGCCACATTAAAACCAAAACTTTTCGGACAAGCTCCTAATGTTAACTTATACAAGTAGACAATACGATCCACAATTTTACCATATTTTCCACATTTATATGCGCCTTCCATGTCCACAAAACATGACATATGTTGTAAGGTGATAACACTTTTATAATTATCATCTTCGATGTACTTATGGATCAATTGATGGTAATGGGTTGACGCAATTGTCCGTAATTGACATTGGGCCAAATACCAAATAACACCATCTGCAATGCACATACCATCAAATGTAGATGTACCTCGACCCAATTCATCTAACAGGGCCAACGAATGTCGACTGGCATATTTGAGAATACTGTAGGTCTCTTCTAATTCGACATAGAATGTTGAATGTCCGAGTTCGATGTTATCTCTAGCACCGATTCTTGTGAAGATTCGATCCACGATTGTAAATTCACAATCGGTAGCAGGAACATAACAGCCCAATTGACCAATGATTGTAATCAATGCAACCGTACGCATGATCGTTGATTTACCACCCATATTTGGACCGGTTAGTAAGATTAGAGATGCAATATCGTTTGTTCCGATAGATATGTCATTTGGAATGAAATCTTCTTTAGCAATGCAAGCATGTCGTCCACCGACGATATTAATATAGGGCTGTAAAATAATACAAATGATTCAATCTAATACCGCTCTGATGATGTCAGTCAAATAAATCGTCAACTTTATTTTAGGCTCATTTAAAATGCACGATTGAGTCAGGTTTATTTGAAATTCAAATAAACCTGACTTTCGTAATATTTGGAACAAAATTATCCTCGAATACGATTTTCATTAAAATCGGAAACAACATTTTTTTTTGCAATTGACAAAAACTCTGTTTAAGACTAATTTGGATTGAGGAAAACCCCCAGATATCAGACCCCCTTGATTATTTGCTGAATACCAAGTATGGGCATTCCTTCAGTTTATTTATGGCCATCTTTGGTGATAGGCCTTTAAATTCTAATGGTTATACTTACGTTCTCATGTTTTTTAGGTTTCCTGATCACTGGTTTGCACATATTTTCAGCATTGGAATATGCCGCAAACGAAAATAGGATATCGATGTATGAAATACATTTAATAGCTTGCAGCCACTTGTCATTGCTAAAACAAATCAAACATCGATCAATTATCAATAACAAATCAAAATAACGGAGGCTCTAACCACAACTTACCTCTTACTAAATTCGCCAAAAATACGACTTGTATATTTCTGAATAATCTTTGCCTTCTTCTCTTCGGCTGCAATCATAGCTGCTAGCAAGGACTTTGTTTGATGTGTTGAATACCGTTTCACTGCCTTGGTAGCACTCTCTAATTGATACTCATCAGGAACTTTCACTCTCGATTTCGTTTTGGATTCGGGTACAGACAACTGAAAACGTTTTTTATCATTCCCAAAATACGTGATATTACATTTAAGTAATTGGGATTGTTCAATACGATATTCTTCCAACTGACCTTCCAAATCCTTGATATCTTCCAAAATTTGATCGTAATCCGTATCTAATTGTGCTGGTGGAATAATAATACCATTGGTCTTTGCATGATGACAATCGAACATTCTTCGTACCGCTTGAAGGTCTTTACGATAATCAGGATATTCACCAATGACATCGGATGTATCCGTAGCGAATTGTGTTAAACGGTTTAGTAACGGATCAGAATCGCCGACTTCACTCAATATGGTAGCGTTGATCTCAGCGACAATCATTGAAAACCCATCGATTAACTTACAAAAATCGAGAATTTTCGTTTTAGAATAACCTTTATCAAAGAAAACAGCCCGACTATCTGGATGTTTTGCGTGTTTTTTGTTCCCTAGTCCAGTAATTCGGGTTATCAAACGTTCTAAATCGGGTAGCTTCTGTAATTCTTTCTGTATTGTTTTAATGAAGTTTGTTCCACATTTGAGTATCGTTTCGACAGCATCTAAACGTTCTTGGATGGTATCGACACAACATAATGGCTGTGTGATCCAGGTGCGTAGTAATCGTTTCCCAAATGCGGATTTACATAAGTTTAATTTTTTTACAAGACCATTATTGTTATCTAAGATTCTTAGGTGATGCATTGTAATGGCATCTATGAGCATGTTTGGGCTAAATATCTCATCGGAGTCCGAATAATCTGAATCGCTTGACGGGAGTTTGAAATGTTTGAAATTCTTCATAGATAAAATTTGTGTATCTAATTTTGAGTAATTTAGGTACCAACATGTAGCTCCAAATGCCTGGACTGCTAATTTTGCATCATCTGGTACAAATGTACTGTACATATTATCGCCTGGAAATTAATAATTTATAATTAGATTGTGGATAAAATTCCGGCTCTAAATTTTATTGTTTCTTAAATATCAACGTCTCTGGCATTCTAGATCAACGCTCTGCCTCTGAGCGTTGACAAGATGCTATTGTGGTGGAATGCATATGATTTCTCACTCTCTTGGTAGATTGACGCAAGTTTACAAATATAATGAAAATATAATTAGATTTACCTTTCAAAAAATCCGCTAATACTTCAGGCCATTGAGTATTGGATGAATTCGTATCACTAAAATACTGATTTTCCAATAAGAAATTAATAGTATCCGTAGTTGATAGAAATTGCTTATTCGGTATTAATTTTTCACGATGAACCGTTGCAGGCACCATTGTCTTAAATATACTCTGGGTCCGTTCAGAGATTCCATTTCTCGGATACATAATCAGTCCAGGTGGAAAATGTGTTAATAACAACAATAAATTCGAACGATTTATATCATCTTCGAATTGTCCAATATGAAAAACACCTAAAGATGTCTCCACAATGCACACCCCATACATACAAACACTTGTTTCAAAACAATCCCGTTTTAGTACATCGTTTGTTTCAATGATGGCCAACAGATAGCTTGCTTCGAAATTACTGGATTCAATATCGTGGACTCCAAACACTTTGGTACCTTTGGTGGTCACTTGACATACTTCACGTCGCACTACCTTTTCTTTGACTTTACCTTTCGTTAAGCCACCACTTTTTTGGGTATTACGTTCAGCCAACATTTCCGGAGTTTCAGTTTGTTCAACACGTGCGACTTTGTAGCCCATTTCGACAAGTGTTGCAGACATACGACCATATGACGATTCTGGAAATCCACAATGAGCAAATGATCCCTAAAACGAATAATTATAAAATAATTAGCAAGATATTCCCGTAAAACTAATAATATCCGGAAGATGAAGATCTCCAGATGATCTCATACTTTGGGACACGATATCAGGTGTACAAATATCCGAAGTGAAAACTATGACTTAATAATAATAATAATACTACATAAGAGAGGTACCGCAAATGGGTCCCTAGCACCTAGACTAAGGGGTTCTGTGCCCTCCTTGAGAACAATCTGTCACCTGAAGGCGAGACGTCTCCGGGTAAGAGGTACAAGCGCCGCACAGAAAGCCCACAGTTTCTCCACCGGGATTGCTCCCAAGATTGGTGGATCCAGGGTTTCGGACCCAAACATTCCATGACACTCTGCAAGTTTCTGCAGGTGCAAATGACATGTCTGGAGGTTTCACCGTCCTCCATGCATGCCGTACAAGTGGGATCATCAGAGATCCCTAAGTTATGAAGGTGGTAGTTCAATCGACAGTGCCCTGTCAAGAGTCCCACCACCCTTCTCAACTGTGTTTTAGTGAGTTTCAACCGAGCACAGTCGAATGGCCTAGCTGTGGTTGTGCACAGCTTGGCCTGTCGCATGCCCTGCGCAAAGTCCCAGTAATCACATGACTCCATAGATTTAGTAGACCCAAATAGATCTAATGGACTCTTTTGTAGATTTGGATATTTTAGCGAAATTTCGTCCGAATTTAATTAAATATTTTTTAATCCACTAATTTTGAATCGTATTGAATAGAAATTCGCTTAGGATCATCCAAGTATCAGATGTGAGTTTTGAGATCCATGAGAGTTAACATAAAATTTGAGAAACATGACTCAAATTAAGTAGAATTTCATTCTTCGTTTATTAAAATTGGATAAAAGTTGACTACAATACGCCAAAATTAAACCCCACAAACCGACTTACGTGTACCCGCAACAACACGACCTCAAAAAATAAATTTTTACATTTAGCCAACAGCAAAATTTCTTTCTTCAAAATAAAGTATTTGATTTGTGTGGAATCCAATGGATTTTCGATGAAAATGTTTCGAAATGGATTCGGCACAAATCGATTGCAAACATTCTAGAATGTGCTCTTAAGTGCAAAATGGTTGGGGACACCTGTTCTATAATAGATAACTTACTTTCATATAAGTTAAGCCAAGTTTCTTAACTCCAACGATTGCATCCATATGATATAGTTCATAAAATTTTCCAACTTTAAAAAACAAAATACAATCGTAATGATTACTTTTAATTTCCCACCATTGTCGCATACATGGAGTTTGTTGTTTTAAAAAGTCTGGAGGTACATATAACGATTTTGGATCCCAGTCTGGATCTACAAATGGCCGTCTCTTGTTTTTATCACAAACATTTTTCGGTTGTAAAAATGGTAAATGCTGGTGATTGCCTGGTGCTATTTCACTATCCATACCAATTTCCATGACTTTGTTATCCATATCCGCTATGACTTGGTGCGGAAGTTTATTTGATTCGATACACATGGTTCGTAAGGATAAACGTTGACAATTTTCCTTGTCATCACTCGAATTCTTTTTATTTAACTGTCCAAATGGTTTTTTCGAGGATGTTGGAGTCGATAATATTGAGGTTCTTGGAGTTAATGGCTTCTTGGTTTTTGGGGTAGATAATTTGGGTGTTGATATTGGTGTTGAGGGTATTTTCGAATCATCTTCATTACTACTGCTAGAAGCAAGTTTAATTCGAGATTTTTTCGATACTTGAATACATTCATTATCGGATCCAGATTCATTGTCGCTGTCAGTGATAATCATTCGTTTTCTACCTGAAGGACAAATGATATATATAATTTATGATAATTTGAGCTGAATACTGTAGCCGGATATTATACCGGTAATTCATATACTATTTATATTTTTCCTCAATTTCGGGCGGATTATGATACCCGAGACGGTATCATAATCCGGTTTTCTACGTGAATTCTTATAGATTTTATAATTACAGATTCACCATTCGAAAATAAACATCATGCTTTGGTTTTTCAAAAATTTCTATTGACAGAATCTATGAAATGAACACTTTTCCTACTACTATTCTCTGAAAATGAAGGCAAAAACCGTTCATGGATTCTACCACTCTAGAGAAACTTTTGTTCAAAATGTCCAGAAAACTTCCAAAAAAACATACCGACCAGTGGGCTTTCCTTTCCAAACATTCTATATCTATGGAAAATTAAACGTATTGCTCAAATATCCAAACGAATTTTTATATTGAAGAAAATTCTGATTTATGATAAAATGATGGTTTTCGAAAAAAAAAAACAGTTTTGAAGTGAAGAAATTCGATTTCCACGTAAATAAACGAAATTTACAACAAATAACAATGTTGTTCTTCGCTTAGAAGGTACAAATATATAAGATATTAAATTCTCAAAGTCTGTCACCTTGGGAAATCGGAATATGTGTATATACTCAAAATTTGATACTTAAAATTAAACGAAATATTTGAGATATTATGTTCGAACAAACCAAAACTGTTGCGACGTGACAATTTTTATGTTATTAGAGGGTTTCTAAAACATTCAGACTCAATGAAAACTCAGCAGCGGATTTTCGACATATAGAAAACAGAAATAGAAGATACAAATTAGATATTCTCAAATCACTACTTAAATTTAATTACAATACCTGATTTTGGTGTATCATTTGACTTCGGTGTATTGGCAGGCTCTAATTTTTTTGCACTTTTTGGTGTTCCAAAATATTTAAATAAACTTGCTTGTTTTTTTGCTGACATTTTATAACAATGATTATTTCGGATAATTCAAACACTTATAATGAAAATTAACTACACTTTTAATGTCGGTACAGGATTTAGGTTTCGATATTCTTTTGTTATTCAACATCTAACATGTTTCCATGTTGTCATAAACTGTTACACTATTTACGCGCCTAAAGTTTTTTAGAATCCTTGAATTTAGGTTTGTTGAAGTTCATACCTAATGTCCAAAATCAAATTTGGAAACGGCCATACTAAACTTTGATTATTTCATAAATTTTATCAAATATTACATGTATTGTTTGATTTTATCTTGTTTATAGAAACTAAGTAATTTATATTAAAATTTAATATTAAAAGACTGGTTTATAAATTAAACAAACCTAAAAATGATTTAGTATTTCATTTAATCACTAATAGATGGCTAATATTTACAGGTTTTGATATTCCTCTTATTATCCCACCCTTGTCCGATTAGCCAACACAAATTTGGCCAACATGCCTTTTTTAAATAATTTTTTTTCCAATAGTTTGTGATTGTGAAACTTTCAATTTTGTTTGTGACTCAATATTTACTGAGTAAATTTCATTTTTAATAAAGGCCATCCGTTTAGCCAACATTTTCTAAAAATTGATTTAATATTGGCTTCCAATCGGAAATCGTTTGTGAATTTCAAATATATTCATAAAAACGTATATGACTCCGTATTTTTCGAGAAAAATTGTGAATTCTATTAGATTTTTACTTGTTTTGACGATCATAAGATGACGCTGGTGCTCCATAACTATTGGGTCACAAACGAAATCGAATGTGTCACAAAGTCGGCGATAAATAAACTTTTAATACATATATATATATATATATATACATATATATATATATATATATATATATATATATATATATATATATATATAATTGAAATTTTTTGAGTTTTACATTATTCTTATAGGCAATTTTGTTACATTTTTGTATTAACATTTGAGTGTCTACGATATAGATTAATTCTTAATAGTAGTACAGAGACACTCTTATGGGCGAAAACAGTAAGCGTTTTGGCAACATATAAGAAATAACACATGAGAGTGTCTCTGTTACTCTAACTTTCGATTCCCTATAAGAGCTTCCTTCTCGCACTGGCAACCAGCCGCCAGCTTTCGCCGCAAAGGTGTCGTTCTTTTTCAGTGCCCAAAACTTGCCTCACATTTTAGTATAGACATGAGTGATCTCTCTACTAATCTCTGGTAATAGTTCATTACGGTACTGACGGTACAATAAAAACGTCATTGACCTGATGTTATTTAATTCAATACAAACCCTCGTCTATTAATGTAGTACACTAAATTAGACACAGATGTCACCCAAGGTATTATAAACTACATGAGTATTTAGAATTAAATTTACTCGTAATAAACTAATGAGGGGTCACCAAATTTAGCCCCCCAGAATTTTTGTTTTTTTAATTTTTGAATTTATATTTTGATATATCGTTAGTTCATCTTTTGTTCTTGATTGTTCGCTATAAACAATTGTTTGTTCTTAATTTGTTTATTTAAAAAAAATTAATTAAAAATATATCCTCAAATTGGACCCCCCATTGCAATTTTTAATATCTTTTTGTCATTATTGTACTATAAATATCCATTGTTCATGCATAAATAACGTTTGTTTTTTCTTCAAATTGCCTATTTTTTGTTTAATTAACAATTTTAATTAGCTGAATACTTGTATTCAAAATATGTGTGTATTGCGCATGCGTAAACTTTACGATTTAATTTTTACTTGCTTTGGCGGTTGTTAGATGGCGCTGGTGTTTGCTTTTTAATGCTATCTTTTTAATGGCAGATGTCGTTCTAATATATTATTAATTAATTTTTGTGTGTTTATCTAGAGCGTAGGGAAAAGTTTAAGGGGTTTTTGGCGTTTCCATATCTATCTTTGAAACCGTAAGAGATAGAAAAAAAAATTTAAAATTCAAAATTGTTTTTTTTTTTTAAATAAACGTATTTGTTTGAAATTTTTTAAAACGTATTTGTTTTGAATAGTTTTGCCACAATTTTATGCCCAAACGCATGTAATTATTGTAGATTAGAGAAATATGTATATATCAGTTAGTTTTGCATACTTTGAAAGCCGGTCGAGTGGAGCTAGTGCAAACAGGATTACGTATCAAAAATTTATTAACAAGTTTGTTCTTATAAGTAAGGGAGATCTTATAAATTAATACTAAGTCAGTTAGCTACTGACTTTATATATACTGAAACTGACTTTATATTAATCTTGAGCATATCGAAATATTAGGTTAGATTTTTATTACGAATTTTCTTCAAAGTTTTTTAGTGAAGTGGTATGTCATGAATTAATAATGAGAGTAATAATAGCCACAAAACCCTACTGGGCAAAGGCCTCTTTCAGCGATTCCCAGGTTTCTCTATCTTGAGCCCTTTGCAACCACGGACCGCCCACATATCTCACCAGTTCATGTGTCCACCTGGTACGAGGACGGCCTCCGACTCTCCTATAGTTATAAGGAGTCTTCTGTTATATATCTAGGCCAGACAATATCTTGGAAACTATTAAAGCTGTAATGTTGAAACTTGTTATTTACAAGCCATAATAGTGGGTCCACGTTTTAAAGCTACGTTTTAAATTTGAGGTTCATAACTTTTTCGGGTTATGTGATACAGACGCCCATAAACCATCTTTAATCCTTCCTGTAAACATAGCTAGTGCTTAAACTTGTTTAGACGTGCTATGTGATAGCATTGATGTCTTTAATGCTATGATAGTGATACTAATATGAACAATGAACAATTTTTTACTATCAAAACTAAATCTTATGCGTTTATAATGAAATTTTTTTTGAAACCCACTATTTTTAGGGTGTTCTTTTCATTTTTACAATATAGAAATGTATAGCGCTTATCGATTTTGAAATATGAGTACCATGTACAGACAATCTCAAAAACTAATAAAGATATCTGGATTTTTTTATCAAAATTGAATTTCTTGACTAAAACTTAGTGGGTTTGAAAAAAATTTTCATCAAAATTGGACAAAATATGCCTGTGATCGACCAAAAACGATTTTTTGGATTTTGGTGACGTCACTAAGTACAAAAAATCAATTTTTTTACTATCACAGCTCAAGTTTGTCCGATTTTAATGAAATTTTTTTTGAAACCCACTATTTTTAGGGTGTTCTTTTCATTTTTACATTATAGAAATGTATAGCGCTTATCGATTTTGAAATATGAGTACCATGTACAGACAATCTCAAAAACTAATAAAGATATCTGGATTTTTTTATCAAAATTGAATTTCTTGACTAAAACTTAGTTGGTTTGAAAAAAAGTTTCATCAAAATTGGACAAAATATGCCTGTGATCGACCAAAAACGATTTTTTGGATTTTGGTGACGTCACTAAGTACAAAAAATCAATTTTTTGACTATCACAGCTCAAGTTTGTCCGATTTTAATGAAATTTTTTTTGAAACCCACTATTTTTAGGGTGTTCTTTTCATTTTTACATTATAGAAATGTATAGCGGTTATCGATTTTGAAATATGAGTACCATGTACAGACAATCTCAAAAACTAATAAAGATATCTGGATTTTTTTATCAAAATTGAATTTCTTGACTAAAACTTAGTGGGTGTGAAAAAAAGTTTCATCAAAATTGGACAAAATATGCCTGTGATCGACCAAAAACGATTTTTTGGATTTTGGTGACGTCACTAAGTACAAAAAATCAATTTTTTGACTATCACAGCTCAAGTTTGTCCGATTTTAATGAAATTTTTTTTGAAACCCACTATTTTTAGGGTGTTCTTTTCATTTTTACAATATAGAAATGTATAGCGCTTATCGATTTTGAAATATGAGTACCATGTACAGACAATCTCAAAAACTAATAAAGATATCTTGATTTTTTTATCAAAATTGAATTTCTTGACTAAAACTTAGTGGGTTTGAAAAAAAGTTTCATCAAAATTGGACAAAATATGCCTGTGATCGACCAAAAACGATTTTTTGGATTTTGGTGACGTCACTAAGTACAAAAAATCAATTTTTTGACTATCACAGCTCAAGTTTGTCCGATTTTAATGAAATTTTTTTTGAAACCCACTATTTTTAGGGTGTTATTTTCATTTTTACAATATAGAAATGTATAGCGCTTATCGATTTTGAAATATGAGTACCATGTACAGACAATCTCAAAAACTAATAAAGATATCTTGATTTTTTTATCAAAATTGAATTTCTTGACTAAAACTTAGTGGGTTTGAAAAAAATTTTCATCAAAATTGGACAAAATATGCCTGTGATCGACCAAAAACGATTTTTTGGATTTTGGTGACGTCACTAAGTACAAAAAATCAATTTTTTGACTATCACAGCTCAAGTTTGTCCGATTTTAATGAAATTTTTTTTGAAACCCACTATTTTTAGGGTGTTATTTTCATTTTTACAATATAGAAATGTATAGCGCTTATCGATTTTGAAATATGAGTACCATGTACAGACAATCGCAAAAACTAATAAAGATATCTTGATTTTTTTATCAAAATTGAATTTCTTGACTAAAACTTAGTGGGTTTGAAAAAAAGTTTCATCAAAATTGGAAAAAATATGCCTGTGATCGACCAAAAACGATTTTTTGGATTTTGGTGACGTCACTAAGTACAAAAAATCAATTTTTTGACTATCACAGCTCAAGTTTGTCCGATTTTAATGAAATTTTTTTTGAAACCCACTATTTTTAGGGTGTTCTTTTCATTTTTACAATATAGAAATGTATAGCGCTTATCGATTTTGAAATATGAGTACCATGTACAGACAATCGCAAAAACTAATAAAGATATCTTGATTTTTTTATCAAAATTGAATTTCTTGACTAAAACTTAGTGGGTTTGAAAAAAAGTTTCATCAAAATTGGACAAAATATGCCTGTGATCGACCAAAAACGATTTTTTGGATTTTGGTGACGTCACTAAGTACAAAAAATCAATTTTTTGACTATCACAGCTCAAGTTTGTCCGATTTTAATGAAATTTTTTTTGAAACCCACTATTTTTAGGGTGTTCTTTTCATTTTTACAATATAGAAATGTATAGCGCTTATCGATTTTGAAATATGAGTACCATGTACAGACAATCTCAAAAACTAATAAAGATATCTTGATTTTTTTATCAAAATTGAATTTCTTGACTAAAACTTAGTGGGTTTGAAAAAAAGTTTCATCAAAATTGGACAAAATATGCCTGTGATCGACCAAAAACGATTTTTTGGATTTTGGTGACGTCACTAAGTACAAAAAATCAATTTTTTGACTATCACAGCTCAAGTTTGTCCGATTTTAATGAAATTTTTTTTGAAACCCACTATTTTTAGGGTGTTCTTTTCATTTTTACAATATAGAAATGTATAGCGCTTATCGATTTTGAAATATGAGTACCATGTACAGACAATCGCAAAAACTAATAAAGATATCTTGATTTTTTTATCAAAATTGAATTTCTTGACTAAAACTTAGTGGGTTTGAAAAAAAGTTTCATCAAAATTGGACAAAATATGCCTGTGATCGACCAAAAACGGTTTTTTGGATTTTGGTGACGTCACTAAGTACAAATAATCAATTTTTTGACTATCACAGCTCAAGTTTGTCCGATTTTAATGAAATTTTTTTTGAAACCCACTATTTTTAGGGTGTTCTTTTCATTTTTACAATATAGAAATGTATAGCGCTTATCGATTTTGAAATATGAGTACCATGTACAGACAATCTCAAAAACTAATAAAGATATCTTGATTTTTTTATCAAAATTGAATTTCTTGACTAAAACTTAGTGGGTTTGAAAAAAAGTTTCATCAAAATTGGACAAAATATGCCTGTGATCGACCAAAAACGATTTTTTGGATTTTGGTGACGTCACTAAGTACAAAAAATCAATTTTTTGACTATCACAGCTCAAGTTTGTCCGATTTTAATGAAATTTTTTTTGAAACCCACTATTTTTAGGGTGTTCTTTTCATTTTTACAATATAGAAATGTATAGCGCTTATCGATTTTGAAATATGAGTACCATGTACAGACAATCTCAAAAACTAATAAAGATATCTTGATTTTTTTATCAAAATTGAATTTCTTGACTAAAACTTAGTGGGTTTGAAAAAAAGTTTCATCAAAATTGGACAAAATATGCCTGTGATCGACCAAAAACGGTTTTTTGGATTTTGGTGACGTCACTAAGTACAAAAAATCAATTTTTTGACTATCACAGCTCAAGTTTGTCCGATTTTAATGAAATTTTTTTTGAAACCCACTATTTTTAGGGTGTTCTTTTCATTTTTACATTATAGAAATGTATAGCGGTTATCGATTTTGAAATATGAGTACCATGTACAGACAATCTCAAAAACTAATAAAGATATCTGGATTTTTTTATCAAAATTGAATTTCTTGACTAAAACTTAGTGGGTTTGAAAAAAAGTTTCATCAAAATTGGAAAAAATATGCCTGTGATCGACCAAAAACGATTTTTTGGATTTTGGTGACGTCACTAAGTACAAAAAATCAATTTTTTGACTATCACAGCTCAAGTTTGTCCGATTTTAATGAAATTTTTTTTGAAACCCACTATTTTTAGGGTGTTCTTTTCATTTTTACAATATAGAAATGTATAGCGCTTATCGATTTTGAAATATGAGTACCATGTACAAACAATCTCAAAAACTAATAAAGATATCTTGATTTTTTTATCAAAATTGAATTTCTTGACTAAAACTTAGTGGGTTTGAAAAAAAGTTTCATCAAAATTGGACAAAATATGCCTGTGATCGACCAAAAACGATTTTTTGGATTTTGGTGACGTCACTAAGTACAAAAAATCAATTTTTTGACTATCACAGCTCAAGTTTGTCCGATTTTAATGAAATTTTTTTTGAAACCCACTATTTTTAGGGTGTTCTTTTCATTTTTACATTATAGAAATGTATAGCGGTTATCGATTTTGAAATATGAGTACCATGTACAGACAATCTCAAAAACTAATAAAGATATCTGGATTTTTTTATCAAAATTGAATTTCTTGACTAAAACTTAGTGGGTGTGAAAAAAAGTTTCATCAAAATTGGACAAAATATGCCTGTGATCGACCAAAAACGATTTTTTGGATTTTGGTGACGTCACTAAGTACAAAAAATCAATTTTTTGACTATCACAGCTCAAGTTTGTCCGATTTTAATGAAATTTTTTTTGAAACCCACTATTTTTAGGGTGTTCTTTTCATGTTTACAATATAGAAATGTATAGCGCTTATCGATTTTGAAATATGAGTACCATGTACAGACAATCTCAAAAACTAATAAAGATATCTTGATTTTTTTATCAAAATTGAATTTCTTGACTAAAACTTAGTGGGTTTGAAAAAAAGTTTCATCAAAATTGGACAAAATATGCCTGTGATCGACCAAAAACGATTTTTTGGATTTTGGTGACGTCACTAAGTACAAAAAATCAATTTTTTGACTATCACAGCTCAAGTTTGTCCGATTTTAATGAAATTTTTTTTGAAACCCACTATTTTTAGGGTGTTATTTTCATTTTTACAATATAGAAATGTATAGCGCTTATCGATTTTGAAATATGAGTACCATGTACAGACAATCTCAAAAACTAATAAAGATATCTTGATTTTTTTATCAAAATTGAATTTCTTGACTAAAACTTAGTGGGTTTGAAAAAAATTTTCATCAAAATTGGACAAAATATGCCTGTGATCGACCAAAAACGATTTTTTGGATTTTGGTGACGTCACTAAGTACAAAAAATCAATTTTTTGACTATCACAGCTCAAGTTTGTCCGATTTTAATGAAATTTTTTTGAAACCCACTATTTTTAGGGTGTTATTTTCATTTTTACAATATAGAAATGTATAGCGCTTATCGATTTTGAAATATGAGTACCATGTACAGACAATCGCAAAAACTAATAAAGATATCTTGATTTTTTTATCAAAATTGAATTTCTTGACTAAAACTTAGTGGGTTTGAAAAAAAGTTTCATCAAAATTGGACAAAATATGCCTGTGATCGACCAAAAACGATTTTTTGGATTTTGGTGACGTCACTAAGTACAAAAAATCAATTTTTTGACTATCACAGCTCAAGTTTGTCCGATTTTAATGAAATTTTTTTTGAAACCCACTATTTTTAGGGTGTTCTTTTCATTTTTACAATATAGAAATGTATAGCGCTTATCGATTTTGAAATATGAGTACCATGTACAGACAATCTCAAAAACTAATAAAGATATCTTGATTTTTTTATCAAAATTGAATTTCTTGACTAAAACTTAGTGGGTTTGAAAAAAAGTTTCATCAAAATTGGACAAAATATGCCTGTGATCGACCAAAAACGATTTTTTGGATTTTGGTGACGTCACTAAGTACAAAAAATCAATTTTTTGACTATCACAGCTCAAGTTTGTCCGATTTTAATGAAATTTTTTTTGAAACCCACTATTTTTAGGGTGTTCTTTTCATTTTTACAATATAGAAATGTATAGCGCTTATCGATTTTGAAATATGAGTACCATGTACAGACAATCTCAAAAACTAATAAAGATATCTTGATTTTTTTATCAAAATTGAATTTCTTGACTAAAACTTAGTGGGTTTGAAAAAAAGTTTCATCAAAATTGGACAAAATATGCCTGTGATCGACCAAAAACGGTTTTTTGGATTTTGGTGACGTCACTAAGTACAAAAAATCAATTTTTTGACTATCACAGCTCAAGTTTGTCCGATTTTAATGAAATTTTTTTTGAAACCCACTATTTTTAGGGTGTTCTTTTCATTTTTACATTATAGAAATGTATAGCGGTTATCGATTTTGAAATATGAGTACCATGTACAGACAATCTCAAAAACTAATAAAGATATCTGGATTTTTTTATCAAAATTGAATTTCTTGACTAAAACTTAGTGGGTTTGAAAAAAAGTTTCATCAAAATTGGAAAAAATATGCCTGTGATCGACCAAAAACGATTTTTTGGATTTTGGTGACGTCACTAAGTACAAAAAATCAATTTTTTGACTATCACAGCTCAAGTTTGTCCGATTTTAATGAAATTTTTTTTGAAACCCACTATTTTTAGGGTGTTCTTTTCATTTTTACAATATAGAAATGTATAGCGCTTATCGATTTTGAAATATGAGTACCATGTACAGACAATCTCAAAAACTAATAAAGATATCTTGATTTTTTTATCAAAATTGAATTTCTTGACTAAAACTTAGTGGGTTTGAAAAAAAGTTTCATCAAAATTGGACAAAATATGCCTGTGATCGACCAAAAACGATTTTTTGGATTTTGGTGACGTCACTAAGTACAAAAAATCAATTTTTTGACTATCACAGCTCAAGTTTGTCCGATTTTAATGAAATTTTTTTTGAAACCCACTATTTTTAGGGTGTTATTTTCATTTTTACAATATAGAAATGTATAGCGCTTATCGATTTTGAAATATGAGTACCATGTACAGACAATCTCAAAAACTAATAAAGATATCTTGATTTTTTTATCAAAATTGAATTTCTTGACTAAAACTTAGTGGGTTTGAAAAAAAGTTTCATCAAAATTGGACAAAATATGCCTGTGATCGACCAAAAACGGTTTTTTGGATTTTGGTGACGTCACTAAGTACAAAAAATCAATTTTTTGACTATCACAGCTCAAGTTTGTCCGATTTTAATGAAATTTTTTTTGAAACCCACTATTTTTAGGGTGTTCTTTTCATTTTTACATTATAGAAATGTATAGCGGTTATCGATTTTGAAATATGAGTACCATGTACAGACAATCTCAAAAACTAATAAAGATATCTGGATTTTTTTATCAAAATTGAATTTCTTGACTAAAACTTAGTGGGTTTGAAAAAAAGTTTCATCAAAATTGGAAAAAATATGCCTGTGATCGACCAAAAACGATTTTTTGGATTTTGGTGACGTCACTAAGTACAAAAAATCAATTTTTTGACTATCACAGCTCAAGTTTGTCCGATTTTAATGAAATTTTTTTTGAAACCCACTATTTTTAGGGTGTTCTTTTCATTTTTACATTATAGAAATGTATAGCGGTTATCGATTTTGAAATATGAGTACCATGTACAGACAATCTCAAAAACTAATAAAGATATCTTGATTTTTTTATCAAAATTGAATTTCTTGACTAAAACTTAGTGGGTTTGAAAAAAAGTTTCATCAAAATTGGACAAAATATGCCTGTGATCGACCAAAAACGGTTTTTTGGATTTTGGTGACGTCACTAAGTACAAAAAATCAATTTTTTGACTATCACAGCTCAAGTTTGTCCGATTTTAATGAAATTTTTTTTGAAACCCACTATTTTTAGGGTGTTATTTTCATTTTTACAATATAGAAATGTATAGCGCTTATCGATTTTGAAATATGAGTACCATGTACAGACAATCTCAAAAACTAATAAAGATATCTTGATTTTTTTATCAAAATTGAATTTCTTGACTAAAACTTAGTGGGTTTGAAAAAAATTTTCATCAAAATTGGACAAAATATGCCTGTGATCGACCAAAAACGATTTTTTGGATTTTGGTGACGTCACTAAGTACAAAAAATCAATTTTTTGACTATCACAGCTCAAGTTTGTCCGATTTTAATGAAATTTTTTTTGAAACCCACTATTTTTAGGGTGTTCTTTTCATTTTTACAATATAGAAATGTATAGCGCTTATCGATTTTGAAATATGAGTACCATGTACAGACAATCGCAAAAACTAATAAAGATATCTTGATTTTTTTATCAAAATTGAATTTCTTGACTAAAACTTAGTGGGTTTGAAAAAAAGTTTCATCAAAATTGGACAAAATATGCCTGTGATCGACCAAAAACGATTTTTTGGATTTTGGTGACGTCACTAAGTACAAAAAATCAATTTTTTGACTATCACAGCTCAAGTTTGTCCGATTTTAATGAAATTTTTTTTGAAACCCACTATTTTTAGGGTGTTCTTTTCATTTTTACAATATAGAAATGTATAGCGCTTATCGATTTTGAAATATGAGTACCATGTACAGACAATCTCAAAAACTAATAAAGATATCTTGATTTTTTTATCAAAATTGAATTTCTTGACTAAAACTTAGTGGGTTTGAAAAAAAGTTTCATCAAAATTGGACAAAATATGCCTGTGATCGACCAAAAACGATTTTTTGGATTTTGGTGACGTCACTAAGTACAAAAAATCAATTTTTTGACTATCACAGCTCAAGTTTGTCCGATTTTAATGAAATTTTTTTTGAAACCCACTATTTTTAGGGTGTTCTTTTCATTTTTACAATATAGAAATGTATAGCGCTTATCGATTTTGAAATATGAGTACCATGTACAGACAATCGCAAAAACTAATAAAGATATCTTGATTTTTTTATCAAAATTGAATTTCTTGACTAAAACTTAGTGGGTTTGAAAAAAAGTTTCATCAAAATTGGACAAAATATGCCTGTGATCGACCAAAAACGGTTTTTTGGATTTTGGTGACGTCACTAAGTACAAATAATCAATTTTTTGACTATCACAGCTCAAGTTTGTCCGATTTTAATGAAATTTTTTTTGAAACCCACTATTTTTAGGGTGTTCTTTTCATTTTTACAATATAGAAATGTATAGCGCTTATCGATTTTGAAATATGAGTACCATGTACAGACAATCTCAAAAACTAATAAAGATATCTTGATTTTTTTATCAAAATTGAATTTCTTGACTAAAACTTAGTGGGTTTGAAAAAAAGTTTCATCAAAATTGGACAAAATATGCCTGTGATCGACCAAAAACGATTTTTTGGATTTTGGTGACGTCACTAAGTACAAAAAATCAATTTTTTGACTATCACAGCTCAAGTTTGTCCGATTTTAATGAAATTTTTTTTGAAACCCACTATTTTTAGGGTGTTCTTTTCATTTTTACAATATAGAAATGTATAGCGCTTATCGATTTTGAAATATGAGTACCATGTACAGACAATCTCAAAAACTAATAAAGATATCTTGATTTTTTTATCAAAATTGAATTTCTTGACTAAAACTTAGTGGGTTTGAAAAAAAGTTTCATCAAAATTGGACAAAATATGCCTGTGATCGACCAAAAACGGTTTTTTGGATTTTGGTGACGTCACTAAGTACAAAAAATCAATTTTTTGACTATCACAGCTCAAGTTTGTCCGATTTTAATGAAATTTTTTTTGAAACCCACTATTTTTAGGGTGTTCTTTTCATTTTTACATTATAGAAATGTATAGCGGTTATCGATTTTGAAATATGAGTACCATGTACAGACAATCTCAAAAACTAATAAAGATATCTGGATTTTTTTATCAAAATTGAATTTCTTGACTAAAACTTAGTGGGTTTGAAAAAAAGTTTCATCAAAATTGGAAAAAATATGCCTGTGATCGACCAAAAACGATTTTTTGGATTTTGGTGACGTCACTAAGTACAAAAAATCAATTTTTTGACTATCACAGCTCAAGTTTGTCCGATTTTAATGAAATTTTTTTTGAAACCCACTATTTTTAGGGTGTTCTTTTCATTTTTACAATATAGAAATGTATAGCGCTTATCGATTTTGAAATATGAGTACCATGTACAGACAATCTCAAAAACTAATAAAGATATCTTGATTTTTTTATCAAAATTGAATTTCTTGACTAAAACTTAGTGGGTTTGAAAAAAAGTTTCATCAAAATTGGACAAAATATGCCTGTGATCGACCAAAAACGATTTTTTGGATTTTGGTGACGTCACTAAGTACAAAAAATCAATTTTTTGACTATCACAGCTCAAGTTTGTCCGATTTTAATGAAATTTTTTTTGAAACCCACTATTTTTAGGGTGTTATTTTCATTTTTACAATATAGAAATGTATAGCGCTTATCGATTTTGAAATATGAGTACCATGTACAGACAATCTCAAAAACTAATAAAGATATCTTGATTTTTTTATCAAAATTGAATTTCTTGACTAAAACTTAGTGGGTTTGAAAAAAATTTTCATCAAAATTGGACAAAATATGCCTGTGATCGACCAAAAACGATTTTTTGGATTTTGGTGACGTCACTAAGTACAAAAAATCAATTTTTTGACTATCACAGCTCAAGTTTGTCCGATTTTAATGAAATTTTTTTTGAAACCCACTATTTTTAGGGTGTTCTTTTCATTTTTACAATATAGAAATGTATAGCGCTTATCGATTTTGAAATATGAGTACCATGTACAGACAATCGCAAAAACTAATAAAGATATCTTGATTTTTTTATCAAAATTGAATTTCTTGACTAAAACTTAGTGGGTTTGAAAAAAAGTTTCATCAAAATTGGACAAAATATGCCTGTGATCGACCAAAAACGATTTTTTGGATTTTGGTGACGTCACTAAGTACAAAAAATCAATTTTTTGACTATCACAGCTCAAGTTTGTCCGATTTTAATGAAATTTTTTTTGAAACCCACTATTTTTAGGGTGTTCTTTTCATTTTTACAATATAGAAATGTATAGCGCTTATCGATTTTGAAATATGAGTACCATGTACAGACAATCTCAAAAACTAATAAAGATATCTTGATTTTTTTATCAAAATTGAATTTCTTGACTAAAACTTAGTGGGTTTGAAAAAAAGTTTCATCAAAATTGGACAAAATATGCCTGTGATCGACCAAAAACGATTTTTTGGATTTTGGTGACGTCACTAAGTACAAAAAATCAATTTTTTGACTATCACAGCTCAAGTTTGTCCGATTTTAATGAAATTTTTTTTGAAACCCACTATTTTTAGGGTGTTCTTTTCATTTTTACAATATAGAAATGTATAGCGCTTATCGATTTTGAAATATGAGTACCATGTACAGACAATCTCAAAAACTAATAAAGATATCTTGATTTTTTTATCAAAATTGAATTTCTTGACTAAAACTTAGTGGGTTTGAAAAAAAGTTTCATCAAAATTGGACAAAATATGCCTGTGATCGACCAAAAACGGTTTTTTGGATTTTGGTGACGTCACTAAGTACAAAAAATCAATTTTTTGACTATCACAGCTCAAGTTTGTCCGATTTTAATGAAATTTTTTTTGAAACCCACTATTTTTAGGGTGTTCTTTTCATTTTTACAATATAGAAATGTATAGCGCTTATCGATTTTGAAATATGAGTACCATGTACAGACAATCGCAAAAACTAATAAAGATATCTTGATTTTTTTATCAAAATTGAATTTCTTGACTAAAACTTAGTGGGTTTGAAAAAAAGTTTCATCAAAATTGGACAAAATATGCCTGTGATCGACCAAAAACGATTTTTTGGATTTTGGTGACGTCACTAAGTACAAAAAATCAATTTTTTGACTATCACAGCTCAAGTTTGTCCGATTTTAATGAAATTTTTTTTGAAACCCACTATTTTTAGGGTGTTCTTTTCATTTTTACAATATAGAAATGTATAGCGCTTATCGATTTTGAAATATGAGTACCATGTACAGACAATCTCAAAAACTAATAAAGATATCTTGATTTTTTTATCAAAATTGAATTTCTTGACTAAAACTTAGTGGGTTTGAAAAAAAGTTTCATCAAAATTGGACAAAATATGCCTGTGATCGACCAAAAACGATTTTTTGGATTTTGGTGACGTCACTAAGTACAAAAAATCAATTTTTTGACTATCACAGCTCAAGTTTGTCCGATTTTAATGAAATTTTTTTTGAAACCCACTATTTTTAGGGTGTTCTTTTCATTTTTACAATATAGAAATGTATAGCGCTTATCGATTTTGAAATATGAGTACCATGTACAGACAATCGCAAAAACTAATAAAGATATCTTGATTTTTTTATCAAAATTGAATTTCTTGACTAAAACTTAGTGGGTTTGAAAAAAAGTTTCATCAAAATTGGACAAAATATGCCTGTGATCGACCAAAAACGGTTTTTTGGATTTTGGTGACGTCACTAAGTACAAATAATCAATTTTTTGACTATCACAGCTCAAGTTTGTCCGATTTTAATGAAATTTTTTTTGAAACCCACTATTTTTAGGGTGTTCTTTTCATTTTTACAATATAGAAATGTATAGCGCTTATCGATTTTGAAATATGAGTACCATGTACAGACAATCTCAAAAACTAATAAAGATATCTTGATTTTTTTATCAAAATTGAATTTCTTGACTAAAACTTAGTGGGTTTGAAAAAAAGTTTCATCAAAATTGGACAAAATATGCCTGTGATCGACCAAAAACGATTTTTTGGATTTTGGTGACGTCACTAAGTACAAAAAATCAATTTTTTGACTATCACAGCTCAAGTTTGTCCGATTTTAATGAAATTTTTTTTGAAACCCACTATTTTTAGGGTGTTCTTTTCATTTTTACAATATAGAAATGTATAGCGCTTATCGATTTTGAAATATGAGTACCATGTACAGACAATCTCAAAAACTAATAAAGATATCTTGATTTTTTTATCAAAATTGAATTTCTTGACTAAAACTTAGTGGGTTTGAAAAAAAGTTTCATCAAAATTGGACAAAATATGCCTGTGATCGACCAAAAACGGTTTTTTGGATTTTGGTGACGTCACTAAGTACAAAAAATCAATTTTTTGACTATCACAGCTCAAGTTTGTCCGATTTTAATGAAATTTTTTTTGAAACCCACTATTTTTAGGGTGTTCTTTTCATTTTTACATTATAGAAATGTATAGCGGTTATCGATTTTGAAATATGAGTACCATGTACAGACAATCTCAAAAACTAATAAAGATATCTGGATTTTTTTATCAAAATTGAATTTCTTGACTAAAACTTAGTGGGTTTGAAAAAAAGTTTCATCAAAATTGGAAAAAATATGCCTGTGATCGACCAAAAACGATTTTTTGGATTTTGGTGACGTCACTAAGTACAAAAAATCAATTTTTTGACTATCACAGCTCAAGTTTGTCCGATTTTAATGAAATTTTTTTTGAAACCCACTATTTTTAGGGTGTTCTTTTCATTTTTACAATATAGAAATGTATAGCGCTTATCGATTTTGAAATATGAGTACCATGTACAGACAATCTCAAAAACTAATAAAGATATCTTGATTTTTTTATCAAAATTGAATTTCTTGACTAAAACTTAGTGGGTTTGAAAAAAAGTTTCATCAAAATTGGACAAAATATGCCTGTGATCGACCAAAAACGATTTTTTGGATTTTGGTGACGTCACTAAGTACAAAAAATCAATTTTTTGACTATCACAGCTCAAGTTTGTCCGATTTTAATGAAATTTTTTTTGAAACCCACTATTTTTAGGGTGTTATTTTCATTTTTACAATATAGAAATGTATAGCGCTTATCGATTTTGAAATATGAGTACCATGTACAGACAATCTCAAAAACTAATAAAGATATCTTGATTTTTTTATCAAAATTGAATTTCTTGACTAAAACTTAGTGGGTTTGAAAAAAATTTTCATCAAAATTGGACAAAATATGCCTGTGATCGACCAAAAACGATTTTTTGGATTTTGGTGACGTCACTAAGTACAAAAAATCAATTTTTTGACTATCACAGCTCAAGTTTGTCCGATTTTAATGAAATTTTTTTTGAAACCCACTATTTTTAGGGTGTTCTTTTCATTTTTACAATATAGAAATGTATAGCGCTTATCGATTTTGAAATATGAGTACCATGTACAGACAATCGCAAAAACTAATAAAGATATCTTGATTTTTTTATCAAAATTGAATTTCTTGACTAAAACTTAGTGGGTTTGAAAAAAAGTTTCATCAAAATTGGACAAAATATGCCTGTGATCGACCAAAAACGATTTTTTGGATTTTGGTGACGTCACTAAGTACAAAAAATCAATTTTTTGACTATCACAGCTCAAGTTTGTCCGATTTTAATGAAATTTTTTTTGAAACCCACTATTTTTAGGGTGTTCTTTTCATTTTTACAATATAGAAATGTATAGCGCTTATCGATTTTGAAATATGAGTACCATGTACAGACAATCTCAAAAACTAATAAAGATATCTTGATTTTTTTATCAAAATTGAATTTCTTGACTAAAACTTAGTGGGTTTGAAAAAAAGTTTCATCAAAATTGGACAAAATATGCCTGTGATCGACCAAAAACGATTTTTTGGATTTTGGTGACGTCACTAAGTACAAAAAATCAATTTTTTGACTATCACAGCTCAAGTTTGTCCGATTTTAATGAAATTTTTTTTGAAACCCACTATTTTTAGGGTGTTCTTTTCATTTTTACAATATAGAAATGTATAGCGCTTATCGATTTTGAAATATGAGTACCATGTACAGACAATCTCAAAAACTAATAAAGATATCTTGATTTTTTTATCAAAATTGAATTTCTTGACTAAAACTTAGTGGGTTTGAAAAAAAGTTTCATCAAAATTGGACAAAATATGCCTGTGATCGACCAAAAACGGTTTTTTGGATTTTGGTGACGTCACTAAGTACAAAAAATCAATTTTTTGACTATCACAGCTCAAGTTTGTCCGATTTTAATGAAATTTTTTTTGAAACCCACTATTTTTAGGGTGTTCTTTTCATTTTTACAATATAGAAATGTATAGCGCTTATCGATTTTGAAATATGAGTACCATGTACAGACAATCTCAAAAACTAATAAAGATATCTTGATTTTTTTATCAAAATTGAATTTCTTGACTAAAACTTAGTGGGTTTGAAAAAAAGTTTCATCAAAATTGGACAAAATATGCCTGTGATCGACCAAAAACGATTTTTTGGATTTTGGTGACGTCACTAAGTACAAAAAATCAATTTTTTGACTATCACAGCTCAAGTTTGTCCGATTTTAATGAAATTTTTTTTGAAACCCACTATTTTTAGGGTGTTCTTTTCATTTTTACAATATAGAAATGTATAGCGCTTATCGATTTTGAAATATGAGTACCATGTACAGACAATCTCAAAAACTAATAAAGATATCTTGATTTTTTTATCAAAATTGAATTTCTTGACTAAAACTTAGTGGGTTTGAAAAAAAGTTTCATCAAAATTGGACAAAATATGCCTGTGATCGACCAAAAACGATTTTTTGGATTTTGGTGACGTCACTAAGTACAAAAAATCAATTTTTTGACTATCACAGCTCAAGTTTGTCCGATTTTAATGAAATTTTTTTTGAAACCCACTATTTTTAGGGTGTTCTTTTCATTTTTACAATATAGAAATGTATAGCGCTTATCGATTTTGAAATATGAGTACCATGTACAGACAATCTCAAAAACTAATAAAGATATCTTGATTTTTTTATCAAAATTGAATTTCTTGACTAAAACTTAGTGGGTTTGAAAAAAATTTTCATCAAAATTGGACAAAATATGCCTGTGATCGACCAAAAACGATTTTTTGGATTTTGGTGACGTCACTAAGTACAAAAAATCAATTTTTTGACTATCACAGCTCAAGTTTGTCCGATTTTAATGAAATTTTTTTTGAAACCCACTATTTTTAGGGTGTTCTTTTCATTTTTACAATATAGAAATGTATAGCGCTTATCTATTTTGAAATATGAGTACCATGTACAGACAATCTCAAAAACTAATAAAGATATCTGGATTTTTTTATCAAAATTGAATTTCTTGACTAAAACTTAGTAGGTTTGAAAAAAAGTTTCATCAAAATTGGACAAAATATGCCTGTGATCGACCAAAAACGATTTTTTGGATTTTGGTGACGTCACTAAGTACAAAAAATCAATTTTTTGACTATCACAGCTCAAGTTTGTCCGATTTTAATGAAATTTTTTTTGAAACCCACTATTTTTAGGGTGTTCTTTTCATTTTTACAATATAGAAATGTATAGCGCTTATCGATTTTGAAATATGAGTACCATGTACAGACAATCTCAAAAACTAATAAAGATATCTTGATTTTTTTATCAAAATTGAATTTCTTGACTAAAACTTAGTGGGTTTGAAAAAAAGTTTCATCAAAATTGGACAAAATATGCCTGTGATCGACCAAAAACGATTTTTTGGATTTTGGTGACGTCACTAAGTACAAAAAATCAATTTTTTGACTATCACAGCTCAAGTTTGTCCGATTTTAATGAAATTTTTTTTGAAACCCACTATTTTTAGGGTGTTCTTTTCATTTTTACAATATAGAAATGTATAGCGCTAATCGATTTTGAAATATGAGTACCATGTACAGACAATCTCAAAAACTAATAAAGATATCTTGATTTTTTTATCAAAATTGAATTTCTTGACTAAAACTTAGTGGGTTTGAAAAAAAGTTTCATCAAAATTGGACAAAATATGCCTGTGATCGACCAAAAACGGTTTTTTGGATTTTGGTGACGTCACTAAGTACAAAAAATCAATTTTTTGACTATCACAGCTCAAGTTTGTCCGATTTTAATGAAATTTTTTTTGAAACCCACTATTTTTAGGGTGTTCTTTTCATTTTTACAATATAGAAATGTATAGCGCTTATCGATTTTGAAATATGAGTACCATGTACAGACAATCTCAAAAACTAATAAAGATATCTTGATTTTTTTATCAAAATTGAATTTCTTGACTAAAACTTAGTGGGTTTGAAAAAAATTTTCATCAAAATTGGACAAAATATGTCTGTGATCGACCAAAAACGATTTTTTGGATTTTGGTGACGTCACTAAGTACAAAAAATCAATTTTTTGACTATCACAGCTCAAGTTTGTCCGATTTTAATGAAATTTTTTTTGAAACCCACTATTTTTAGGGTGTTCTTTTCATTTTTACAATATAGAAATGTATAGCGCTTATCGATTTTGAAATATGAGTACCATGTACAGACAATCTCAAAAACTAATAAAGATATCTGGATTTTTTTATCAAAATTGAATTTCTTGACTAAAACTTAGTAGGTTTGAAAAAAAGTTTCATCAAAATTGGACAAAATATGCCTGTGATCGACCAAAAACGATTTTTTGGATTTTGGTGACGTCACTAAGTACAAAAAATCAATTTTTTGACTATCACAGCTCAAGTTTGTCCGATTTTAATGAAATTTTTTTTGAAACCCACTATTTTTAGGGTGTTCTTTTCATTTTTACAATATAGAAATGTATAGCGCTTATCGATTTTGAAATATGAGTACCATGTACAGACAATCTCAAAAACTAATAAAGATATCTTGATTTTTTTATCAAAATTGAATTTCTTGACTAAAACTTAGTGGGTTTGAAAAAAAGTTTCATCAAAATTGGACAAAATATGCCTGTGATCGACCAAAAACGATTTTTTGGATTTTGGTGACGTCACTAAGTACAAAAAATCAATTTTTTGACTATCACAGCTCAAGTTTGTCCGATTTTAATGAAATTTTTTTTGAAACCCACTATTTTTAGGGTGTTCTTTTCATTTTTACAATATAGAAATGTATAGCGCTTATCGATTTTGAAATATGAGTACCATGTACAGACAATCTCAAAAACTAATAAAGATATCTTGATTTTTTTATCAAAATTGAATTTCTTGACTAAAACTTAGTGGGTTTGAAAAAAAGTTTCATCAAAATTGGACAAAATATGCCTGTGATCGACCAAAAACGATTTTTTGGATTTTGGTGACGTCACTAAGTACAAAAAATCAATTTTTTGACTATCACAGCTCAAGTTTGTCCGATTTTAATGAAATTTTTTTTGAAACCCACTATTTTTAGGGTGTTCTTTTCATTTTTACAATATAGAAATGTATAGCGCTTATCGATTTTGAAATATGAGTACCATGTACAGACAATCTCAAAAACTAATAAAGATATCTTGATTTTTTTATCAAAATTGAATTTCTTGACTAAAACTTAGTGGGTTTGAAAAAAATTTTCATCAAAATTGGACAAAATATGCCTGTGATCGACCAAAAACGATTTTTTGGATTTTGGTGACGTCACTAAGTACAAAAAATCAATTTTTTGACTATCACAGCTCAAGTTTGTCCGATTTTAATGAAATTTTTTTTGAAACCCACTATTTTTAGGGTGTTCTTTTCATTTTTACAATATAGAAATGTATAGCGCTTATCGATTTTGAAATATGAGTACCATGTACAGACAATCTCAAAAACTAATAAAGATATCTTGATTTTTTTATCAAAATTGAATTTCTTGACTAAAACTTAGTGGGTTTGAAAAAAATTTTCATCAAAATTGGACAAAATATGCCTGTGATCGACCAAAAACGATTTTTTGGATTTTGGTGACGTCACTAAGTACAAAAAATCAATTTTTTGACTATCACAGCTCAAGTTTGTCCGATTTTAATGAAATTTTTTTTGAAACCCACTATTTTTAGGGTGTTCTTTTCATTTTTACAATATAGAAATGTATAGCGCTTATCGATTTTGAAATATGAGTACCATGTACAGACAATCTCAAAAACTAATAAAGATATCTTGATTTTTTTATCAAAATTGAATTTCTTGACTAAAACTTAGTGGGTTTGAAAAAAAGTTTCATCAAAATTGGACAAAATATGCCTGTGATCGACCAAAAACGGTTTTTTGGATTTTGGTGACGTCACTAAGTACAAAAAATCAATTTTTTGACTATCACAGCTCAAGTTTGTCCGATTTTAATGAAATTTTTTTTGAAACCCACTATTTTTAGGGTGTTCTTTTCATTTTTACAATATAGAAATGTATAGCGCTTATCGATTTTGAAATATGAGTACCATGTACAGACAATCTCAAAAACTAATAAAGATATCTTGATTTTTTTATCAAAATTGAATTTCTTGACTAAAACTTAGTGGGTTTGAAAAAAAGTTTCATCAAAATTGGACAAAATATGCCTGTGATCGACCAAAAACGATTTTTTGGATTTTGGTGACGTCACTAAGTACAAAAAATCAATTTTTTGACTATCACAGCTCAAGTTTGTCCGATTTTAATGAAATTTTTTTTGAAACCCACTATTTTTAGGGTGTTCTTTTCATTTTTACAATATAGAAATGTATAGCGCTTATCGATTTTGAAATATGAGTACCATGTACAGACAATCTCAAAAACTAATAAAGATATCTTGATTTTTTTATCAAAATTGAATTTCTTGACTAAAACTTAGTGGGTTTGAAAAAAATTTTCATCAAAATTGGACAAAATATGCCTGTGATCGACCAAAAACGATTTTTTGGATTTTGGTGACGTCACTAAGTACAAAAAATCAATTTTTTGACTATCACAGCTCAAGTTTGTCCGATTTTAATGAAATTTTTTTTGAAACCCACTATTTTTAGGGTGTTCTTTTCATTTTTACAATATAGAAATGTATAGCGCTTATCGATTTTGAAATATGAGTACCATGTACAGACAATCTCAAAAACTAATAAAG
The DNA here is from genome assembly GCA_963920215.1 of Nineta flava. Lineage (NCBI taxonomy): Eukaryota > Metazoa > Arthropoda > Insecta > Neuroptera > Chrysopidae > Nineta > Nineta flava. The sequence continues at coordinate 7,693,300 of OY986046.1, forward strand.
ATATCTTGATTTTTTTATCAAAATTGAATTTCTTGACTAAAACTTAGTGGGTTTGAAAAAAATTTTCATCAAAATTGGACAAAATATGCCTGTGATCGACCAAAAACGATTTTTTGGATTTTGGTGACGTCACTAAGTACAAAAAATCAATTTTTTGACTATCACAGCTCAAGTTTGTCCGATTTTAATGAAATTTTTTTTGAAACCCACTATTTTTAGGGTGCTCTTTTCATTTTTACAATATAGAAATGTATAGCGCTTATCGATTTTGAAATATGAGTACCATGTACAGACAATCTCAAAAACTAATAAAGATATCTGGATTTTTTTATCAAAATTGAATTTCTTGACTAAAACTTAGTGGGTTTGAAAAAAAGTTTCATCAAAATTGGACAAAATATGCCTGTGATCGACCAAAAACGGTTTTTTGGATTTTGGTGACGTCACTAAGTACAAAAAATCAATTTTTTGACTATCACAGCTCAAGTTTGTCCGATTTTAATGAAATTTTTTTTGAAACCCACTATTTTTAGGGTGTTCTTTTCATTTTTACAATATAGAAATGTATAGCGCTTATCGATTTTGAAATATGAGTACCATGTACAGACAATCTCAAAAACTAATAAAGATATCTTGATTTTTTTATCAAAATTGAATTTCTTGACTAAAACTTAGTGGGTTTGAAAAAAAGTTTCATCAAAATTGGACAAAATATGCCTGTGATCGACCAAAAACGATTTTTTGGATTTTGGTGACGTCACTAAGTACAAAAAATCAATTTTTTGACTATCACAGCTCAAGTTTGTCCGATTTTAATGAAATTTTTTTTGAAACCCACTATTTTTAGGGTGTTCTTTTCATTTTTACAATATAGAAATGTATAGCGCTTATCGATTTTGAAATATGAGTACCATGTACAGACAATCTCAAAAACTAATAAAGATATCTTGATTTTTTTATCAAAATTGAATTTCTTGACTAAAACTTAGTGGGTTTGAAAAAAAGTTTCATCAAAATTGGACAAAATATGCCTGTGATCGACCAAAAACGATTTTTTGGATTTTGGTGACGTCACTAAGTACAAAAAATCAATTTTTTGACTATCACAGCTCAAGTTTGTCCGATTTTAATGAAATTTTTTTTGAAACCCACTATTTTTAGGGTGTTCTTTTCATTTTTATAATATAGAAATGTGTACCGCTTTTCAATTTTGAAATATGAGTGCCATGTACAGACCATCTCAAAAACTAATAAACAAACCTTGATTTTTCTATCCAAATTGAATTCCTTGACTAAAACTTAGTGAACTTGAAAAATATTTCATCAAAAACTGACTTAACTATTTGTTAATACGCGGTATGTACTGAGTGAATACCCGATATATACGGACCTTTACTCTTATAAAGGTCCGTGCCCTTAGCGAATTTCCTCAGAATACATAAATCACTTTCTAGCGGTCACAATTTTAGTCTGATCAACATGAACTGTCGTATATGATTTTAGTATTTGCTAGGCCAATTTTATTAATAAATGACATTCGTCAGGGGAATGGGGGACATAAAGAAAGAAGGAAACACAAAATATAAAATATTTCTCTTAATATTAGAACAATCCAAAAATGCATAAGGAATAAAGTTGTAGAAAATCATGTTTGCTACAATTCATCACCTTATCAATTTTGCTCAACTCTAATGTGTACAGAGATATTAAGGAATTTAATTTTCAATCTTAAACCGTCAATATTTCTGTAAATATTAGTGTAACAGAAAAAATGATAAGAAACAAAACTATAGTAAAACTTAATACCTACAACTTTACTTCTTATAAATTTTTTGATTTTTCGAATATTAAGGGAGATATGTCAAATTTTTTGTTTCCCTCTCCCTTTAAACCTCCCTTTCCCCTTGTCCGATTCTACCCATTAACGAACTTCGAAGTTCCTCAAATACCAAATTTCTTTCAAATCAGATTAAAATTGTGACCACTAGAGCGATTACAGACATATATATATATATATATATATACATACATATATAAATATATATTATATATATATATGTATATATATATATATATATATATATATATATATATATATATATATATATATATATATATATATATATATTTGTATATATATATAAATTTTGAAGAAATTTTGGTACGGGACCAATAGCTTCTATTTCCTTTCAGGAAATTCGCTAAAAACGGTGAATATCAAAAAGGTAAACATATATTGTGATATAGGTAAATAAATAATTATGAATAAAATAATACGAACGAATGAGAATTAGAAACAGAGCAACAAATAGATATCAGATAACAAATATGAGATGAGATGAGATCGAATATGAAATTTATAAATTATTTTTTAGATAATTATATTATTTATACAGCTTCTTTTATATTCATTATTTATTCAATAATATCTATCTATCTACGAGTATTGACACACATATACGAGTATACCCGTACTGGTTGGTAGTCGTATATGTTTATGTTAGGGGGCTTAGGGCAGGCTACGGGGTAGCTGCTACGGCTGATGATGCTATCGTATATACCAAATGTTCACATACACACACATGCATACTTCATTTAGAGTATATAAGACCACTACGACTATATATATATATATATATATATATATATATATATATATATATATATATATATATATATATATATATATATATATATGTATATTCCCTACAACACTACCCTACCACATTATACGGCAGGGTGCTCCACCAAAAATACTTGAAATCTAAAAACTATTAGCTGGATGCCGCCTGGATATTGAGGAATCGATGAAATCGAGATGGCTGATGAAGTAGCGACAATGGATGCTCTAGTGCTCTACTAAACGGCCCAGAACCGTTTTTTTGGAGTGCCGAATAGCAAAATAAAAAATAAAAGAATGGACGATACACGAGTCCAACTGTTTGGTAGATAGATAGATAGATTTTAGATTTTAGATAGATTTTCACTTCGACCATAATTCGGTCCATTGTGATGCCTAAGGATGTGAGGATGTGAGTGGAGTGGAAGGAATTTTTGTGTATAGACTAGGAATTGGTAGGAAGTGAGGCCGCAGCCAACTATGATAGGGACTATGCCGATATTCATCTGGAGTTCGTGAAGGAAACTGCAGAAAACCTTCTCAAGCATAGCCGGTTACTTCGTTCTTGTCCATACGCCGACAGTTTAGTCAATTAACCGCTCCTTTTTTTCTTAATAATTGACAAACTGCCGATGTTGGGATTCGAATCCATAACCTTCCAGCTTCCAAGTAGGCATACTACGCAGACATAACGCCGTAGACCACTCGGCCACTTGGACTGGTAGTTGTTCATTACTTGCTTTAGTCATGATTTGATAATTGATGTCCCATAATCAAAGAGAGTGACATCCTGTATATATGGTATGGTATAGATAGATAGATATATAGATAATAAATATCGTATATGTGTATATATCTATTTATCTGTTCGTTGCGTTGGTTGGTTGGTTCGTTGAAACTGTTCTGTTTCTGTTCGGCATCGCCATCACAGTGTTGTGTTGGTCCATCATCTCCAACTCCTAAATGAAGGATCTGAATGCCAATGGCTATTCTATCCTCTATCCTATCCTCTATTCTATTATATTCTATCCTGTCTATTTTATTATATATCCTATATATATATATATATATATATATATATATATATATATATATATATATATATATATATATATATATGTATATAAACCGTATGTGTTGGAAAGCATTCCTAATAGAGAACAAATGTTAAATATTATTTACTATAATAACTATACTAAATATACTTAATAAAGAAATAAAAATAGTGGGAGTATTCTATACTGCGTCTGTTGTGTATACTTGCTGGACTGTTTTGTACTGCACTAACATGTAATGAGAGTGGGTTAAATATGTTCATTGTTGTCTTCTTAAGCATAGCATTACTTCTAACAATTGAAAATTCTTTTTTGAATATCCCATATTATTTGTATGTAGAATGTTTGCAAATAAATGATAGTATTCTATTAACGGTATAACATAAAACAACAATCCACACAAATTAAAAGAAAAATAATACCCCAAAAAGAAAAAAAATAATAGAATTCCGACATAAAAAAAAAGTTAAACCAACGGTTCGAATATTCCTCCATTATTTGCCAAACAATATCCGAGTCGATTGTAGATATCTACCCGGGTATTTTCTAGCACTTGAGGAGAAATATTCGCACAATTGTCAACAATTCTTTACCTTAATTGTTGCAAATTTTCAGGCCTATTCATAGGTCTTTCTGTGTTTTCAGAAAACTCCACAAAAAATGGCGATCTGGCTGTCCACTTGAAGGTTCTAAAACCACTCATAAGACGTTCCTGGAAAGTTTGTTCCAGGAACAGCCTTACTATCATGGCATTGTGTGCAGGGCAATCATCGTGTTGGAACCATACAGATTCCAGGTCTAAATTAGGAAGAGCTCTAACAGTTGGCAAAACAATATTTCGTAACAAACTCAAATATTTTTGAGAATCTAAAGATCCGTCAATGAAGAATGGTCCTATAGTATGGTCACCCAATATTCCAGTCCAGACATTCAGTTTCAGTATGTATGGTTTTATAGTCAATATTTTATTTATTTATATAACATTGATTCTCGATTAGAAATGCTTTTGAAAACGGTCTGTATATATATAACAGGACATACATAAACACATATACAGGATCATATCATCTATACAGTTAAACAGTTTGACGAAGCGTTAGTTAGCATCGATACAGCGTACTGTCAACAGCTCACCAATATAACATTATCACTGAGCATAGATCTTATAAATCGTGTGTGACGCGTGTCATAGCGAACGCGCGTTTAGGTACTTCACTTACAAATCATCATATAACTGATATGTATCTATCGCGTGCGCTATCTATTAGTGTATATTATATTGTGCGAATACTTCAATCAAGTTGTGTTTAAAAACTTTTGTTGTGATTTAAAAAAAATAAAATAAAATAAATAAATAAATAATTTCATTGTGAATTTGAAAAATTTGTTTGGTATTTGTTTTAAATCAAACAATTAATTTCATTCAATTTTATTATAAAGTCAATTGTTTTGTTTGTACAGGATGATTTAGTAATAATGTAACAAAACTTTTTATACCCAGTATATGTAAATATACAAGGTATTTTAAGTTTAGTCCCGACTTTGTAACGCTTAAAAATATTGGTCGAAGGCATGAATGTTTGGTATATGTGTTCATAAAATGGCCCAGTTCGGCCATTTCTGCATGTCCCTCCGTCTGTCTGTGAACTCGATAACTCAAGAACGGAAAGAGATAACAAGCTGAAATTTTGTAAAAAAAAGTAAGGTCAAGTTCGTTAATGGGCAAAATCGGACCATGTTTGGGAAAAATTGGCAAAACTGCCTATTTTTAGAAACCGTAAGAGATATAATAAAAATTCAATCACAAAAAATCATCTTCTTTTTAAAATAAACAACTTTTATTTGATAAATTTTTCTATAAACTCAATAGTTTTCTCATAAGCTGTGCTCAAAAGTTTCTCGGCAAGCGAAAAATATGCCCATCTTTAAAAGCATAACAGATTTTTTTTTTAAATTGTAGGACAATTCAAACATTGATATACAACTCAGTATATACTGGGTATTAAAACAATTAACTTAATTAGTTGTTACATTACTTGTTTTTTATCAGAAATCAATTTTAATCTGGTGTTTTGTAAAATATGATTTGATTTAAGTAAAATGTATTGTATAAATATATATTTCGTCAACAAATTAATCCTCATCAGCTAGTCATAATTGTCTCTCGGGGAGATATAGAGATACCATTGAATTATAATGATGATGTTGATCACTTTGTAATCGAAATACGTATTTATACAATACAAATAATATTTACCTAGTGTTTGTTCTCTTTGATTGATCTATTGTATTTGCTTTGATTAGATTGATTGGAATGTTTGTAAATAAACCTTAGGAAGTCGATTTTCATTCAATTCTTTGTAAATGTATGCGCAGTTGATAAAACAAATAATACGATAGTGATGCTAGGAAATTTAGGAAATTTCCGTTGCTAAAAAATCAAAGGCTAAACTTTTGTTAAACGTTGTTGAAAATTTTTTATTGAGGATTTGATTCATTCGATTCTATTTATCGAATTGAATCAATTATCCCGTATATATATATATATATATATATATATATATATATATATATATATATATATATATATATATATATATATATATATATATATGTATATATATATATAAGGCTATAAACGATAACACAAAAACAATATAACGAGTTAAAATTTTGTGTTGTAGAGTTTAAAAGTAAGGTTAAGTTTGTAAACAGGCTAAATCGGACCCTTCTTTTGATTCGAGAACCTGATTCGTTTGATTCAGTCTGCTAAAATGAATATAAACAAGTGCAAATAACAACTAACTGAGTTAATTACTTAACCACCCGAAATATACTGAACTTATGAAAAACAAGTTTCAATCAAAAGTTGTTTATTTAAAAAAAACGAACATTTTTTGTCCATTTTATTCAATTATGGTCCGTTTTGCCCATTCAAACAAACGCTTCCTTACTTTTTAGCTCTAGAACACACATACGAAATTTCAGTTCACTATATCTTTTTGTTTTTGAGTTATCATGTTGACGGACGGACGGATATGTTGAAATGGACTAATTAGGTCATTTTCAACCGTTACCAAGTCGGGTCTAAAGATAATATATCCTGGTATATATTATATACCTGGTATACAAAGCTTCGTGGCATAGGAATCAAAAGAACCATTTCATTTGATATCAATTCCATATACTAAAGATTTTATATGGAATTAAGTCAATTAAATGAATTAGTGAATCAATCAGTTGTTCAATCCAACACTATTTAATAAGCACAACCCATTTGAACTGAACCATTTTCAATTCTATTCATGGTAAAGTACACAAGTAATGTCTTTCGTAAACATTCACTTAGGTATCGATGGTAGATCGATTGCGAAATCATAATACAATATTATCTGATGCCATAATACGATTTAATAATATTTTTAAATTCAATTATCTGAGAAATTAATATCACTTCTTCTTATGCAAGAGTTAATCTTCGTACTGTTTTTTATTTTATTTTGATAAGTTTCAATACTCCCTAAAGCACTCCGTAGACGTTCAATTGTTGATATGAAAACGTCCATAGAGAGACGACTATATACGCATGATTTCATATATTGGGAGGGCTCCCTCTTCTACTTCAGCCCGACGAGATTCGCTTCTCCCATATGTTGGCAATAGCCTGGAGCTTGCTTATCAGATCTTCCTGAAGGTTCATATATTCGGGGTGAGATACACCGAATATCCGGTATCTGCTGTAACCTAGAGGTTCGCAGTCAAAGATAATGTAGCTGGATGTTTCTTCCTCCTCGCCACACAATCTGCACAGAATAGACCCGTTATGTGGTCCCATTGTGTGCAGATGCTTCCGCAGGGGATAATGCTCGGTAATGAATCCGGTAACCCTTCGCAGTTACATCCTGTGCAGTCTCAGTGCATCGAGAGATAGCCTCTTGGCTGCACTCTGAAGCAGTACCTTCCCGAGCTCCTGCTGCGGTACTTTTTCCCAGTGATCACGGTGTTTAGCATTTGACCACTCGTTGAACAACTGCCCGCCCCGGTCCCTTCTTCAGTTTTGGATCCATCTGTATACCAGATGATTTCTTTCTTGAGATAGGGTGGTTCTCCTTCCGTTCACAGGCGACAATCATCGGCATTCGAGTTTATATGAGTTTATATGGGAATTGAACAATGTATTTGAATCATTGCTTTTCACACTATGCCTGAGAAATTTTGGTATTGATGAAAACATTGTACATGAAACAGACAATACTATATATATATATATATATATATATATATATATATATATATATATATATATATATATATATATATATATATATATATATATATATATGTTACAGTAAATGTACACTCTTGGGAAATGTACACTTTTACCGTAAAATGTGTACATTTCCCAAAAAGTTAGGTATATGTGAACTGAATATAATGTATATGTACATTTCCCGGCAAATTTGTACTCTTGCCTTCACGTTTTGGTAAATGTATACTCTTACCTTCATGTTTTAAGAAAAATCGGAAAATTTTGGCACGATTACGATAAAAATATGCAAAATTCCAACAGAGAGAGCTAAAACATGATGAAATTAGATGATAAAATATATACCCAACCCAACCAGGAATAACCCAACTCGACCCAACCCAATCCAACTGGGCCCAACCCAACCCAATTCGACCCAACCCAACCATACCCAACCAAACTCGACCCATATCGATATCTCTATTTCGTATTTTGCGATTTCGTATTTTGTATGCTCACATTTACCAAAACGACATGGCCAATGTGAATTCAATGTACATTTCCCTTTTTTGAAATTGTAAATGTTACTTGAATGCACATTACCCAAACGAGGAGGCAAATGTGCACATTTACCGGAAAATGTGTGCAATATCTATTTTTACCGTAACATATATATAAATATACATATATATATATATATATATATATATATATATATATATATATATATATATATATATATATCCGGGTTAATTGGGATCGGGGCTGATACGGATAGTCAAATATCTGGAATAAATTATGATAAATTATCGGATAAATTTTCTCGGCTAAAAAAGAATTATTTAAAATGAACACCCTGTGTATATAAACGAAATATAACTTTGAATTGTGTATGAATAATATATGGTACAAAAATTGAATGTCTATGGGTCTCTTTATTTATTGTTGAATAGCACTCTCTGCTATTATCTGAGTGATAGTAAAAGAAAACCATAAAATAATTCTGGTTTTCAATTTGAAAAGTAATCACAAAAGGGGAATAAATCATTGCAGTGTACAAATGTTAACCTTTTGAAAGAGAACAAAAATATATAACGTCTAAACCCTACTTTAGAATACTACACTATTAAGTAAAGTGTGTTCAGTTATGATTTGATCCGTGCCACATTCTAAATGGAACATCCTGTATAGAAGATGATTCTATATACACTGCACAGCAAAAAAAAGTGGCACACTTAGAGAAATTTATTTTCTTTGGATTTTTTTTTGCATATTAACTACATTCTTATAAATTTGTATATGGTCTTTTGGGCGTAAAATTGACAAATTCGTGAGGTCTGGCGCTACGGCCGGCTTTCTGGGTCGTAAGTTCATATCAAAAAGACTTTTTCTAACAGTTTCTGCAATAGTAGCAGCATTAGGATTCATATACGGAGCCTTTGGGCAGTATCAAACGATCGATATTTGGATTTTTATATGGCTACCAAGTATCCCAGAGTGAAATTCAATAGAACATATCTGGAATGAACCTATCCGACGTATAAGAAAATGAATTCACCTTTCTGGTAGCTCACAGGAGCTCATTATAGCTTTAGTCCAGGAGGTAATCACCCAAGATGTTGTAGCGAACTTAATTAAAAGTATGCCTATGGGTTGCAATGGGATCCAATGATGCCATTGGATGCTTCTATGAGTTAAAGTGAGCTCTGGTGTTACAACTGGCTTTCTGGGTCGTAAGTTCATTTCAACAATTTCTGCACTAGTGGCAACATTAGGATCCATATGGAGCTTTTGGGCTGTCTCAGAAGCATTAGAAAAACGATCCCGAAGGGAGTACATTAAAATAAAACAATCGAAACTCAGATTTTTATATGGTCACAACGTATTTCAGAGTGAAATTCAATAGAACATATCTAGAATGAACCTTTCCGACGTCTAAGAAGATGGACTAACCCTCCTGGTAGCTCACGGTAACTCATGGTAGCTTTAGTCCAGGAATGGGAGGTAATCACCCAAGATGTTGTAGCGGACTTAATTAAAAGTATGCCAAGAAAGCTTGGGACAGTCATTAGAGGAAGAGAAAGCGTTAATTATAAGGTTTTTATGTAATTTTAAGTCCAGCCCAACTAAAACATACAAAAATGTCGTTGATATGCAAAAAAATTCCAAAGAGAATAATTGAAATGAATTTTTATAAGTGCGCCATTTTTTTTGCTGTGCAGTATAGTATATTGATGTTACTAAAATGATTAAATAAGCAACTTTGAAAATATATTTGATAGTTTGACTTGAAAATAGTTGATGATTTAATTAGCAACTAGCAACTAGTAGCAACCAATAGCAATATTATTAATCAATCATCATAAATATATTGATTACAGAATATGTAATATCATCATTCATCAATAAAGAGTACACATGATTGATTGATATCGTTTGAGTGATGAGTGTGCACTCTGGTTGGTCACAGTGGTCACTGGCCACAATAACATATACTGAATAGTGTACACATGTCCACAAAAGTACCGCTCATTTTTCAAAGTTCCTTTGGTGCGTGATCAAATTTTAAACACCGTGATCATTGGGAAAAAAGTACCGCGACGGAGAGCTCGGGAAGGTACTGATTCAGAGTGCAACCAAGAAGCTATCTATCGATACACGGAAGCTGAACAGGATGCAACTACGGAGAGTTACCGGATTCATTACCGGACATTATCCCCTGCGGAAGCATCTGCATACAATGGGACTCCATAACGGGTCCATTGTGTGCAGATTGTGTGGCGCGGAGGAAGAAACATCCAGCCACATAATCTTTGACTGCGAACCTCTAGGTTACAGCAGCTACAAGATATTCGGTAACACAAAATTTGACATATCTCCCTTAATATTCGAAAAATTTCGAATATTAAGCGGTCTCAGTTTTCATTTTATCGAAATGAAATTTGATATTTGAGGCGATTTTGGTATTCAAAAGGTCAAGTTCGTTAATGGGTTAAATCGAACAAGGGAAAAGGGAAGTTTAGAGAGAGGGGGAAACACAAAATTTGACATATATCCCTTAATATTTGAAAAATCGAAAAATTTATAAGAAGTAAAGTTGTAGGTATTAAGTTTTACTATAATTTTGTTTCTTATCATTTTTTCTGTTACACTAATATTTACAGTAAAATGGACGGTTTAAGATTGAAAATTAAATTCCTTAATATCTCTGTACACATTAGAGTTTGAGCAAAAATGATAAGGTGATGAATTGTAGCAAATTTGATTTTCTACAACTTTATTCCTTACGCATTTTTCGATTGTTCTACTATTAAGAGAGATATTTTATATTTTGTGTTTTCTTCTTTCTTTATGGCCCTCTTTTTCCTTGACGCATGTCATTTATTAATAAAATTGGCCTTGCAAATACTAACATCATATCAGGTACGACATTTCATTTTGATCAGACTAAAATTGTGACAGCTAGAAAGTGATTTATGTATACTAAGGAAATTCGCTAAGTTGAAGCAGCTCCTGCGTAACGAATTTTTTATTTATAATGGACAACTTTTATTCCAAACATTTTTTTCGTAAACCCAATGAATAAGGAACAAATTATAAAATTTTGATAAATGAACGCTACTTTTGTGAGCGTGTGTATACTCATATGTCTATACTCTATAGATATAGTCAAGCTTACACATAGCCTGATAGCCATTATAATTCATTATCAATACGTGTTGTTTGTTTCATAATAAAAATGTTTTTATTTACTATACGATCATGTACAGAGTGCTCCAGGTTCAATCATACACATAATACCTTTATCAAAAAATCAACACAATCAGTATCAAAGTATCTTCAAAAAGTGTTATAAAGTGTCCAAACTTAGGTGTTTTTATATTCAAGTCTGAACCATAGACATTATAATATAGGGATAGAAGGTTAAGTGCCTTTTTAGAAATTGTGGGATGGCGTTCCGGGTCATAGGGGTGCGGGAAATTTTTCAGCGAGTGAGTGACTGATGGCGTCAATTATATATATATGTATATAATTGTCTATATGTATGTTTGGCCATTATTTTTAAAAATTGGATGAATGCTTGATTCATGTTTGCTACAATTTACTACTCGCCCGTTTTTCTCAAACTCTATATATATATATATATATATATATATTACAGATGGTGATTTTCGACAATGACCTACTGAAATTTTAAAGAGATATTTATAGAAGAAATTTTTATAAAAGATATTCTTTTTCTTTTTAAAATAAACAGCTTTTGTTTGAAAAATTTTTTTATAAACTCAATAGTTTTCTCATAATTTCTGATTAAATGTTCCTCGGAAAGCGAATTATTAACAATTCTAATACGCAGAATTGTTAACAAATCAATCATTGATATACAAGTCAGTATATTCTGGGTATTTAAACAATTAACTCAATTAGTTTGTTACATTACTTGTTTTAAGTTTGAATTTAAACTAACGTCTTTTATGACCATGATAATAAAAATTCTGCCGGCCATATTCATCACGATTTAAGAACACAGATTGTACATATAGACCAATCGCCAAACAAAAATTGGACGATGTTTGCCTTTCCTACTGAAGTCTTACCTTCCGTCCTTATATTTCTATGTCTATGGTCTGAATTCATAATCTATAAACAAAAATCGTATGCTTTTAAGGTAGTTCCAGCATTGTAGTGTATAATCAGGACAAAAAACCGGTTTACTTTTATTACAGAACAAAGCCACACATACACAACACATATATAAATTAATGTAATTTTGAAATAAAAACAATTTTAAATTATCATATTTCGAAAACAAAACGGTAAAACGCGATTTAAAAAACAAAATTTATTTAAGAAATATTTATCTTTACTGTCCGTAGTTTTTTTTTTAAAATTCTATCGAGTATTTTTTTTCAATACAACAGATAATAGTTGGGCGGGCATGAAGTTTTATATGCCATTTTCTAAACGGTCAAAAATTCTGAAACTTCGGGATTTATTAGAAAACGTTATTTTTCCCTTACTAAAAGATTGTACCCAATCAAATATCACACCAGATTGAAAAAGAAATGTTCCGACCATATTTGTTAAATCATTCTGTACATGTAGTATGTACAATTTTCTGGTCAGTCTCCATTTAGTCTACCAGTTGTTTTGTTTACATCTTCGCATAGTAGATCTCCCACGAATATGAGAGAGTACATATGTATACATAAAGCAATGTGTATAAGAAGGAGGTCTTATAGGTTTGTTTGTTACTTAAAGTTAAACTATTATGTGTTGTCATGTCTATTAATTTGTATGTGTGTTATGATTTTGTTCTGTTGTTCAGAAATACAACACACAACAGTTACAAACCAAACCTATAAGATCTCCTTCTCATACACATTGCTTAATGTATACATATGTACTCTCTCATACTCGTGATCTACTATGCGAAGATGTAAACTAACAACCGGTATAGTTTAATATTTAGTATGATGTACAGTACGTTCTAAGTGTGTTGGTGTGTGTGTGTGTGTGTGTGTGAGTGAGTGTGAATAGTTGTTAAAGCTGTTAAATGAATGACACGTCTATTATTTGGTCGTGTTATTTTCAATTATATATCGTATCGTAGTACAGTATCTATCGTATCGCATATTCATATTGTCCGTTACGTTGTCATGTCTATTGTAGTTTTACTAGCAGCAGCAGTACTAGCTAGCTATACACACATATACTATATACTAGCAGCAGAACAACACTCTGTTTCACTATTATATTCTTTTATTCATTCTTCTATTGTTTGTAATTCCCTTGATATTATCAACTATCTATCCTTTTATATTCTGTCACTTCTGTGTACACCCCCCCTAACCAGTACTACCCCCACCAGCGATAGTCATCCACAAACACGTATCTAACATCCTCACAGCGCGTCCGCAGTCCACACATATCCCAACATTTTAATCCGTTATTTCTTGTGTATGAACCCAACAATAAACAATGAGATGCTTTTGTTTTTTTTTTTTTTTTAAATATATATTTTTTTTATTATTATGATAACAATAACTGTTTAGTATTTATTTTATGCTATAGTTTAGTAGTTAGTAGATGATAGTATAGTATAGTACTATCTGTGTATATTTTTATCATTATCATGTGTATGCTATACAAGTTGATAGTATTTATTTTGGGCCAACTTATAATAGTACGCACATGTTGTCAATATTATATAATAGATACGACTGTTTCAATTAATTAATTAAAATACAACTTTATATGAATGATGTACGAAAGTCAGTGGCGTTGGCTATATCATCATCAGTGGCGTAGTTCACTAATACATATTTGTTAAGAACGTTTATGTACTTGATATAGTACATTCATAAATTTATACAAAATCCAGTTTCAATTAATTAAAATACAACTTTATATCAATGATGTACGAAAGTCAGTGGCGTTGGCTATATCATCATCAGTGGCGTAATTCACTAATACGTATTTGTTAGAACGTTTATGTTCTTGATTTGGTACATTCATAAATCAATACAAATTCCAGTTGCAATTAATTAATTAAAATACAACTTTATATCAATGATGTACTAAAGTCAGTGGCGTTGACTATATCATCATCAGTGGCGTAGTTCACTAATACATATTTGTTAAGAACGTTTATGTACTTGATATAGTACATTCATAAATCTATACAAAATCCAGTTTCAATTAATTAATTAAAATACAACTTTATATCAATGATGTACTACAGTCAGTGGCGTTGGCTATATCATCATCAGTGGCGTATTCACTAATACGTATTTGTTAAGAACGTTTATGTCCTTGATTTGGTACATTCATAAATCTATACAAAATCCAGTTGCAATTAATTAATTAAAATACAACTTTATATCAATGATGTACTAAAGTCAGTGGCGTTGACTATATCATCATCAGTGGCGTAGTTCACTAATACATATTTGTTAAGAACGTTTATGTCCTTGATTTGGTACATTCATAAATCTATACAAAATCCAGTTTCAATTAATTAATTAAAATACAACTTTATATCAATGATGTACTACAGTCAGTGGCGTTGGCTATATCATCATCAGTGGCGTATTCACTAATACGTATTTGTTAAGAACGTTTATGTCCTTGATTTGGTACATTCATAAATCTATACAAAATCCAGTTGCAATTAATTAATTAAAATACAACTTTATATCAATGATGTACTAAAGTCAGTGGCGTTGACTATATCATCATCAGTGGCGTAGTTCACTCATACATATTTGTTAAGAACGTTTATGTACTTGATATAGTACCTTCATAAAACTGTACAAAATCCAGTTGCAATTAATTAATTAAAATACAACTTTATATCAATGATGTACTAAAGTCAGTGGCGTTGACAATATCATCATCAGTGGCGTAGTTCACTAATACATATTTGTTAAGAACGTTTATGCCCTTGAAATAGTACATTCATAAATCTATACAAAATCCAGTTTCAATTAATTAATTAAAATACAACTCTATATCAATGATGTTCGAAAGTCAGTGGCGTTGGCTATATCATTATCAGTGGCGTAGTTCACTAATACATATTTGTTAAGAATGTTTATGTCCTTGATATAGTACATTCATAAATTTATACAAAATCCAGTTTCAATTAATTAAAATACAACTTTATATCAATGATGTACGAAAGTCAGTGGCGTTGGCTATATCGTCATCAGTGGCGTAGTTCACTAATACATATTTGTTAAGAACGTTTATGTACTTGATATAGTACATTCATAAATCTATACAATCCAGTTTCAATTAATTAATTAAAATATAACTTTATATCAATGATGTACGAAAGACAGTGACGTAGTCACTAATATTTGTTAAGGACGTTTATGTCCATTGATATAATTCATTTATAAAATTTTACAAAATCTACAATAAGTCAGATACTTAATCTGATTTATTTATCTTAAACTTATTATCTTAAACTACTCAGATACTTATCTTACGTTACACTCCTTGTATATAGTAGGGTAAATTTATAAAATATACATGTATATTATATATATTCGGTATGTAGTGTATCGATTGTCCATGTAGGTCCTATATATAATCGTATACATTTAGTACATTATAAATTACCATATAAATGAATTGAAATGAATTCAATTGAATTGAATTGAATTGAATTCGAAATGAATTCTTTATACAGATCTCTATTCTACTAAGTATACGTATATATATACATATTTAGAGATATCGTATGGTATGGTTGGGTATCTACTATATCTATTATCCGTACAGCATACCACCGTATACAGTCTACATGTTTTTAGGTATATTATTATTGAATGTGTTTTTATATTTTATACCAAAGCTACCTACCTATCTACCTATCTACCTATTTAATACCCTTACTCACATTGTGGATTCTGTTGTGGTTTGGAGTTAGGTTCTACTAGAACCTACTATAAGTAAAGTAGGAAATAAAGTCTACTAACTTGATAATACTTATGATCACCATTTTATATATATATACACACACAATATATATATATATATATATATATATATATATATATATATATATATATATATATATAAGGTTATTTGTATTAGTGATATAGTATACACTTAATAAATATAATAGCAATGGGAGTTTTGGAGTTTTGTAAGATAGATGTACTATACACTATAGACTATACACCATAGATTATAGTTACTATCGTACTATTGTATAGTGGCAACCATAGATATCATAGTCTTAGATCAGTCATACATATCGAAAATGGTATGGTCCGATCATTATCCTATAATATACACAGTGGTTTGTGTAACTGACTCCATCAATCACTGATCTGTACAAAATCTAAGCCACCTCTAGAAATGCTAGAGGGATGCGGTATTCGACGTGGAATAGGTTCAAACTTACGGGAAATATTGGAAAATGAGAAAAACCCCAAACTTTACGAAATTTGCACTGCGTAGGATATATTTTCATTCTAGAACGCATAGCAAAGACGAAGTTTTCACTGGGTCCTTGCGAGTACAACGAGTCTATATATATAACGCTGTTTGTGTAACTCCCCGATTGACTTTTTTATGCGAAACCTAACCCAGACAAGCTAGAATGTTGTGGTTTTTTTGCATTCGACACGGAAAAACTTCAAACTTACAGGAAAAGTCGGAAAACTTTAATTATTCCGAAGTAACTCTCTCTAAAATGGGGGAAAAAACTAAAAATACCTTTTTTCTTCTATATATGCTAGAAGGATATGATGTTTTTGCATTTTTTGAAACTAATATCGGAAAACTTTCATATTCCTAACGCAAACCCCTCGAAAATGAGAAAAATAACCCAAATACCCTCTTTACTTCTATATAGGCTAGATGGGTGCGGTTTTTGCATTCGACGTGGAATATTTTGAAACTTAAAGGAAATATTTTCCCGTTATACCCCACGCTGCCCTTCCTACCTTCCTTAGGAGCCATGCTGTCCTACTTTCTCTAAGACCCATGTTGCCCTCACCATTTAACTTCCCATGATAGATTGATTTCTTCAGTTCTTTATTTATTTATACTACGCCAAATTTATACTACTAGCCCGCCCAGGGCAACCTCAACAATCTATCTATCTATCTATGCCAAAAAGGATTGAAGCAGTTATTAGAGTAAGAAGAGGTAATATCCACTATTAAAAGTTTATTTGCTTCTAAAAAGCTTGAAATAAAATACATTTTTAAAGTTCTAAAATTTATGCAAATTTGTATATATATATATATATATATATATACTTTTATCATTCTTTTATTCAGTCTACCTTTCTCGAAGTGGCCGTACAATCCGAATTCAGTTAGTTGTAATTATCTATCAAGAAGCTATCGATTTCCGCATCATTTAAATCAAATTTACTGATCTAATCCTAATAGATCTATAAGCGAGCCCACTCGTAGTAGTAGTAAAAGTACTGTTAGCTAGCAAGCTATTTGATGTACGATCGTGTTAGATAATATATTTTCTTATTTCTATGTCAAATGTATTTTCCATTTGATTCAATGAATGGTTGAAAAATTCAAAAGGTAGCTCTCTGTAGCTCCATCCATCGTAGCAGTCGTATTCGTCCGTACTCTCTATATTATGGATGCTGTGTGTATGTTTTTTTATTTTATTTTTTTATCGCACGTTTTCTTCTTTTCTTCTGACTGAGATGAATGTGTGATATACCACCAACTCAAATAATTCCTCTTACTTATTTCTTTTTCTTTTATACTTTAGTTTTCTATACAAACATTTATGTTTTTATTTTTTACTTTTTTCAGAGAAAAATAAAACACAGTTTTTCTTTTTTTTTTTTTGTGTTCGCTCTTTTTATAGAAAACGGGAATCTTGTACATAAGTTCTTATGAATAGTGAGTGTGTGGATATCTTGAATAGGAGAGATAATAATCTATTCACGAAGATGTATATTGAATATATATATATATATATATATATAGGATGTCCCAGAAGTAGTCGAGTTCCATAAGAGGATAGGTAGATGGTACGATTTTGGGACGAAAAGTCCTGAGACATTTTTTTATTAGACGCACCGTTAATTAATTATTAATTAATTAAGGAAACTAGGTTGAAACCAAAGTTGCAAAATGTGCATTTTTTTGATAATTCATTTTTGATTAAATTATCAATTTTCTGGAAAAATGTATTGCTTAAATTTTTCAAATTATTAATTCCTTGAAAGTGAATGCATTAATTATATTTTTTTATTTTTTGAAAAATGTATAATTAATAAATTTAAAAAAAATGCGCAAATTAAATTCGTTGAATTATAAAGTTTTCTCAAAAGTGCATTATTAATAACATTATTGTATTGAAAAATTTAATTATTGCATTATTCAAAAAGGTTAATCAATAAAATAATTTAATTAATGCACTTTTGAGAAAACTTTATAATTTATCGAATGTAATTTGCGCATTTTAAAAAGAAATTTATTATTAACACAATTTATTTATTACATTTTTCAAAAAATAAAAAAATATAATTAATGCACTCGCTTTCAAGGAATTAATAATTTGAAAAATTGAAGCAATACATTTTTCCAGAAAATTGATAATTTAATCAAAAATGAATTATCAAAAATATGCACATTTTGCAACTTTGGTTTCAACCTAGTTTCCTTAATTAATTAATAATTAATTATCGATGCGCCTAATAAAAAAATGTCTCACGACTTTTCGTTTCAAAACTGAACTCTCTACCTACCCTCTTATGGAACTCGACTACTTCTGGAACATGCTATATATATATATATATATATATATATATATATATATATATGTATTGGTATTGAGTATTACGCACCTAGTTACACCAAATTTATTGGCATGACGACAGACAGCTTCAGTTTGTATAACAATAAGTTGTGGGTGGCGCGTATACAAGAGGTCCGCTTTCGAAATTAACTACCCAGAAGGGGTTCTAGTGCACCACTAAACGGCTCAAGTGTCCAACCGTTCTTGGGTAGATACTCACAGTTTTGGATATGGCGCGTTACAAAATCCATGAACCCTAACTTTCTGCCGTGTGGTAACTAAGCTCCTGAGTCGATGAGGAGCATTTTCTCTCAAACCATATATATACGGCCATTTTCGAGATACATGGGGGGGGGGGGTGGAAAAGTGGACCCTAACCGTCTGGAAACAACGGTAAATCAAAGTATCCATTTTTTATACACCGGATAAAATAGTGGCAGAAAAAGTTTTATGGCGGTTTCGGAGGGGGTGGTGTTTTATACTATACCGTTTATACCGTTTTCTTAAACCTCACCCCCCTCCGAAAACGCTATAAACTTTTTTCTGCCACTATTTTTTCCGGTGTATAAAGAATGGATACTTTGCCTTACCGTTACTTCCAGACGGTTAGGGTCCACTTTTCCAACCCCTCCCCCCCGCTATCTCGAAAATGGCCGCTCTGCCATAAATATATATATATATATGGTATGAGAGAAAATGTTCCCCATCGACTCAGAAGCTTATTTACCACACGGCAGAAAGCTAGGGTTCATGGATTTTTTGACGAGTCATATCCTAGACTAATATGTTTTGTATATAAAGTTTCAACCTAGTGCATATACCAGAATCTCAACACAATATAGAAGTGTCTTTTGACTATAGTTCAAGATTGTTTCCCATCTAAATAATGAATAGTTTTAGCTACGCCACTGATTATGTATCTTTATTTTGTAATGAGTTTCTTATTCTAGAAAATTGAACGTCTTATGAAAGGTTAAAAAATACAATAGCTTCTAAATACAACAAAGATTTTCTATTGTTGAGGAAAATGCAGAGGTGGGTGATATATGGGTGTATTTTGTGTAGATTGACGCATGCCTAATTAGTCTATCTGGCATACCCGTTCCAGGAAGATTTTATCAATTACTATTTTGTTGAATATAATTTGTTTAATAGAAAACAATCGTAATTAATTTGATTTGTTTTTGACGAAATTTGATTCAATATTACTATTTTGCGATCATTTTACTTGGTTCTAATATTATGATTTTGATATCTTTCTTCATTTTACCGATACATTCTATAAGAGATATCTCAAATATAACATCAAAATTGACCTAAATATAGTCGAATTTCATACCCAGATTATAAAAATCGGATAGGAAAATTTGTATAATTTGATGACATCATCAAGGTACAAAAATATTTTTTTTTTTGGATATCTTAGAGAAATTTGCATGCAATTTTACTGATTTTTTTTTGAAACCTATTATTATTTTGAGATCATTTTAGGGCAATGGGCCATGAGATCGGTCCAGGCACACATCCAATAGTGACTTTGTTATATTTACCTAAATTTTCCTAGACAATTTTGGAGTTTATTTCAGATGAATTTAATGCTTTAATCGCGGTCTGATTGATTGAATGATTGATTTATCTTAGGGTCTAAAAAGTATTGCACTTCGACCTTATGGTCCATTGTGCTCGTCCTTCTACTTCGGATCGACGAGATTAGCTTCTCCCATATGTTGGCAATAGCCAGGATCTTGCATATCAGGTCTTACTGAAGGTTCATATATTCGGGGTGAGATGCACCGAATATTCTGTATCTGCTGTAACCCAGAGGTTCGCAGTCAAAGATTTCTTCTTTTTAAGATTTCTGCTTTTTAGTATCCTACGAAACCACTGTGACCCAGTGCGGCCTGACTATACAATTTAGTTTACCTAGAAAATTTTGGAGTATATTTCAGGTGAAGCTAGCGCTTTAAGCGCGGCCTGACTATACAATTTAGTTTACCTGGACAATTTTGGAGTTTATTTCAGGTGAATTGAATGGTTTCAGTGCGGTCGGACTATCGGATAAATAATTGATAATAAGTCAAATGAATGAGTAATAATAGTTTGACATTAAAGTAATGCACATTTATAGGATCTCGTGACGTATTTGGAATACTATTGTGCCAAAGGATTCATGTCAAAAAGTTAATTGACAGTTGTTTACATCGTATAATTGAGATGTCCACAATGTGATATGACAACAACACTTACAGTAAACACAAGGTATACTACATATATGGTATAATAATAATAATAAGGTTAAAGGCTGTCTGCCGTAGACTCATGTTGAGTACATTGTATGTCTGTTTATGTACATGTAGTACATGTTTATGTGATTGAGAGGGTAGATTTTAAAAATTGATAATCATTTATAATGGAAGAGTAAATAATTATTTTTATATTTACTAACTTACAATGTACACACATTTAGTCACTTTATCATCTACAGAGCTACACTCTATATGTTTTATATCATATAGTAGGTGACACACATAGAGATTCATTACCTGAAGCCTTTTGACGTCGGCGACCAATAGTCCTAACCAGTTATGGCCGCTAAGTATGAATATCTATATCAGTCTTGATTAATACGTCTCAATATTCCAGGTTGAAGTGTATACCATTTATAGATGTGCAATCAAGATTGAACTAAAAAGGTAGAATAAAAGTTTATGCGCCGAGCTTAAAGCATGGCACATAAACTCCAAAACTGTCGTGGAGTATATCGATCCACTGAAGTAGAGGTAGGCAGATATAAACACAATATTTCGAATGTGTTAAGGTCCTTTAAGGGTCGGTAGAAAGGCTTACTTACAAGGTTTCGACTTTCCTTGTTACTTTATAAACTACATTTCAAATTTTGTCCCTATTCCTAGAACATCTGTTTGTATATTATAAATACGTATTTCGACTACAATGTAGTCATCATCAGTATGAATTAGCTAATCGTAACTATCTCTGGGATATGGATTCAGAGATATTTTGCTTGTTGCTAATTTGGTGCGTGTCTCACAATGATATTAAAAAAGTTCTATCTTTTATACGATTTGACTGAGGGTATGATCTGACCTAAAGATTATTTGAGTTGACTGACTAACAGATTAGGTGTGTGAAAAGTCCCACCTATTTATTGTCGGTATCCTTTTGTGACTATACGGCTTTACTTTTGTCACTAAAGTGAGGGTATCGAAGCTAACCTTGATATTCAGGTATTCGATTTTTTTTAAAAAATAGTTTAATTTTATTCAATCAGAATTTGGAATTAGGCTAAATTCATTATCTGTTTTCTCAATTTGTGTATGTAGATACTTTCATAAGCATCTAATTCTGTGGGATTTTGTACAGATGTCAGTAGTTTTAGATTCGATTTGTCAATTTTGTGGTTGTTCTCAATGCAGCTATACACGATTTTTCGGTTCTCCAAAATTTCCCATGAGCCAGATGTTCTTTGATTCGAATTCGAAAAACCTAGAGTTCTCTTTGATTATTTTAATAATCTTTGTAAACATGTTGGTTGTTTCTGATCTATGTTAATAGACTTACTACATGATATTGTATCGTATTATTTATACATGATAAAGTCTTCATTACTAACGTGGTATGGTGTGTATATATCTGCCTACCTCTGTTAGGAGTTAGGCTACTACCTACCTACAGACCAATCTATCTACATACCTCGCTCGCATAGTAAGTTGTTAAATGTTATGATTACTGATCTATGATAACATTTAATATATAAAGTACATGGATGGACATGTACTTTGATGTGATGTGATCAAATGAACAAGTAAACAAGTGTGTATACACTGTATAGCTAGCTATACATATATCTATCTACTACCTACTAATACTTATCTATCTATCTACCTACTGCCTATATATATATACTTTTTATTTGTAAACAGTTCTATCTATATAACACACACTTAATTATATATATATTTATATATTTTAAATAAAGTATAATCTATTGAATTATTTTATTTTCTTTTAACGGTATCACATTATACAATTATTTGATAATATATCCAACTATCTTAGATTTGGATAATATAGTCAAACCTCATTATTAACTAACCTATTTTATTTATTTTATCTATTACAAATTAAATCAATCGTTAAATAGATGTAAAAACAACGTCGCTATCCACGAACACATCTGTTTGTTCGTTCCATTCTTCTCTACTATGGATTTGGATGCGTTTTTCGAGGAAGGTGTAGGTATGTGTACAATACATTCAGTACACAAATCTCTAGTTTTTTAATCAAGTCTTAAAAATCGTCGTTTTAACAAAGAAATTTCTGATATCCTCTCAGTAGAAGTGATCATCTAGTCCATAGAATGGCTCTGTCCTTGTAAGGGATGGCGATGCTCGCTGTGATCTACATTTGGATAGGCTTCAAACACCGTGATAGAAAAATATATCGCAACAAAAATTCGGGAAAATACTGTTACGAAATCTTCAAGAGGCTATTCCTCGATGCACTGCACCTGAACAGGATACAACTTCCGAATGTTACCGGATTCATCACCGGGCATGATCACCTACTAAGAGAGCCACATTCGAAGGAACCTTTCGGGACTCAGGAAGGCCATGAATCTTCTCGGAAAATAAACTGCAAAAGATACAAAACCTGCATTGGCCGGAGCAAAAATAGACTGTGGATACTGAGGTTTCTTATGGGGCATTTTAGACTCAGGGGACACCTTAGGAAGCTAGGCTTAGATAGATAGATTGTAGAGGCTGAAAGGAATTTGTGAAAGGATTGTGAAAGGAATTTAGTGTATAGACTAGGAATTGGTAGGATATGCGGCTGCAGCCGACTATAATAGGAACTATGCCGATACTCATCTGGAGTTCGTGAAGAAAACTGCAGAAAACCTAAGCATAGCCGGTTACTTCGTTCTTGTCCATACGTCGACAGTATAGTCAATTAACCGCCTTTTTTTTTCTTAATAATTGACAAACTGCCGATGTCAGGATTCGAACCCATAACCTCCCAGTTTCCAAGTAGGCATACTGCGCAGACGTAACGCCTTAGACAGCTTGGCCACTTGGAGTGGTAAGCTAGGCTTGGAAATGAGCGTAACTGTAAGTTTTGTGGAAAAATGGCAGATTGGCGGACTCTAGAGACCTCGAAACATGGCGATATATCGAATTACAATAACTTCCCAAATGGGAGGTTAATAAATACATATAATAGGGAATATGCATGAAAATTTTTTTTCACATTTATTTTCAGAATATGAAAATACTATTAATACTGTAATAATATTTAAAAACGAAATTAAAATCCGACAAATATCAAGGAAGCTATAAGCTTTTAAAGATTATTATCTGTCTCTTTCTTGCAAAAATACTAAAAACGGAGTTTTACGTGTATTTTAAATGGTGAAAGTGTAATATGACGTCACATAACATATCAAGAGGGTTATCACCCTCTTTGTCTAATCGGGAATTTCAATCATTCATATCTCGCTTATTTTTAAAGTTATTTAAAATGTAATTTTACTTTGATATTTGTCAAGTAAACATGCTTCAATCCAAGTGAAAAAAAATTTTCATGCATATTCCCTATTCCTCTGATGTACATACGTCATACATAACGAAGTTTGACTGTATTGAAATATTAAATTATTTCTAATGGATAAAAGATGTTCATCGATTGCTTGAGATAGAGAGTTCGAGAGAGTTCCATATGAATCGTATGTTTAAATGTAGAAACTATATAACTAAATTGGGATAGTGAATTGAAATTGAAATGAAATTGAATTGAAATCGAAATTGAATTTTACAAATATAAATAAATATATATATATATATATAAGATGATAATATAATATAGAAGTGTTCTTATACTATTCTAGTCTAGAACTCCAACAGTGAATACAACCACCAACCAATCCAGTGAATGTTTATAACATTTATATAGTTATATACAATAATAATAATCATCATAATCTTATAAAACAATAAATATTAAATATATATAAAAATAACCAATGTCAGTTGTATTCATATTTATACCTATCGTGCTCATACTTGATACGTTCTCAGGTAAGTGTTTTAATATTTATAACTGTTATGTGTGTTCTACATTTAATCATATAATAAGTAGTACACATAGATATCAGCATGAGCTGCATCAACTTAAGTCTTAAGGTTCATTTAGACCATAGGTGGGCAGATCTTCACTGCACTGAGCTCTGAGTGAGAGGTAGAAAGAGAGATAGAGTAAATATAGGGTAACCTACCAATTATTATTATTTTCTTTTTTTAATTAAAACATTTTCTGAAAAAAATATTATAATACCAACTATTTTTTATGGTCACTATTATTCAAAGTATACAATACATACAATACATTGAATACATACTCTGAAATTTTGGGCTGGTAATTTGAGGCATAAAATGTACCTTTTGAATAAATTTGGGTATGAATAAAATATAAATGTTATAAAAATTATAAAATATAAATCTTTTGATCTTTTACATTTACCGCTTGTAAATTTTTTGATGATTTAGCTTTAGTTTAGATTTTAGAATTAGATTTTAGGAAATTCCGAATAATTTGCCTAAACTATTCATATCGGAGAACTAATAAACAATTATTTACTTGATTTAATTATTTTTTCTTAGTAGGGGGTATAGTAGGGGGTAGAGTTGGTAATTTGTTACTAATTTCTAAATGGTTAAATTTTACATAAGGTGGGCATAATGTTTTGCTCTAGAACACGCATACAAAATTTTAACTCGCTATTTTCTTTCGTTTTTGAGTTATCGTGTTGATGGACGGATAGACACATTTGCGGAAATGGACTAATTAGAAAATATCTCAATTTTTTTTATTTTTTCAAAATTGTGAAAACTAACCTCAAATTCTTCAATTAAGTTTTGTCAAGACATTTTCAGCGACCAAAATTAGCTTCGTGGTTGACTTATTAACTGCCCCTGCTATAGAAGAGTGATAGTTTCAGTTCCCCCCAGATTCATTTCTAGGTGGATATAATATACTTACTCTATTGCCTATTTCTAGATTTATCCTAGTATATATGATATAAATAAATAAAAGACTAGTAGCAGACTAGTAAACTATCGTAGATAGGTAGATCGGTAGAATACTAGATAGGTAACAAATATAGATACAGACAAACACAGATGTAGATACAGAACTTTTATCAATATTTTAGAAATACAAATATATAAATGTGATCAAATATTTAAATGTGTTCTACTTTAGTTCAGCTCTGCTACCAGTACCAGTTTTCCATAATTTTATCATCAAATAAAACAGTTTATTCTATTTATTTTTTATATTAACTTTTTTGTTTTTGTTTTTTTTATTCAATTTAATGCAATTTAATTAATTTTAGGTGCAAATATATGTTTATACGGTTTTCATAATTTCTAATATTTGTTTTAAACATTTATTTGTATTGATCATACCATACCTCTACTAAATAGAATTTATTAATTTGTTCTGTCTACGGCTATATCGAGCCATTTTAAATTCTTCATACTTATAAAACATGTTTGATCATTTTTATTCTGTCCGTGTACTTGGGTATGACATTTTGCATTTATTATAACCGGTATATGTATATAGTTTGAAGGATTCTTCAATAGGGACGCTCGAAATTTTTTAGGCTATAGCTGCTATGTTGTTCAAGTGACATCTGTTAATTTTATTGTGAATTGTTTAGTAGTGTATAGTAAATCACCATGGAAGGTTATAGCGTGCCATTCAATCATCATCTTTAGCGACGAGGTTCATTTTCGGATGAATACATGTGTCAACAAGCACAATTGCCGGATTTGGGGGGATACCAACCCACACAAGATACACCTGCACCAAATGCATCCCGAGAAATTTACTGTTTGGTGCGGATTTTGGTTTGGCGGAATCATGTTTCAAAACGAATCTGGAATTGCCATAACCGTCAACGGTGAGCGCTACAGATCGATGATAAGTAATTTTTTGTGACCTAAACTGGATGATATGAATACCAATAACATATGGGTCCAATAAGACAGCGTTACATGCCACACACTTGACCGTCCAAGTGGTCGAGCGGTCTAAGGCGTTATGTCTGAGACTTTATTAGGCATCACAATGGACCTTATGGTCGAAGTGTAGCCCGTCCAAGGCAGCCACTAGAATCTATCTATCTATTTACATCCCACACAGTGCATGTATATTCTGGGCGAACGGTTTGAGAGCATGGTTAGCGCATGCGTCGGTGACGTGAACTGGCCACCGAGATCATGTGATTTAACGTCTTAAGACTTCTTCCTTTGGAGCTATCTTAAATCGCAGATCTCATTCGAACGTCATCCAGCAAATTCAGCCAGATTTACGACAAAGTAATCGAAAATTGGATCTTCCGAATACGTGCCTTCAAGCAAAGCCGCGCCGGACATTTGAACGTCGTTATATTTCACACTGAATGCCATAAAAATAATCTTTCAAATTAACAAAAGATTGAGTGGATATCTCACACACAAAATCGAGCGTCCTTATTGAATGATCCTTTATATAAGTGTATTACTAAGTTTAGTCCTGACTGTCTGCCTTGTCAAGACGATAACTCTAAAACGAAAAGAGATAACGAGCTGACTTTTTGCGGGTGTGTTAACGAACTTCAAGTTCGTGATTGGTCAAAATCGGTCTTAGCTTTTGTTTTGTGAGCGAAGCTGCAGGTATGAGCGAGTACTATATAAATTAAATAATTATATTAAAAATTTGTGTTACGTATATACTAAAAATTTTGATATACTTCCCCCTCCCCCCACCTCTCTATCGGGAATATAAAATATAAAATAAAAGAGCTTATCATATCAATTTCGATATTTATTCCCATGAGATCAAAGTAAAATGGTATTATCAATAAAAATAATTATAAATTAATAGTATTTCAATCAAATATTCAATCGATATATATTTTAACCCTAATGGGGGATGGCAAAAGCTTTCAATGCCCGGATTAAGGGTACTAATCTTCACACAACAACAGCCTGAGAAGAATTATTGTCTGATGATAATGGTGTCTTTGAAATATGGTACCCAAAAGCTACCTTTTGTTTGAAACATTTTCTCATACATGCTTTAAATATCAGAGCGGTTAGTACAGTGATTCTCAACCTTTTTTTTTTTTGTCGCGGTACACTTTTATCGATTTCAAAATTTGACGGCAACACAAAGGAAAAGATAAGTATAAAAGTTGTTGACTTACCTATTAATACACTACAGTGTAAAATAGTTTATGATCATAATTTTGAATGTAAAATAAAACAAGTGAAAATAACAACTAACTGAGTTAATTGCTTAAATACTCGGTATATATTGAGTTTATGAAAAGAAAAATCAATCAAAATTGTTTTGTCCCCGATTTTGATATAAAGTTCGTTTTAAGCTAATTTGGACCTAGCGAAATCGATGGCGTTGATTAAAATACGATACGATTAACGGTTTTCAAGAGATCAGGCCTATCGTGCTAAAATTCAAAACTATATGAATTGAGAAGGGAAAATTTTGAAATGTGTTGGTCAGACGTTAAAATAAACCTGATTTTCGTTCTCTTTGGGCCAAAATTACCCTAGAAAATGATTATTATTAAAAACGATAACCAACAATTTTCTTCACTTTTTTCGCTTTTTTTCCAAGGGTACCTCTTAAAAAAATCGCAAAAATTGAACAAAATTTTGTTGTCTCCGATTGTGATATAAACTTTGTTTTAAGCTAATTTAGACCTAGCAAAACCGATGGCGTTGTGTAAAATACGATACGTTAGTTAAAATAAATTCATTGGAAATCAATTTACTCATTTTTTACACCACTTTTGATTACTCACTGTACACTTATTTTATAATTGATTTGTGTCTTATTCATTCGGTTTTCGATGCTCCGGATAAATAATGCTTCGGATAAATATTATTCATTATAAATATACTAATAACTTGCATTCCAAACTTTTTCCCAAAACCCGATTGAATATGGCACAAATATATTATTTTTGTGGCCAATTGTATATCCAATAGAGTTTTCGTTAGCAATTCTGTTGATAATTGAACGTTAAACTTTTTACATTGTATTATGACTAAAATTCTAGTATTTCCGTTTCCTTTACGAAACATATACGTAGGTCAATCTACGTGACCAATTTGTTTCATATAATTAGATACGAATCATTATATCCGAATCTCTCGGTATTATCTGGTATATATTGATTGTAGTTTATATATATATATATATATATATATATATATATATATATATATATATATATATATATATATATATATATATCTATTTATAGGATGTTCCATGAAACCTTACACAATTAGCAGAACATTCTACATCGTTTTAAAGCCTATTAAATTCTCTAGTTTTCCAAGCAATAGAAACAATATGTTGATTGCGCAATTTAACAGGTTATGATCCCATGAAATTCATTTGACTACATTTGTTTTTTCTAACTCAAAGTTTAAGAGCCAATCTTATTAGACACTTAATAGAATCTTTCTAGCAAACCAGAGAGTCAGTCTTATTGAAAATTTTGTGATATTTCGAATAGTGAAAACAGAAATTTTCTATCTCTTTTTCTTCAAACGCTATAAGATATTTTGTAGAAACAAACCAATAACTAATCGAAAAATAAACAAGGGAAAATAACAACTAACTGAGTAAATTACTTAAATACTCGGTATATCTTGAATTTACGTAAAAAAGTTTATTACAAAAGTTGTTTATTTTTAAAAAAGGGAGATATTTTGTATTTATATTTTTGTTCTATTTCTTACGGTTTCAAAGATGAGCAGTTTTTTCCCCATTTTTCTCAAACATGGTCTGATTTTGCCCAATCACAACTTTACCATAGTTTTGGACTCAAAACACTCTTGTATATATACTATATATATCGGGTATAAAAAAAACCGCTATTAAGCGAAACGAGAAGGAGATATACCTTTATAGGAACTTTTTGGTTGGAAATTTGGTAAAGAACTGCTGGTATTCTTTTATCTGTACTTATACAGAACACCTTGTATACATATATGTGTGTGTATATATGCGAGTGTGTGTATATATGGGGACGCGAGTATGTGTTTATATGTGTTGGTAGTATAAATTAAAAAATGATGGTGGTTATAGATGAATGGTCATAAATATGGTAGTGTTAATGATGCATACAAACCTACATTGTACAATATTACCATCAATACTATGATGACCATATATATACTATGTGACTATGAATATACTATGTGATCATGACTACAAACGTTATATACGTTTATTATACTTTATAGGTACACACACATACAAATATACATATACACATATTATATACATAATAATACAATGATATACATAACATACTCATTGTCATATATTGACCAACCGAATTGTTATAGTGAACCACACTCATTTTTTTTGTTTTGTTTTTTTTTTTTTTTTTTATTTTGTTTTTTATCAAACAATACAAAAAAAAACATGATGATGATAATGATGATATGGTGTACACGGTGTGCGGTCTAATGAGTCAAGCATTCAACGCACACGACCTACGTCGTGCTTCAATTGAATGCATTCATTTTGTTCTGTTTGTGATGATGCATAGATAGAGATAGATTGTAGAGGCTGCCTTTGGACGGGCTACACTTCGACTATAAGGTCCATTGTGGCCTAAGGATGTGAGGATGTGAGTGGAGTGGAAGGAATTTGTGAGTAGACTAGGAATTGGTAGGATACGTGGCTGCAAACGATTCTGATAGGATCTATGCCGATATTTATCTAGAGTTCGTGAAGGAAACTGCAGAAAACCTTCTCAAGCGTGGCTGGTTACTTTGTTCTTGTTCATACGCCGACAGTTTAGTCAACTAACCGCCCTTTTTTTTCTTTCTGTTATAATTGACAAACTGCCGATGTTGGGATTCGAACTCATAACCTCCCAGTTTCCAAGTAGGCTTACTGCGCAGACATAATGCCTTAGATCGCAGTATAGTAGTATAGTAGAGGGGAGCTCGAAGCATGGAAAGTAGATCTTTTTTTATCGACTCCAAGAAATCCATCCCCTCATACTTCTCTATTCTCGACCACACCTGGTTCGTTTTCTCTAGTCCTGGGTTCGTTGTCGAACCTACCTGCCTTCTTTGCGAATAACAGGACAGAGCTCCACTTTAGTTGTTTTACCTTAGAATCTCGACTAGGCAAGATATCTCATTCTGGTCCTGTAAGGGCATTCTGCCAGAAGGTGGAAGGGAGTTTCATCTTTCTCGCCACAGCCTGGACAAATCACACTGTCCTTTAACCTCATGAGACATATATGGCTCTTGAGTCTACAATGAGCAGAAAGCACCCCAATCAGAAGATTAATCTCGTTCCGGTTTTTGCCAATAAGCCAGGCCTTGTGGCATTTGTACCCATTTGCATAGAGGGTGAGTTGGTATATGTAGATAGATAGATTGTAGAGGCTACCCTGGATGGGCTTTACTTCGACCATAAGGTCCATTGTTGGCAGGTCCCTAACGAGGTTTGTGCAAGTGATGCGGTACATCGGGACACCTTAGCACAGTGACCGAGAGACCGAGAAGCTTCACTTCAAAATTATTCTTCTAGTTTTGTAAAGTTAGTTTTAAACGAGAGATTTTGGACTACTCAAGCACCCAAAAATCAACTTATAAATGGCGAATAAATCGAGATAGCTTTTGGAGCTAGAAAGAAACGAGGATATTTTTCGAATTATAAGGATTTTCACTTATCGAATTTCTACTGTATCTGATAATATTATATCTGTCACTATGGTAAATTGATTTGATATTTATTTCTTTAAGAAAATCTACGTAGCTTCTTCTTCTCAAAATCTGATTATAAAAACTTATCAAAGCTTTACCAACAACAAAGCTTTATGTTCAAATCTCTTCGTATTTAAATCTCTTGAGAGTTTGAAAGACTAATACTAAGTTGAATATTAAGTAAACAACCTATATATACATATATATATATATATATATATATATATATATATATATATATATATATATATAGATATATAGATATATACGATGAACTATTTCAATATTTAAGGTAATGATCCAATAAAGTTCTATGGAAAAAACAAACAATCTTCCGTCAAAGATGAAATAAAGGAATGGAAATGGATAGGTCACACCTTTAGAAAGGATGAAGATAATGTTAAAAATATGCTCTCGACTGAAATTCTATTTCGCGAAGAAAAACTGACCGCCCAGAAAGCACTTGGCGAAGAACTGTACATAACAAAGCCAAAGGAATTAACTTGGCGAGAGATGAAACAAGAAAAACAGTGTACGCTGGCAAGATGTAGTAGACGCCCTATGCTCCATACTGGAGTCCTAGGAACCTAATATATAACCATCTTGAAATAAACGATAAAACGATAAATTCGAATCGCTTTGAAACTAAAGCCGTATTCAAGAGATTCCAGCAGCAACGAGGATGAATTGGAAAACTATCTTTCAGGACGACAAAGCAACGTGACAAATTGGATTATATTTTATTATCTAGATCACCTATCCATATGATGAAATTGTTAATGGCGCTCTTTTGGGCGGTTTCTGGTTTGCTTCCCAATACTGGTAGTTTGTTTATTAAATTAATAAAATTAATATGGCGATTAATTAACTAAACTGTCGGCGTATGTACAAGAACGAAAGTAATCGGCTATGCTTGTGAAGGTTTTCTCCAGTTTCCTCACACAAAATCCAGATGAATATCAGCATAATTCCTATCAAAGTCGACTGCAATCGCATAAACTACCAATTCCTTGTTCTTTAGAGGTCGGTAAAATATTTGCCAAACTCTGACTAGGGGAGGTCACTACTACCACTTCAACTGATTATCTGAATCGGATCCAGTTCCAATTAATCCGCCGTTCTATTGTATACTTTTCAAACAATCCCTTGATGGTTTCAAATACGGAATACCAACTGTTAAATGTTAAGTAAACATCGTATATATTATCCACAAATAAGCCGTACATATGCATGCAATCAATTCGGTTCAAATATCGATTAGAGACAAAGAACCCATACACTTAGCCCCACATACATACATACATACATACATCAATACATAAATAGATAGAATAGATGTATTCAGTAGGATAGGGTGGAATTGGATTGGATTGGGTTGTGTGGGGTTGATTTAGAATATTGTACAACAATCACAAACACATCCATAAACATGTATTAACATACATACATCTATAACAGCGTTATTTGTGTAATTGTTTGTATAATAATGAATATTATGATAATAGATTATATTCAAACATAATATTAATGTATTAATGTGATGCATATATTATATATGTGTATTATATAGTATACTACTAGGTATATATATATATATATATATATACATTAGGGTGGCCCTTAACAAGGGTGTTTTCGAATTTCTCATTATATTTATTAGAATAATAGAATAGAAAGGATTTAGGACAAAATATAGAACATTGACAATAGGGAATATGCATGAAAATTTTTGTTCACATTTATTTTCAGAATATGAAAATACTGTTAATACTGTAATAATATTTAAAAACGAAATTAAAATCCGATAAATATCAAGGAAGCTTTTAAAGATTATTATCTGTCTCTGTCTTGCAAAAATACTAAAAACGGAGTTTTACGTGTGATTTTAAATGGTGAAAGTGTAATATGACGTCACATAACATATCAAGAGGGCTATCACCGTCTTTGTCTAATCGGGAATTTCAATCATTGATATCTCGCTTATTTTTAAAGTTATTTAAAAAGTAATTTTACCTTGATATTTTTCAAGTAAACATGCTTCAATTCAAGTGAAAAAAAATTTTCATGCATGTTCCCTATTCCAGGATTTTAATAATAAAGTAGTCGAAAGAGATTCTTCGTTTTTTTTTGTAAGCTTTTCGACCACTTTCTTATGAAAATCTTGTAAGTTTTCATTATTAATTTTTCTGTGCACACTCATCATGGCCGGACCATTGAGGCGATTTTCCCCCATGGTGCTTCTTAACCAGGTTGTTAGTCTCCTGAGGCTGCTAAACGATCACTCTACCGTACACGTTAGAGCAAATTTTTGCCTCTTTTAGGACATCAACAACGGTCAGATTTGTTGGGTTATGTTTATCATATCACAGTTCGATTTCATTTTTTATGTTAGGTAAATCATAAAACTGGGCGATAGTTTCGCAAGTTTCTGTAAGATTTTCGACTGACATCGTTTGCATTTGCGCCGGGTGTAATTTCGATAATGCGAATGTGGACCCAGTAACTGTATAGATTGGGAACTTATTTACTCGTGAGTGATTTAGTTAATGAATATTCACTAAAGATTTGATCTTATAAAAATTATAAAATCTTGTAAAAGCACAAAACAAACGAGATACAAACACAAATATATAATATATAAATATATGAATCATTTAAAAACAATGTGTCATTGTGTTTGAATCTCTAGGTGGGGGCAACTGCCCTTATCTGGCCACTACCCCCCCCTTGGTGACGCCTTTGCGTGAATACGTGTACATAACGGGTATCACTGGATTGCTCTTGAGAAGCCCTTTCCAACCGTAAAGATATTTTGACTTGCGTTTTCGACGAGTATAGGTCGACATTGCATTATTTATTTTAATTTTTAACTTTAACACCATATACATTCACTATAACTATTTCACACTAATGTTTTATATACGCAATCGATAGATCTTGGCGAGAACTGACGATTGAAACTCAAACGAACGTCCTAGCTTCTCCGAGTCAAAAGTTATACTAAACGGCAATTATGTGACGCAGCAAAACAACCTCAAAATGGCAGTGCTTCCCCTCCGCCACTTTTGACCAGTAGAACGTAGCGAAAAATCATAAGATACTTTTTTTTTGTAGAGCGTTAAATTCTCTATAAAATATCTATTCTGCATTATTGTAGATTTATTCGTCACCAAATTATAAAATTTCTAAAGAATAGAAGAAGTTTTGCGCATGTTATTTTCCATAAGAAACTTTAATGGGAAAGTGAATTTTCCGGGATTTTTTAAAATCAATTTGGAAGCATCGTTGAGTCTTTGGGAGCATAGACATTCGAAAACACCCTTGTTAAGGTCCACCCTAATATACATACGAATATATATGTACATCTATTACTAACATAGCAAGCTAATAGCTAGACTAAGCTCTAATCTAAACTAATATCCATATCCATATTATATTGTAAACTAAATGATATAAACTATGTATTACACATTATGGTGTACTTGTGCATGCATACTAGTACAAACCATCTACCCAGACTTTCCAACCATCTTCTCAGTGTGTCGTCTTAGTACTCAAGTGTGGGCTGT
Organism: Nineta flava; assembly: GCA_963920215.1. NCBI lineage: Eukaryota > Metazoa > Arthropoda > Insecta > Neuroptera > Chrysopidae > Nineta > Nineta flava. The sequence goes on from OY986046.1 coordinate 7,728,918, forward strand.
TAGTGAATTGGTTGGTCAATTCTATATGTATGGGATAGCTATAACGTTTGCATTCTAGTTGGTATATGCAAGATGTCCATCATAGACACATATTTATATCCGGTATATTTGTAACCAATATTATCCGTTATGGATTCGCCCGCAAAAACTTTGTAAAGCCCTTATAACCCAGTAAGATAATATTTCTCTTCGCCAAGGACTGATTGTCTTTAAACGCTTGATTTTGTAGTCTACAGTAATTTCATATGTTTGAGAGAAAGTTTATGAAAAAAAGTTTCAAAATAAAAAGTTGTTTATTTTTAAAACAAGAACGATTTATGTGTTTAAATTTAGTCTTCTATCTTTTACAGTTTCAACGATAAATCCGGCTCCCACCTCTCCAATTCAAGCTTTCTAACTTCAACAGCCCTAAAACTGTCTGAATATCTTGGAGCTAAGTTTCCCCTTCTCATCCGACAAATTGGGCTATATATTATTCCTAGAAACATCTGTCTCTCAAGTTTACTGCACAAGTCAAGGCACGCATTAAACCATTCAGTTCTGACGGCTTTTACCAAGGTATTAATTTTGCGATATTAGGCTTCCAGCATCCGGGTAGCAACAAAACATATTTCCTGAAATTTCTGGAGATATGTCTATGACTCTTGAAATACTTAGTAGTAGCCTGGCAAGTAGGCCTTTTCTACCGACCCTTAAAGAACGTGAAATTTATATGTAAGCTAGGAATTGGTCTGCAGCTGAGTTTGATAGGAACAATGCCGATATTCATCTGGAATTTATGAAAGGAAACTGTTCTTGTCCATATGCCGACAATTTAGTCAATTAACCTCCCCATTAAATTATTATTTAATTGACAAACTGCCGTCGTTGGGAATCGAATCGGCAACCTTCCAGTTTCGAGCAGAACGCTTTAGAAAACTAAGCCATTCGGACTGATTTGAAATACTTAACTCTCACTTTATCGAGCGTATTTGAAATCTTAGTATGAAATATTTTATCTTTAATAAGTTGACGAAACTAGATAAGCTGTTCGTGTCTAGAATGAATCATTTTATCTAGCTGTTATTTTGATCTTTTTATTTGATATTAAATGTCAAAATATTAAGAAAAACTAATATTGAAAAAGAAATAATATATATAGATTTGATAGGTTTTAATACTACAGTGTCAGCCAAACCACTTTTAAATCCTTACATATTAACAAAACGCTACAATGCTTTCGCTGTCTATCTGTCTATCTGGCCAGGGTATATACATATATACCATCACACGATAACTTGACAAGCGATAATAGTAGTGACGGTTTAGTGTATCAAGTTCAATTGATTGGAGATTGTGCGGACGAATGACTTGGTAGGGAGATTGCCGCAAGCAAAGCTTTCTGAATAATTGATGGTGGTTTGACATCCTGTATAGATAAACATATTGCTGCATATCTTGTAGTAAGCTGTACACATATATTTGAATCAAATACATTTAGGTTAGATAGGTTAGATGTACATTTGATACATTTATTTGATAAGCTCTACTTTACATCTACATGTATATACTAACATATATACACTGCACAGCAAAAAAAAGTGGCACACTTACAAAAATTCATTTAAATTATTTTCATATATTTATTATATTCATATATTTATTATATTCATATATTTCTTATATACAACTCAGTATTAAAACCAGTTTGGACCTACGGAATTCAGCTATGGGGTGTTGCAAGTAAAAGTAACATACTCTGTCTGCAACGAGTACAAAATTGCATCCTTAGGGCAATAGTTAACGCTCCTTGGTTCACAAGAAATGATGAACTTCATGAATATCTCAACGTGCCACATAGAGCGGCTATCTTTACACCAAAATCCACTCGTAGCAGCTTTGTTGGACCCGTCTACGGTGGTCAAGAGACTTCGAAGGGGCCACCTTATTTGATTGGTGGGGGCCACCATAAAAGCCATATTATCCGACAACAAATTCACTTATGGTCTAAAAACCGATTGCAGATGCTTACACAAAAAAAAAATTATATATATATATATTTATATATATATATATATATATATATTTATACATATATATATATATATATATATATATATATATATATATATATATATATATATATATATATATATTACATTTGTGTATACTTTGGCGTCAACAATACAATATTTGTCAATTTCCATTGTACCAATATCATTGAATTTTAATTGAATATTGATAAGAAAAAATTAACTGGTCAACCAGGAATCGAATCTCGGCCCTCTGGATATCTAGTCCAGCGTGCTTACCGCTACACCAAAGGCGACTCTGAGGTAAGAGCCAACCTTATCATATCATTAAGCTTAAGTATACACAAATAATAAATATATGAATAATAATGTTGATATTTGATAACAGAAGTAATACTGTCAATGATATGAAAAATTTGGCTCTTACGTCAGAGTCGTCTTTGGTGTAGCGGTAAGCACGTTGGACTAGATATCCAGAGGGCCGGGGTTCGATTCCTGTTTGACGAGTTAATTTTTTCCTTATCAATATTTAATTCAATTCTTTGGATTTTTTTGCATATCAACGAGGGCCATAAAGAAAGAAGAAAACATAAAATATAAAATACCTCTCTTAATATTAGAACAATCGAAAAATTTGTAAGGAATAAAGTTGTAGAAAATCAAGTTTACTACAATTCATCACCTTATCATTTTTGCTCTAACTCAAATGTGTACAGAGATATGAATTTTCAATATTAAACCGTCAATATTTCTGTAAATATTAGTGTAACAGAAAAAATGATAAGAAACAAAATTATAGTAAAACTTAATACCTATAACTTTACTTCTTATAAATTTTTCGATTTTTCGAATATTAAGGGAGATATGTCAAATTTTGTGTTTCCCCCTCCCTCTAAACCCCTTTTTCCCCTTCTCCGGTTTTACCCATTAACGAACTTGACCTTTTGAATACCAAAAGCGCTTCAAATACCAAATTTCATTCCAATCAGATTAGAATTGTGACCGCTAGAGCGATTACAGACACGTATATATGTATATATATATATATATATATATATGTCCATATATATATATATATATATATATATATATATATATATATATATATATATATAAATTTTACAGACGGTGATTTTTGACGTCTACTAGGTAGGATCGATGGACATTTGAAGAAATTTTTGCAAAACTTTGAAGTCGGTACGAGATCAATAGCTCTATTTTCTTTTAGGAAATTCGGTAAAAAAGCATTTTTATAGAAAATAAAATAATTGAAATGAATTTTTCTAAATGCCCTACTTTTTTTGCTGTGCAGTGTATTACATATACTATCTATATATCTTACTAAATTCTGTGTAAGTATATGTATAGTATAGATAGACTAACCAACTAAACCGAATACATCAAATATATCAAATACACCAAATACAGGTTATCTACCTACTACCTACCTCTGGTATAGCATACCAACTGCACTCCAGCACTAGGCACTGGTAGGTTGTAGATAGTACCATATATTAGAGATAGAGAGACCATACTAACAAATCATTGTCTAAAAATTAGACGTATATATTATATTATATAACTAACTCATATATTATATTATGTTATATAATTTTGTTTATTTCTATATTAGTTTAATTTAGTTTGTATAATATGGGATAGTTTTGAAAACACTAAATATACAGGTTGGAAACTCATCACCTGAAGTTCAAACCACAAAAAAACTTTGTTTTAAAACAAATCGGACAAAATTTAGCTGTGATAGTCAACAAATTAGTTATTACCGAATTTTCGACGAAAATGTAGCTACTGATGTTGCACTGATGACACGATTTCGCAAAAATTTATATATATATATATATATATATATATATATATATATATATATATACATGTGTGTAAATTTTAATAGTTTTAAGAAATTTTTGCATTTGCATTTTTGAATATATATATATATATATATATATATATATATATATATATATATATATATAGACTGTGTTGAAGTGCTTTTCCAATAGAGAATCAATGTTAAATATGATTTATTATTGGCAGGCCGTCTGGTTACTGTGTGGGGTCAGTTAAACTGCATTAAAATCGATAGCGGGGTTGATACGTTCTCACCACAGACATTTGTCCATATAGTTGTGTATTGCTATGCTATGCACTGTCTTAGATCAGTTTTGGTGGGGACGTATTAGTTTGGGTGTAACAAAGTACATTATAGCACGGTATACTGTGCATAGATAGTGATAGATGCACTATATATTGTTTCTAGATTGGGTCTATTAGCGAATTTCCTGAAGTAAATAGAGCTATTGGTCCCGTACCGAAGTCAAAATTTCGGAAAAATTTCTTCAAATATGTCCATCGATCCTACCTAGTACATGTCAAAATTCACCATTTGTAAAATTTATATATATATATATATATATATATATATATATATATGTATATATATATGTATATATATATATGTATATATATATATGTATATATATGATTATATATATATTTATATATATATATATATATATATTTATAAGAAATAAAGTTGTAGGTACTAAGTTTTACTATAATTTTTTTTTCTTATCATATTTTCTGTTACACTAATATTTACAGAAATATTGACGGCTTAAGATTGAAAATTAAATTCCTTAATATCTCTGTACACATTAGAGTTTGAGCAAAAATGATAAGGTGATGAATTGTAGCAAATTTGATTTTCTACAACTTTATTCCTTACGCATTTTTCGATTGTTCTAATATTAAGAGAGATATTTTATATTTTGCGTTTTCTTCTTTCTTTATACTACCCCCGCGCTCCAATTCCCTTCGACGTATGTCATTTATTAATAAAATTGGACTTGCAAATACTAAAATCATAAACGACATTTCATTTTGATCAGACGAAAATTGTGACCGTTAGAGAGTGATTTATGTATTCTAAGGAAATTCGCATAAGTTGATATAAGTTGAAGCAGCTCCTGCGTAACGAATTTTTTTTTAATACAACCTGTATATTGTATATACCGGGTATATAAAGAAGTCACAATGTGTTATTCTAATATGCATAGATAGACACTGACACCAAATAATTCATTCAGGTATTTGGTATGTGTATACATGTAAGTGTATACCATTCAAAATCAATAAAATATTTAAATATTGATATATTTCTTTTAGTAACTACAAAGTACTATACAAGTACAATACAAAACAACACACCACTGTCAGCCAGTACAATAGTACTGACAGTACAAACAGTACCAGTCAGTCAGTACATGATATAACAATTATAATTATTGATGAGATATATTTACATTCATATATTCACTAGACTGTATTCTATTATATTAATATAGTGCCCATACTCATCACTCATCACTTACTAACTCATCTATATATTACATTCACCTCTATGTATATGTGCATAGCGGTTCTCCTTGCCCCCCCCCCCCCCCCAACTAGCTTTACCCTAGCTTTCACCCTTGTAGGTAGTAAGTTTTACTGTAATTTTGTTTCTTATCATATTTTCTGTTACACTAATATTTACAGAAATATTGACGGTTTAAGATTGAAAATTAAATTCCTCAATATCTCTGTATATATTAGAGTTTGAGCAAAAATGACAAGGTGATGAATTGTAGCAAATTTGATTTTCTACAACTTTATTCCTTACAAATTTTTTGATTGGTCTAATATTACAAGAGATATTTTATATTTTGTGTTTTCTTCTTTCTTTATTCCCCCTTTTCCCCTTGACGTATGTCATTTATTAATAAAATTGGCCTTACAAATACTAAAATCATATACAACATTTCATTTGGATCAGACTAACATTGTGACCGTTAGAAAGTAATTTATGTATTCTAAAGGAAATTCGCTAAGTTGAAGCAGCTCCTGCGTAACGAATTATTTTATTTATTTACTTATTATTAGAAATGCTTTTAAAAACAGACTGTATATGGAGGTGAGTTATGTATTATATAGTGTTAAAAGCCTTTAACAACTGTATACTAGAACAGTGGTATCGTATAGTCTGGTGCTAGGTATTAAAAACTAGGTACACTGATGGTTAGTAAGTATTAAAAAATATTTGTTAGATCAAAAAAAAAAAAAAAAAAAAAGTAAAAAAAAAAAGAGTGTATTCAACACAAAAAAATAAACTTGAGTTGAAGTGTTTGAAGTTGAAGTAGCGTGCGAGGAGATGGAGTATAGG